>BROG01000037.1:727500-1067500 GCA_030159075.1 Atrina japonica | reverse complement strand
TCTAATTCATATCCACTCTTTCATTTCCTAATCAATACTTACGCTCAACAATAAACATGTATGTAGAATATAAACAATGTTGCCCTAATTTCTGTAAGCTCCTTACTTTTTTTGTTGCCCTTTTGCAAAATTTGCAAGCTGTGAAAAATCACAATATTTTAGGGCTATGAAATTAAAAGGGGATTACGTACAGTACTAATTCATTGTAATATGATTTGATGAATTGATCTCATTTCAATTTGATTGGTCTAACTATTACATGCACATTGTTTATCATAATCATAAATAAATACATCATGAAAACAAGACGTTCATTACGAATCAAGATGCTTTTCTACCCGTTCAGAGCTAATTATAACTTTGTCTACACAACAGATGGTTTTTGAATAATGGAACATACTTATGTAAAGTACAATCAAGAGTTTGTCAATGATACATAATTTAGTGTATATAAGTACTGTTATACCAACAAGGCTGGCTATACAGGTGTCACCCGATAAACACACAATATCAGTGGATGTAATTACAAATACAGCAACAAATTCAATCAATGTTTTCATACTACCTGTACAACTAGTAATCCTATTGAGGCATTTTTTTTCCCCACTGAATTAATATTGTCAAATCTCAGTTTTTTCATTTTGTGTTGTCTTTTCAAATCATTGGATTATCAAATATTGCATCTTAAAAGATCGATATAAATTTAATACACTGATTCATCTTAGTATTTTCTAGTAATAAGTAATTATTTGTAATTTGTAATTAGTAATTTGAGAAATAGTATGTCCCTCTGAGAGCTTTTAAGTCATTCACGAAGATTTTACGTATAGTTCCTTACGCCACCCTACCAAAACATTCTTGAAATCCTGATTAAAAGGATTCTTAAAAAGGTCTATTTTAAGTACTTTTTTATGCATGACATATGTTCTGTGATAATTTAGACCTTTAAGTAATTTACACGCCTAGCATGGTTGATTATGAATAAAATACTAATTTGTCTTTTTTTTTTTCTTGAAATACATGTATATTAGAAATTTCTTTTGCGACAAGAACATTTGCATTGGTCTAGTGGTAGAATGTCTAGACTCAAAAGCGGAAGGTATCGGGTTCATTCAATTCCCAGGACCGAGTCATACCAAAGATTTTTATGAAAATGGTAGTGACTGTTTTTTTTTTTTTTTTGCCAAATGCTCGACATACGAAATGAAAGTCGGTCTTTCTGATGAGACTGAAAACCGAGGTCCCATGTCACGGCGGGCGTGGCATCTAAAAGAACCCTCCCTCACTGCACTGGTGTCAGTCCATAGCACAGGTAAAGTTTGTGGCACGTCTCCTCAAGGTGGTGATCATCTTAATACTATAAGTGACAAAAATTCTTGATCGGATATAAAACAAAAAACACAAACAAATTCTTTTGAGACAACAACCTGTTTCAATAATTGTTTTTCATCTCTGGTATCATGCTTCTAATCACCCAAGTGTGTGTGACATATACACTCTATCTTATCTCTTACAAATTTGACTGTACATGTATTTCCAACTGAATTTCCTTAAAATGTATTGGGGAAAATGTAATCTGTCATATTTTTCGTGTACATGTACAGTATTTGAAATTTCTGATTGAAGTTTTTTTCGTCTGCCAGAGAAATCACATGTAGCCTCTTTTTGTCTGAAAGTAAATTTAGGTTGCATTGCCTTTAGAATGCCCCTAATGCCATGTTTGGTTCAAAGAACCCATTAAAGTGAATAGTTAACAGACCAATGGATGAATAGTGTTACCTAATTAGATAACCTAGAGTTTGGGCTCAGATGACCTAAAAACCCAAATTTTACCACCAAGTCAGAATGATGGATAAATAAACATAATCACTCAAAAGAGATCCCTTTGGATCTATTTTCATGCTGGTCAAAACTTGGTCAATTCCTATTCATGGTCATAGAATGTCTTGCTGTTATGATAAAAAAAAAAGATCATGGTAACAGGTAATCACAAAAATTAACGTCTTCCTAAAAGGTAAGACTTTTGTCAAACGTCAATGCTGGTGAAATTAAAAGGCAAGGTAACCCCATTATGTCAGTCAAGTCATTTAATGTTGATTGCCAGTATCACATAATACCTCAACAGTACAAAAATACTTAATCTTGGTTACTTCATCAAAGATTTCGTTATGCAAAATCTTCATTTTCTAGTTTTTTCTCCTGCCAATATTTTGTTATAGTCTCGAACTTTGTACCTCTGCCACATAACTTTGAGTGTTAAGCATTTTTGGTGATGAACTTATCCCCTAGGTCAAAGGTTGTTCAATGTTCCATAATAATTGGTAAAAAATAACATTAAAAGTTGAAAAAATTGAGAGATCTAGAAAATTCAACTTTTTTACCTTTCAGAAGTGTCAGCAGTGGTATTATATAAACTTCCAATTGTTTTTAAAAATAAAAAAAATTCATTGCCATTAATTTCATTAAAATCAAAATCCTGTTAGTAAAGGAACCTATTGCTAGGTATATCTTATGTAAAATGTTGTCACGCTGTAAATTCTGTCAACAAATAAAAACAATAAAATGAATGGAATTAAAAACACAAGAAAAATTCTGGTTTGACAGCATTTAATCTTTTGATACATGTATTTTAATATATACATATATATATATATATATATATATATGGTACAAGTAAAATATGACACAGGAAAATTTTATATATATTGAGCATACAGCGTACAAAAACTAACTTTGTCACTGAAAGTGAGAAACTGGTTGAACAAAACAGATGATCCATGAGTCCTCTAAGTATACATGTATATACAAGTGAGTGCATATCTGTGTGTGCATGTGTGCATGTGTGGTCATTTACACCACTTAAACAAGATGTGTCTGTGAAACACAAATGCTGCCAATCTCAACATTTTTTATGCTGGCAAATAAATATTGCAATGTCCTATATTTGGACCCCTCAACACCCCCCCTCTCATAGAGAATGAGACTGTAGGATCATAAGGCACTCAATTTCTTCTCTTCTCATAGAGAATGAGACTGTAGGATCATAGGGAACTCTATCCCTCCCTTCTCATAGAGAACAAGACTGTAGGAAAATAAGGAACTCAATCCCCCCCTTCTCATAGAGAATGAGACTGTAGGAACACAAGGAACTCAATCCCCACCTTCTCATAGTGAACGAAACTGTAGGAACATAAGGAACTCAATCCCCTACTTCTCATAGAGAACAAGACTGTAGGAACATAAGGCACTCAATCCCCTCTTTCTCATAGAGAACGAGACTGTAGGAACACAAGGAACTCAATCCCCTCCTTCTCATAAGAGAACAAGACTGTAGGAACATAAGGAACTCAATAAGGCACTCAATCCCCTCCTTCTCATAGAGAACGAGACTGTAGGATCATAAGGCACTCAATCCCCACCTTCTCATAGACAATGAGACTGTAGGAACATAAGGAACTCAATCCCCCCCCCCCTTCTCATAGAAAATGGGACTGTAGGAATGTAAGAAAGTAAATAGAGAATATGTACACTTGTAGTGTTTTTAGGGGTTATAGAAAATATTTAAATCATTTAAGATCAGACAGATGTAATAGCTATGTTATATCACTTATTTATATAATAATTCTGACTTCCAGAAGCATTTAAATATGGCAGTCTTGGTATAAGACTCATCAGCCTTCTTGAAAATGTTACGAAACTTGTAAAATGAAAATAAAATGTGAATTTTTTATGGCATTTAATTGACCAATCAATATGCGTGACATCACTTGTAAAAATGTTGATACAGCAAATCTCACACAACATTTCCCGTTTTATAGAAATTTGCAGAGCTTAGCTGATAATGGTGTATCAAAGCAATGTTGGCGGAACAAGGGGATTTCAATTACATCAAATTTCTTGTTAGTCATTTTTTTTATGTCTCCATGAGTAAACCAACTGCCTAAGTTACCATGAAATGAGCAATTGTACTATAAGGGGCTCCCATTCATCCGTCCAAAACAGCTATTGTTCCCATTGGAAAATCTTCTTATAACAATGGCTCAACATTTTCAGTGGATTATTGGGATAGGTTTAAAGAACTTTTCTTAATGGATTTTCTGTGGCGTAACTCTTGCGTAAGCTTACCAGTTCTTGGTAGATTAGTTCTTAGCTCACAAAAAATGGCTTATTTTTGGAATTATGCAACGGCAAGAAATGACACGCATGGAAAAACAAAAATACTAGGAACGAAGTGTGTACACAATGATCTCATGTTCATAAATGGTTGGATTTAACCGAATTATTCAACTTTGTCACAAGTTAGTAAACATATGTACATGTTTACATGTACTTTTTACAGTCTCTCTGGTTATTGAACCCCAGGTAAATTTAACAATGATGAATTCAAAATAAAATAATATGAGGCCATCATGAAAATATCATTTGTTTAATGTAGTTTCAGAAGTGGGTCGGTTTGAAAGCATTTCTTAAACAGCTAATGTACAACTCGGATAAGTTGTAGTTCAAGTGACCACCTTGAAAATTTTGAAACATTGGTACTTCGACTCAAGGATGGCAACAGAGAATCATATGTTTTTAGTTTCAGGTCTATATGGTGTACATGTAACTGTTTCAAAACCATTTGAGACTTATGTGATCATTAGATTTAACAAACATGCTATATTTAATTTTCATGAAATTTAAACGTTGAGTAATTATGAGGAGAAGAAGAAGAATTACCAACAAAATTTGACCTGTGTTATGGACTGATATAAATGCAGTAATGTGGTTTTTTTGGGGTTTTTTACGTGTCACTCCCGCTGTGACATGGGACTTGATTTAAAAGGGGCATTAGCTGTGTTTATCTCCCAAAAATATATTTTGATTTTTCTACTTTTACTAGTTGTACTTGATATACAATAAAAAAAATCCAGAGCTATACACAGGCAAACAAAATCTTATATTCCTATATATTTCGTGAAAATAAGGTCAGGTCCAGTGTGGTATTCATATACAAATGGTAAGGTTGAGTTAATCAAGTGCCAAACCTAGGTTTCTCAAGCAAATTTTCACAAAATATATAGGAACTTAAGAATTGTTATGCCTGTGTATATCTATTTTATCATTATATAATAATCTAAGCAGTACATGTAAAAAAGACAAATAAATTGACAAAAAAAACCCACAATTAATGCCTTAAGTCTCATCGGAAAGACCTGTGACTTTCACTTAATAAGCTAGGTGTTTGGCAAAGAAACAGTAACTACCATTTTTTGAAGTCTTTGGTATGATCTGGCTCCCTGGAATAGAACCAGGGCCTGTCTACTTGTTAGTCCAATGCTCTATCATGAGGCCACTGCAAGGGGTACAGTGTGAAATCAATATTTCACTGTTTTAAATCCTCATATATAAATTTGAAAAAAATTCAGATAAAAAAACCCACAAAAATGCCTTAAATATTTGGATTCAGGACTTTTTGTTTGTTTCTCATTTTTGGGATTTTTTGTTTTTGTTTTCCCCTTGTAAATGTTTTTTGGGGGGGGGGGGGGTGATTATTTGCAAAGCAATAATGATAAAATATTACCAGTAATGCAAAATTTTGTTTTATTTAAAAATATATATATATATCAAATTTTATAAAATTCTATGAAGATCCCTTTTCATAAATAAAGTGAACATTTACATGGTAAGAGTATTCTTTTCTTAATTAACACACCTGTACAACTGAAAATGACAACAATCAATATCAGGGGTCTGCAGTGGGGGTCTGATTCTCCCAAAAAATTGCTGTACAGACATTCACATTTCAGTTTTAACTTCAGCAAAAATATAAAGATTCACATTTCATTAAGTTTAATATATTTCTGCTACATATCTGTATAAATAATTACTGCTGACCACTTGACCACCTTTTTAGTCTCTAGGATAAGAGGGTCGGTCAATGTTTACCTGGTTTGTGTAACAATACACATTTTTGCTTCACATCTCCTAAACAGGCCAGGAAAACCACCAACACCCTCAGACATAATATTTCCAACTGATGACCAGTGATGATGCAATGACCATGTTTGTCTGACCTAAACAACAATGCTTGACCACTTGTTAAATACTGGACAATTGCATCATTGTGTGTTAGAGTTATGATAGTCAAATAAAAATTGCAACAAGTTATGCAAGGAGCCAGGGATAATAAGTAGACTAGAGAGATAACACATACTTTGTTGTGATTCCAGTTGATTTTCTTACGATGTCATTTGAGGTCAAGCATTTTCAGTTAGATGCTTATTCAATTAGTTTATTCATTTATCTTTTTTTATTTATTCATTTACTTATTTATTTGTTAATTAATATGCATACTTATTAATACATTCATTTATTACTTATTTAAATATTTGTTTCAAGTTTTTTTCTTTAATGTAGACAAAAATGAAAAAAAGATAATAACTGTAATATTCATATACAGTCAAGTTTGTGTATAAAGACCACTCAAGGTGACAGGGAAAAGTAGCCATTATGGACAGGTGGCCTTTATAAAGAGGTTTATTCATTATAAAAAAATAACAAAGGTTATGTTTGAATGGCCTTTAGTACTTTTCAAGGCAAGGTAGTAACCATGTTAATGATATGAATTTGTAGGTTCCCCTTCAAAATTCCAGGTATGACATAAATGGACAAATTTAGACCACAACAAATAAATAACAAAAAAAAACAAAAACAAAAACAAACAAACAAAATTCATAATTAAATAATTACACATGTATTCCTCATTTACTTTTTAGTAATAAAAAATGTCCCATCTGCAAAATCATAAAAATCTATGGGTGTGTTAACAACAAATCTTAATAAACTAAAGCACTGTGTACATGTAGCATGGAAAACTCTAGAGGGATTCAATTCATCAAAAAATATCTCAAATTCCTCCTTTATATTCCAAAAAAACTAATTATTAGCACAAGTAGGTGTTTTTTTTTTCTGTATTCACAATAACACCCAATCCACCACCCTAAAACAAATTCACAATTAATACATTCTGTAAACAGACAAAATCGTGTAAGAACATGTAACATATGTTTAAATTTGAAATTCTTGTGAGATCTTTTCCTAGTGTAAGAGGTATGGCTTAGCTCTCTGGGTCAACAAACTGGTTCAATGTTTACCCAGTAACAATGCTTCAAATTTAAACTACTGCAATAATCTTCAATTTGCATAAAGTTAAACAATTTCAAGGACATTTCCTCTGTCCAGGGAAGTCACTGACCGATGGAACAGTGAATTAAAGTAAGAAGATAAATAAGTGACCATAGGCTACATGTGCATGTAAATAAGATTTGTTCCGTTCTTGCTACTGTTCTGTTGTTACTGACACTGAAGTGTACAAATGTACAAGAAATAAAATGCATGTACAGGTATCAGTCAGTTAGTGATCACACATTTTAAATATTTTTCCTATTATGCTAGAAGTTCATGTAATACTTAATTCCTTAAAAGAGATAATACTATACAGCTCCTGTCCCCTACTTACCAATAAACCCAGTTGGGCCATGGTAAATGGGTAAATAGATAAAACAGATGAACAAAATAGAGTAAAACCTACTTTAGCAACCACCTGTGTATAAAGACTGTTGTCCCTAAATGTACTATTTGTGAACAAATTAACCTTTATATCAAGACCACCTCCCTATAAAGACCTGGTTTTGTTGTGTCCCTTTTTAAAAGGGAACTTTATATACAAGTATATACAAGTATTACTGTAATACAAAAATGCACCTCGACAGTAGGTCAGCCATCATGGCCATGATAAAGTGACACATCTGGGTTCTGCCAGAAATTAAAACAATACTGTCAATTTTTCAAAATTTGGGACGTACATTCCTGTAGCTTCAATTTTTTTTTGTGCTGGCAAGCAGCTTGTCATTTCTATTATGGTCTAACTCATATTTTTTTATGTTTGTAAACATGAGTCAGTTCACAATGATACACATAAACAATTGTATATTTGTGTAAATATTTGATTATTTGTGCACCCTTTTGGTCATTTCTTTTTTTTTAATTCTTCATATCTATGTTGATTTACATATCTTAACTACATGTAGCAGGGTTTAGACTACGAGTAGTGTGTTATACATGTGTATGATGGCTGTCAGTCATAAAATGGCGGGGACAGGCTCGAGGGGGGGGTTACATGTACTGACGAAAAGACCACTGTCTAAGTCACCCCGATTTAAAACAAACTTCCTCATATAATCAGCTTACATGTAGGTTCCTGCAAGGGTTGAACCAGTGTACTCACTGAAGGTGAGGGCCGAAATGTATTAAAAACATCTTTAAAATGTAAATGTATAATATTAGTATACCCCCACAGTCCCATGATTGGTAAATTTAAGTTCAGACTTGCAGAAAAAAAATGAATAACAATTTTGAGCCTGTGGGACATCCAGTCTCCAATCATGTCACAATGGACGTACTTCTTGCCTGCAGACCAGTATCACTTACCTGATAATTTTAATAAGGTAATTATCTCAGGTAGGAAAACTACAGGAGTTTTGAGAGATTTGTTTGTGTTGCCAAAATGGCAGAAACATTCTTTCCCCCACTATTTTCATCTGGCTAAACCTGTCAAAATTACTTACATGTGATGCCTCTCCAATCTATAAAACATGATAATATGTACATAATTCTGTCTGGAATGCTATTGGCCATAACTGAAAGGATAAATTTTATAGAGAGTGTACAGGGAACTTGTTTTTATTTGAGAGAGAGAGAGAGAGAGAGAGAGAGAGAGACAGACAGACAGAGAGAGAGAGAGTGTACAGGGAACTTGTTTGTTGTTGTTGTTGTTGTTGTTTTTTTAAATTTTGTTTTATACCACAATCAATAAATTATCAGCAATTTGGTGGTGACCACTTTTAAATGGTAGAGGAGAGAACACAGTTACAATGCACCCTGGGTGGGGAAAGACCACCGACCTTACGTGGGTAAGGGGACTTAGCAAGAAAAAGGACAAATTAATTATTGAACATTTTAAAGATAAGTCTCCCAATTTGTGGTGGAAAAAAAAATTCAAATGGACACTGAACATATACATGTACTATGCAATGTATGTGTTACAAGTAAACAAATATAACCAATTATTGAAAACACAAGATAAACGACATAAAAGTCATAAAAATGATGATCAAGTGTTAGATACAATGTACCTCAGTACCTGACTCACATAAATCAATGACACACCTGTGTAATGTTGGGATAGGAAATAGATTTTTGTTGATACAGGTAGTATTCGATTTCATATTGTCAGGGAATCCCTATCAGATGGTTTAAAAATCGGATTGTGACAGTCTCAATAATTGATGGCTTATGAACCATCTTGTAGTGTCTACCTTGTTAAACACTGATTAATGCCACCAGGAAGCTATAATATAATGACCAGGGGTCAATTTTGGATGATGTAATGCTGGTCAGTATAATAATCAATATCACAATCTTGCACACACAGGGTAAATCTGATGGTTGTTGATTTTGCATTGATATCTGACATCAAGGTGTGTTACTCCAGGTAAAAATACCTGTTTTTGCGCAGATAAGGTGTACATGTTCACTTATTGTTTACTCATACAGACATTCAAACACACGAAATAATTTTGTAAATAAATGTTCTATTATAACAATCAAGGTTCTCATCTTACAGGATCTACATGTACATGTAAAATACATTAAAAACAAATAAAAACAAAAAAATACAATAACATGAGAAGTGTGTTAAACATTTATATGCATGCAGATATGTTCAGGCCCATCGGAACAGAATTCATAAGGGGGGGGGGGGTGACTCTTACATGAATGTGCCAAATTCAACAATTTTTAAGAAATGGATTTTGCTAAACATTTCAGAAATAATTGCTGAAAAATTTCTGAATATTTCTGAATATTTTCTGAAAGTGCCATGCTAAAAACTTTCTAGAATGTGCCAAATTCAGCATTTTTTAAAGAAATGGGTCTTATAGATTATAGAGCGGTTCAGAAATATTTCAGCAATAGTTCAGGAAAATTCCAGTAGCATGTTCAGGAAATTTTCAATTTTTTACATGAGTACTATATCGTACTTGTAATATTTAAACATAAACACTGTATACAGTAAAACCTGCTTTAGCGACCACCTGTGTATAAAGACCACCTGGTCAGAGACCATTTTTTGCTGTCCCCAAATAGTACCGGTATATTTGTGTACACATCAACCTCTATATAAAGACCACCTCCCTATAAAGACTGATTTTCTTGTGTCCTAAGGAGGTTGTTATGTACAAGTTTCACTGTATTTAAAAGTGTCAAAGGATTTCTAATAACTTTTACGTCTAAAAAACCATTTACACATTTTTATCTGCATCCCAATGTATAATAAAATCAACTTGGTAACATGCATATGTATATATAGAGATTCCACTACGAGTGTTAGTTGATTATCATGATTATCTAATTCGAGTTAGTTAATTTTGAAAATTTTAAAGACACAAGGTTTAAAGTGTCTTTACAAATTTTTAAAATTAACTAACGAGAGTTAGATAAACCTGGTAATCAACTTACATGACTTTTGAATCTGTTTCTAACATAACTGATAAGCGCTGATTGGTAGTATGGATTATTAGCCTACATCACATTTAGACACTGTCGGGTTTGGACTCTCATGATTGCATCAAACTTGTATGTGACTTCAGTCTTCATTCATATTTTGTTTGTGACATCACTTTAACAGCCATGTTGGTTATTTGTAAATGCTAACTAACTGCAGCTTCGTTTTTACCACCGCTTGAGAGTGGTATAACAACACAAGTTATGGTAGAGAAAAAATATTTATACACGTGTACATATCCAATTAGTTAATTCCATTTTTTATTTTTGTATGTACAATGTATGTGTTTGTTTGGGTTTTATATTTTTTAATTCATTAACTATGTTTAACACATGGAAGACAACAGATACTGAGATAGGTAAAAGAATTTTGGGATAAGAGTCATTTAGAGGGTGTTAGAAGTGAATTACAGATACATCCTAAATAGTGTAGAAAATGTTATAAAAGTAAATTTGAACATGTGAAAGTATCAAAGGCAAAAGATATGTGTCAATAACAACATGTAAGGAAATGGATTTTACAAATAAAGGATGACATTGAAAAGTGACAGTCCAGGAAGTATTTGATGTATCCTGAAGTTTACAGGAAAAACCATACAGGAAGTATATATAGTCAAACCCGTCTTGAGAGACCACTCTCAAGAACGAGGCCACCTGTCTAGTGAAACCACACTCTGAGAACCACAAAGTTAAATAATGCTTTAAATGAAACCTCTTTTAAGGGACCATCTGTCTTGAAAGACCACATTTAAATGGCAAATGTGGTGATCTCTACAGACGCTTGCAAAATGCTTGTATTGTAGAAGTTCGCAATAATTAGAAGGGATTCAATGATACAAATGCAATACTGTAAATTCCAATAATTCCGTTGCCCTAAAACCTTGTGACTTTCACAATTTTCAATTTTTCACATTTCACTGCCCTTAACTTAGGTTTCACAATTTATGTTTGTACAACGAACAGATTTCAGAATATATTTTTACTACCCTTTAAAATTTTGCAGGTTTTCATCACTCGAGAAATTTGCAAAATTTAATGGTGCATGAAAACTGAGGGGTTTACAGCATTCAAAATGTACAAAATGTATTTTAAGCATATCATTTAATTCAATCAGAGACTCGAGTAAACAATTATTAGATATGGTTCATAGAACAGGTAGAAGGGAATAAAGCCATCATTAAAGGTACTGGTTTGCTGTGCCACAACCATCACCACATTAAATGTTGGTAGGCAATATTTTTTCCCAATTTTAACAAGTAAATTGGACATAAAGTCAAGATTTTTTTTTATATAAGAACAAAAATAAATGGGCAAAACTGTTGAAAACAATATGAGTAGCAGAATTTATAACTGGGACAGACCAGTCATAAATTCTGAATAATTAAAAGAAATACATTTTAAAGACAAGTAATTGAAGCTACAAAAATGATTTTAAAAAAATACAATAAAAAAATTAATAGAAACAAAATGTTATTATGGTAAGGGTAGAAAAAAACATATTTTGGGGGGATACATGTACAATATTGATTTTTTTTTTTAATGAGACCATAAGATACGCAAGACCCACAGGTAAATGGACAGGTGACATAAGTCATCATGGGAACAGATTTTTACTGACACACAATAGTTCTGTAAATCCATACCTGTAGTAAATTAACCCTAGACCTGACCAAACTTGTCTTGTCATCTTTTTTAGAATTCAGTGCCATTTTAACCCTGAGGCCAAGAATTTTCAAACTAGTGAAAATAATACATGTACTTTCACATCTCTCTTTAAATGACATACAATGTATATATATTATGTTTTATAAGGCTTGTTTAAATGATAACATTAAACATTTGGATCCCATTATAGGGAAAAGAAATGCTTTTTTTTTTATAAATTCATAAAATCTATAAAAAAAATTACCTATTTACTTAAGCCAATTACTTATCTATTGAATTTATTTTCAAATAATTTACATTTTTTTAAATTTTCAAATTTCCTCTATTTATTTATTAATTAATTTACCTATATTTTTTCATTCAATTAATTACCTATATCTATCAATTCTTTTATTTGCCTGTCTTTATAAATTTAATTTTTATTTATCTATTTACCAATATTCATAAATTCATTTTTTCTGTTCATTTATTTCCTATCTATCTACTTATTTATATTTACTATCAGAAATACTTTTCTCAGATATCATATATATGATTTACCTGTCTAAATCACCAACATTTACTACCCTATTTTGTTGATCCTCTTTTCTTATGTATACCTAGCATTTATTCCAAACCCAAACAAATGAAAAACCATGGCAATTAACACAAAATCCAAATAGACATTGTTAAATGTCAAAAGCATTTTAGCTTGAAAAAGCCCCCACAATGAGAGACCATTGACTAAACTTGATGCCAACTCATTATCCAAAATTACACAACATTGTTGGTCAGTTAGCTAAGCTGGTCACATGACCATACTACCATAAATATAACCCTGCAGGGGTCAGGAGGTCATCTGTGAAAATACTGTAAATTAATTGGTCAGTTGGTACTTCAATAAACTTTTGTGTAATATTGACTGGCCAGTGAGTAATGTTGTATGGTCAGTGTGAGCATGTCCAACTAAAGAGAGATTTTAAGACACACAAGAGGAATATCCATATCTCCAGACCAGTGGTCAGTTTATAATGTTCAAGTGGAAATAAGCATGATGAAACTAACCAATTCCTAACAAATGTGTTCTTTGGATTTACAAAGGTTTTTACAACAGCATTTATCTAAAAGAGGAATAGAGAAAGCAGGTAAATATGTAAACAACAACCTGGTTTGTTTGTAAGTGTTTCTGTTTATAGGTCTACATAACAATGGACATTGTGATGTCAGTGGTCAATCAATAGATTACAGAACCTGAGCCACCATGTCATAATAACCTGATAAAATGACCTATATAAACTGGACATTGCTACAGAGAATTAGAAATACTATTAACAACAATGGGATCTTATAGTAGAGGTATCAAATTTCTGATTTGGGATTGTCTGTTCTCCATGAATCAGAAATTCTGTAAAATCTTCAGGAAACTGAATTCTGTTATATTACCATGAATGGGTTTAACATGAAATGAAAAAATGTCACTTTCTTTCATCTATCAATTTTGTCAAAATATATTTCATAAAATATCAACATTTATGCCTTTATTGATGTATTAGAAGTTGAACTAAAATCTAAAACCTACCATGTCTTCCCAAAGAGTTTTACAGATATTTTGCAGAATGTATATATTTTTTAACATTTCAAATAAATAAATGCATAAATCAAAAAACACACCAACAAAAGAAAAATGAAAACTTTAAACTAATTTATAAAATACATGAAACTTATATCAATACTATAGAGTAAAAAAAATGCTGTCAATTTTGATAACCAAATTTGTTTTATTACATATATACATGTACTTTGTACAAATATTTCCATGAAATTATTAGACAAGCAAAGGAGTTTTTAAAATCACTTTTAAAAATTTAGAAGTCAATTTAACATACCACAACATAAATTATATTCATATACATGTAATATACTCCTGTAGATTTTTTTAATGTGGAAAGGAACTAAAGTTGAAAATTACTTCAAGCTAATTATACATGTATGCAAATTTAATATATTCAAATGATCCTTTTTTTGAATAATTTCATCAATTTCAAATCCTACTTTACATCAAACACACTCAGTTAATGAGATAAATAGAGAGAGAAAGAAAGTAAGAGACTGAGTGAAAGAGAAAGTTATTACCAACAATTATAAACATGTTTTATAGTAAAAGAAATTTTGAGTAATTATCCCATTTTTTATGCAGTGTCTATGATAGAGGCTAAAGTCCTAAGAAAATAAGTTAAATACATGTATATTCTTATCAGTATCATCTCTTACATGTACATTTATATATCTTATTTGGTTCTCAATATATATATATATTTTTTTTCATTTGTTTATTGATTTTTTTCCATATGTGTTGGGGGTGTTTAGCTGTAATTATAAACACATTTAGATCAGCAGACATTCAAGTACATGTTAGAACTAGCTCAAGATGTAAATATGTCATAATCTGATGAACATGATTTGACAATCAATAGAACTTATATATCCCCTTACTACAATAAAAACAAAAAAATACTGTGTTTACCATGATCTAAAAACTGGATGGAGGAATCCTTAAAGGATCGAATACCATTATCAGGACGAGATGATGTAATTTCACACTTCCAGAGGTTTTTACACTTCTTTATAGCATGCACTGTATATGTAATAAACTCACAGACAAAATAAATATAGAATTACTGGTATCTCCGGTTCCTACACTTGGACAACCTTTCTGCACTGTAATTTTGGAGTGTATGTCATGTTTATTAATTTAACACATGTAATAATAACCTTATAGTTACACATTCTAAATACACATGTGTAACATGTGCATATTATACAACTGTTAGTTTACATGTCCAGAAATGTAGAACAAAGACAACGTTTTACAAATTACATGAAAATGAAGGAAAAGAGATTCCCCAGTATTGTGCACCCTGGGTGACATATTCTACAACTATTACATGCTCAGAAACATAACATAAAGTCACCATTTTAAAATTTACATAATGATGAAGGGAACAGACACCATTTCCCCATTTCGCTCAGTATGGTGAGTCCTGGGAGACATACATTATATTCTACAACTGTTACATGTCCAGAGATGTAACACAAATTAATCTAAGTCAACGTTTTAAAAATAATGTAAAGATGAAGGAGAGGGAGACATGGCATCTTATCCCAGTTCTCCCAGTCTACAGTATTGGGCCCTGGGTGACATATTGAATTCTATAATGGTATAAATATTACACAACCTGAGTTGTTACAATCATACATGTATACAACTAAACCATTCTACAAATGATACATGTATATTTGTCACTGAGCTTAATGATGTAACATTACAGAGAAAGACCCTTAATGCTAATGCAAACTTCAAATACATCCTGAGAAACAGGACTAAATATTCATGAATGTTTTCACTTTGTACTAAAGCCATGTGTGTAAGATACCTTCATGAATAAGTTATGAGTTTGTAAGTAAATGTATACCAATAATCTTATCGAGTTACAATGTATCTCACAGATCTGTACATTTACATGGATGCAATGCCTTTTTTTTAATGTATCAGTATGTTCATTTCTTTTTTAAATAAATTTTACTTGACATTGCTACATGCATATACATGAGGCATACATTATCTCATTCTGTTAAGTTTTTTTTCATTTATATATCATAATTGTATGTCTGGTTTAAAAAAAACAAAACAGAAAATTAAAAAAAAATTCCCCATAAAGAATGAAATAAAAACATGGATTACAGATTTAGATACGATGTATATACATGTAGGCATATAGTACGTACATAGTATACACATATACAGATATGTACAAAATGTACAAATAGCCTAGAAAATTTACATAAATAAATCACAAATGTTCAGTCACCAAACAGTTTAATCCTACACAAATTTTTACAGAGTTGATCATCTTTATCTTACTTCTTTTTTTTGTTTGTTTGTTTTTTGATAAATCTGTAATTTACGCTGTTTATGAATAATGTTTGAAAGTGTGCTTTTGTATTTTGTACATCTTGGAACCTACATATCTATGGTATGTATACTATACATGTATTTTATTCCAAAATGATAAATCAAGATTTGGGAAATTATCTGAACAGGCAGCTGTGTCAGTACATGTATATAGTGGGTGGTTTACTATTGTAATCCAATGTATACATATTTAATACATCAATACAACTGTAGGTACTATCAACAACGAAATTATAAATATCACACACACACACACATGCACACACACACACACACACACACACACACACACACACACACACACACACACATATATATATATATGTGTATATATATTTAATACATCAATACAACTGTAGGTACTTTATACAACTGTAGGTACTATCAACAACAAAATTAGAAATATTACATACACATATATATGAGAACAAAGCTAGGTGCAATGTCCATTTATTTTATCATTACAAACTGTGAATGTCTGACAGTATCCACCCTTATATACATGTACTTTAACTAGTGTCAGGGACAACATTACATGATAAACATTTGTATACAGCATACATTGATTTTGTGAGGTACATGTATTAGTGGAATTAGCTATTTATTGACATTCTAAAAAAAGAAAAAAGAAACAGTTCCTGGAAGTACATGTACATGCCACATGTGTACTGTACATGCCATATGTGTACTGTACATGCCACATGTGTACTGTACATGTACAATGTATAGAGTTAAAATGGCAGTACAAATATGTATGCACTAAGATACCATCAGCATATTGTACAATGATGTACCAGCGGGTCAGGTCTGTGTAAATCTAATACACATGTATTACAGATATATGTAATGTATTATAGCCATATGTAAAATGCACATTACAGTGTCTATATTCACTGTAGATAAACAGTTTCAAATGTAGTGAGAGTGAATTAGTTGACTTAGTGTAGACATAGTGAGAGGGTGAATTAGTTGACTTTGTGTAGACATAGTGAGAGGGTGAATTAGTTGACTTTGTGTAGACATAGTGAGGGTGAATTAGCTGGCTTACTATAGACTAAGCGAGTGTAGATTAATTGGCTCAGTGTAGACATAACAAGAGTGAATGCATTGGGTTAGCGTAGACATACATTTAGTGACAGTGAATCAATTGTCTTACTGTAGACAAAGTACAATGTTTTGAATATCTAAGATATATGTACATATTGTATGTTTGTGTCTTGGATGTCCGGGTAGCACAGTGGGTAGCAAACTTGCTTCTCACCAATGCAACCTGGGTTCGATCCTTGGATTGGAGGGAGTATGTGAGATGGTATGCCATTCACCACATGGGTTTTCTCCTGAGGTACTCCCATTTACTACCACTGCAAGGACCCCTATATACCAACATCAGAGCCAACAAGAGACATAAATATAAGTGGACATAACTTGATTGTTAATTGTTGTAGATTAGTTAAATAAATAAAGTTTAAACTTTTTCTGTACAAATGTATGTGTTACAGGTACATAGGAACTAGAAGTAGAAAACCTTTATATACTCACAAAACGATAATATTCAAAACTAACATCTAGAGTGAAAAGGTTATAAATACACGTGTATGGCAAAACACCAACACCAATATTTAAATCCAAAATCTGACTTTTTAATCCAATAATACCTTATAATATTATAAAAAAGATTAGAGTCACCAAACTACAGTTAGCGATATGTTGCATGTAAACATTGCTATATGTACGCACTTTATAAGTACATACGTGTACGTTATGTACATTTTGTTTACATGTACACGTACAATGTTTATTTCTGTATTTGATATTTCTGTATCTAACAGCAATATAGTGGAACCTGTCTTGAGATCCCACTCTCATAAAAAGATCACACCCATCTTTTGAGGCCACATTTTGAAAACCACTCACTTAAATACATATATAACTCTTCTGAGAGACCACCTGTCTTGAGGGACCACCTATCAGTGACAGAAAGTGTGGTCTCTCAAGGCAGGTTCTACTGTATGTAAGACTTTCACATTCAAAACTGCGGCCACTTGTTATTGGAAACATATCATGTCACATCTGTACAAAGTATCACAAATCATAGATTGTCCCGTGTCCATGTTACTGGTCTCAATTTGTGGTACTTCACTACCGATTACAATGCGGTTACACATTTTTCAGTGACAAATTTATGGCCTGACAAGATCTGTTTACCAGTAATCTACATGTACATCATCAGATTATGCAGATTCTTTAGGAAAGTCTGAGACCATTAGTAACTCATCAACCCCTGAAAAACAATGGACTCTTCTGTATATCAATGACTTAGACCAGTCCAAATGGGTCTTTAGGGGTGATTGAGTTAAAGTATATGTACATGTACCCCTACATTTAGCATGTTCTGTACAATGTGTATTTGTGTATTTTGATATATGATTATCAAAAAATTATATATAAAGTGGAATCTTGTTATTTCAAAATTCATGGGACCATCTCTATTATGTTGAGATACATGTACATGTAACCAAATATTTTAATTGGCATATTTTTCTATCCATAAAAACTTAAGCCCACTGTTTAACTTTGACATATCCTAATTTTCACAGAACGATATTCCATCATATATATATATATATATATATATATATATATATATATATACACACAGATGTATATATATATTATAGGCTTTTTTCTATAGTTTCCACATGCATGGGCCCGAAATTCGGCCCCATTCCCTGAATGCAAAATATATGTTTTTTCCCAATCTGATGAAAAAAACTTCCCAATTTGGTGTCCAGGCCATGACCAAAATAAAAAAAATAAATTAATGTAAGGGATATTGCATATTAAAAAAAAGATTCCATTACATTTGGACTTACATATATATATATATATCTATACATGTATATACCAGCAAGCAATAGTGCTATATATGTAGCCTGCCATGTACAATGTATCACTGCAAATTATGTCCTTCTAATGTCTAAAAGCCTTTAAACTTTAACTGAATGATCAATCTGCTGTTTAGGAAAAATACCTGAAGTCATCTGAAGCCTTTGTTAAACAGAAATAATTAAACTTTTACGACTCTCATTCACAATTTTCACTAACAAAACCTGTTTAACAATCAAGGACCTTGGCTTTATAAATATCGTTTTCCTCTATTATTACTGTTCAGAAAGACCAGATTTCTTTGAACATCTTTTTACAACAATGACTGACCTCACTGACCACTGGCTATTTTTCTCTAGGACATAAACATTCTACTAGATTCATGTTTTATAAACAGTGTCAGAAATCCTGAGTACATACACAATTACAAAAGATTTATATTCAAGGCAATTTAATGGTGTTTAAAAAAGAAGTCAAATTCTTTACTTTGTACCCAAAAGATGTGTCTAGAGGTATGTGAAATAATTACTGGTAATTACAATACAAAATTTAAACTTAACTCTCATCTAATATGATACACATGTATATGGCCGCTAAGACAAATAAATATTTACACACACACACACACACACATATATATATATATATATATATATATATATATATATATATATATATATTGTATGCAGGGTTATTTTCGCCCTAATGCTTGCAAACAGTTACGCCTCATTTTAAATTCACTTAGACCTTTATATTGAAAATAGATGAATATACCATTTTGAATTCGCCCACTGACGATGAGGGCGAAAAGGGCGGAAATAAAACGGGTGCGAAATTTTCCCTGTATACAGTATATATATATATGCATGTATACATGTTCATGAGTATAAGATCCTATTTATTAATTTCGTTGTTCATACATGTAAATTGTTTGTGGGTTTTATTTTTCTTTCTAAGCCTCAGGTGAGATGAAATAAACACACAAATGTACATTGCACATGTAATGAATTGAATTTGTGATTATCATATTTTGTGCTTCATTCAATGGCCAATACACGACAATGATATGTACTTTGTATTTGTATCTGTATATAGTAGAACCTGTCATGATAGACCACCTGTCTTTTAAGACCACATTCTGACAACCACTTGGTTAAAGAATCCTTTAGATTAAACCTCTTTTGAAAGACCACCTGTCTTTTAAGACCACATTCTGACAACCACTTGGTTAAATAATCCTTTAGATTAAACCTCTTTTGAAAGACCACCTGTCTTAAGCTTGAGACACCAGATTTCAATGGCAGATTGCTTGGTCTGTTATGACAAGTTCCACTGTATATATTTTAAGTTACTGGTAAGTAGTCTATACCGCTAAGTACATTTAAATGATAGGAAATGATTCAGTAGGCTTTAGATATCCTCTATAAGCTGTCAACTCCTGAACTGACACCATGCTTCAAATCCACTTATGAAATGTAGAACAGACACATGTACACGTACATGATGCAGAGTGGAGCCAGTAATCATCTCAGATCTCAGAATTAGCAGTGATCCAGTAAATAAAATGATTGGCCAGTAGATTTTTCATTTGTACTGTCCCCATTGTCCAGTCAAAGAAATAAAGATAGTGCATACTTGTAAGTGCTCTTTTCAATAACTGTTACATATGTAATGTAAATTATATGTAAATCTAGTGCATACTTGTAAGTGCTCTTTTCAATAACTGTTACATATGTAATGTAAATTATATGTAAATCTTACTAAGTAATCTATCTCATCTTTGATATATGTACAATGTACAAACTGAAATTATCCTATCTTGTCCTTGTCTTCTTTGTTTCAATCTGGAAATGATGTCTTTTGAGTTATTTGTGGGCCCACTGAAGTTTGCTGGGGCTATTACATGTACATGTAGTCTAGATTTTTTATGCAACTGGCCATGTGGCACTTGGGGGAAAAAATGTTAAATTCAAGCCTTGCTATACCCCCACCCACCCACCCCAACCCCGCCACTGATTGTGAGCACACTTCCATTGAGAGAAAGATAATATCATAAACAAATTCTAAATCTGTAAAGTATTTATAGATATATAAATATTATCTTTATGATCCAAGTAGCAATCCGTTTTCGTTGTGAATAAATAGTAACCTTGTCAAGATTAATAATAATAGGAAAACTCCCTCAATCCGTCTAAAGACTAGATCTTTTTGAACAAAGAAGCAAGAACTAAATCCTATTTCATTTATATATTCATTAGGTACATATATGTGCCTATACATACTTTATCTGTTTTTAGTTGTTCTTGCATGAAGTTATATCAGTTTTCTGAAAATATCCCTTATAGCTGTGTTTTCTTGTAATCATTGGGAATACTTTGTAGTCTTTGTTAGTATCTTATCATTAAAAGATTATATTTCTAAATGTACGTCAGCCTAGGTCCTAACACAAAGAAACTATCATACATCATATATACATGTATTTATACAATATGTACATGTATAATCTTACAATTCTTTTTCTTTTCCTTTTTTCTTTTAATTTTTTTAATTTACATACATGTAATATATTTCTGCAACAAATGTTGCCAGAAGGAAATGGTAACTTTCATGTAAATGTACATCACAAACATCATATAATCTCACAATTTTATTTATTATTTTATTTTATTTTTATTGTTATTTATTAATTTATTTTTTGCTCTTTTTAAATTTATACACGTGTTGTCGGAAGGAAATGATATTTATAACTTTTTTTGTTGGTTTCATTATTGCTTTTCATTCGGCCAATAATTTTTCAAGTAAAATAAACATCAATTACTATTACTGAGGTTCCACAAATTTTAACTTGTGCTGTGGACATGGGCCAATTACATTAAGGGTTTTTACATGTGCCACACCTGCTGTGATGTGTCACACCTGCTGTAATGTGCCACAACTTCTGTGACATGCCACACCTGGTGTGGCACAAGATCTTTTCTGTCTTGTTTGAGTATTCTTATATATTATTCATTGATCTAATAACGTTTTATTGAATACAATTGCATTCGTTTAAAGTCAAAGTTGCATTAAAGGTAATCTGTAAAGAAAGGGCATCTGCCCATAAAGGACATTAAAAAAAAAACTTTTGTTAACTTTTATAATGAATGAACCTCTTTATAAAGGCAACCTGTCTATAATAGCTACTTTTGCCAGTTCCCTTAAGTAGCCTTTATAGAAAAGTTTGTCTATACATCTATATCTAATTAGTAAAAAATGTGTATCTGTTTGTTGATGTCAACAATATTGGTCTAATTCTTTTGGCACTTTATCAACAGCTGGGAATAACTCCATAAGGTGGCTCTGTGGTAGAGTGCTCGATTTGCAACTGGAGGGTCACAGGTTGAAGCCTCTGCAAAGACAGCTGGTATTTCCTGTCTTTCTGATGAGACAGTAATTACTGAGCATTGGCCAAAATTTGAATCTCTTCACTGGCCTTTGGTGATGTCTCCATATTAGTGAGAGATTCTTGAGTTTGACAAATAACAACAACTCCATATAGATATATAGTGACAAAATATTTAATATCTCTGAAACAAACACATCTTAGGATACATGTTATTAAATTAATGTATAATACATCTATTTACATGTACATGTACAAGCTGTTGAAATGTAGTATATATATATATATATATATATATAAATATATCGTCAGGTGAGCTATTCAGGTATATTACAGTGGCGTATAAGTTGAAATTTTAAGGAAATGCAAATTTAGCGTTTTTCCAAAAAATATGTTATATAAATTTAGCAAGAACTAAATTTAGCAATATCATTAATAAACATGGACAACTCTTACTTACAAGGACGAATAAAGTTTTAGTGATATTCAATTTTAGCAATCTCAACAACCTCGCTAATAGTGCCAAAATTGAATCCTCGCTAAAATTTCTGCTCAAATGAATATATATTGAAATCAAAGGATTATGAATTTCTTCTTTCAAATAAGCAGTGTTTTCAAAATCACGGGGTTAAAACGGTAATAAAGAAGTTTGGTCAGGGAATCAAAATAATTTCAAATAAAGCGGGATTTTAATGTAACAGGGTTCAAGATAAGTGGATTTCACCTGTACTATCTATCAGGATACGATGTACCTATAGGCTATAAAGGGTGTGGTTGATACAAAGTAAAGAATTAGATTAATCGTCTTCTTATTTTACTACTCTCTTAATGATATTAATTGTAATCTTCTTAATTTTGTAGAATATAAAAAGGACACCACTGCTGGATGATCGCTTTCTCTGTCCGAAAACATTCTCAAAGTTAATCAAACACGGAATATACCGGTAGCAACTTCTGAGTATAAAATAATCTTGGAAATACATCAAATCAAAACTGGACAGCAAGGACCTGTTTAACATGATGCAGGATTCATATTCCGCAATGATGCACAGGGATGAACGATTCTTCAAATCGTATGGAGGGAGAGGTTCGAACATTATGCCACCGACCTCATATTATGGCATGCCTTATCAGCCACCCTCTCACACCATGACTCAAAGTGACTTATCGGGACTTATGCCCTCAACAGGGACATCAGGATTAGGTCTCGACTTTTCATCTGTGGCTTCGTCATCAAGTGGACAGAGTTCAAGTATGATGTCAAACAACCCGGTGTCCGCTCACACTCAACATCATACTGCTGGTTCCAGTGGTTTACACATGATGGGATTAAATTCTCCGATCCCTACGAGTGATCCCATTCCAAATGCTAGTACATCAAATCAGGAATCTTCTCCGCAAGATCAGGATATTGACACTTCCCACCTGTCATCACCCTCATCAACGTCCAGTAATCCATCTACGCCACTGGACTTAGCAGGTGATGGTGATAACAAAATCCCACCCAAAAAACGGACACATATAGTTCCCGATAATCAAAAAGATGACGCATACTGGGATAAACGGAAAAAGAATAATGAATCTGCTAAACGATCTCGTGAGGCCAGGAGAATGAAAGAAGAACAAATAGCTCTGAGAGTGGTTTTTCTTGAACAAGAAAACTTGCAACTAAGAACTGAAGTATCTTTATTGAAAAGTGAAATTGAAAAACTTCGATGTATGTTGTATAACCAATAGCAACATGGTCATGTGACTTTCTAGATTCGAAAATTCGAGGGAATGATTTTGCAGTATTAATGTGTTCAGATACATTTTAGTACATAGCTGAACTGTCTCACTGTGGTGAATGCGATTTTTAACATTGGTCCGATATTTCATACAGACGTATTTCTCAGGGAAGTATAAATATATATTGGAGAGAGATTGGACGTTGGACACCAATGTACATGTACCGGTTTAAATATACCTCTCAGGTTTTTTATTGACATTTTCCAATTTTTATTGAAGGAACTTTGTTTTTATTTATTATAGCTATTTTCTAGCATTGCAGTTAACGATTTATTGCCATTGTCATGGTTTCTGATTTCTTGTTACATATCGCAATACTCAAATAGTTAAGTTGTCAATAATTCAGCGTATTTTTTAAACAAATTCATGTGCATATTTTCAAAGCTAATATGCCATTCCTGACGGCAGATTTTTTCCAAACTTTTTAGCATTTAGAATTTTTTTAAAACTGCTATGTTAAACATTTCAATAATTTATACAATGCAAATTAAGTACATTGTGTACCTGGAAATGTTTGCTCTTGTTTCATTTTTGCCCTTAGATGAAGGGCAAATTCAAAATGAAAGTGTCATTTCAATTTGACTCATTGAAGCATGGATATACACCTCATCCATCATTGACCAAGGTGATTTGGGGCGAATCTAAGATGGGTTAGGGTGAAAATAACCATGGGCGAAAATTTCCAGGCATACAGTACAATTGAGTACATGCTCGGTGAAATTATAAAGTGAAAAAAATATATATCTGTCAAATTAAGAATACTGAAGCTACATAGTATCTACAAATATATCACTTCTACAATGCACTTTACCATTATCATATATAAAAAGCATTATTAATGTACTGTAGTTCCTGCAATATAGCTATCAGAATCATTTGTATAAAACTTTATTTTTGCAGTATTATAGAAAAGTTCAAACAAATATGGTGCTATGAAATGTAAGTCCAAAAAATAAACCTGTGAATCATTTGAAAAAAAATCATTTTCCATGAACCGTTCTATCACACATACATTCATGTACTGTATATGGTGTACATGTTCTATTACTAGCCCTGCTTATGTTGCTGGCAGCCTTTTACAGAAAATCCTGTCTTGAGAGACCACTCTCATGAACGACCACCTGTCTTATTACAGTGGCAGGAAGGGTGGTCTGTCCAGACAGGTTCCACTATATATTAAAGATTAATTTGGAATTTAATGTACATGTTAAAAGTACCCAAGTTCTTATGGTAACTGGTTTATAGAGTGCATATATATATATATATTACAGTCACCTTGCTGAAATTTATAAAGTTATCAAAAACATCATACAAGAGAATGCTTCATATAGCCTGTTAACTCTTCAACCCCTGAAAAAATGGGCTCTTCTGTACAGCAATGACTTAGTCTTAGGCCAGTCCAAATGTGTCTTGGGGACAATGGTTTAGTTCAACTCCTGATGTTTATTATGTTGAAGATCAATAGGAAAATAAAACAGAACAATGAGCTGACACATCTTCAAAAATATCTTCCCTTATTCAAAACAACTAAAATCACATCTTAAAAGAGCAGCCTGGGGGCATGTGAAAACAAATTGAATGCAACAATTACACAGTTCATGCTTCTTCTTTTGAAGAAAATCGCTCAGAAATGATATCAATTGTGACACGGATGGGTTACCATATAAAATCTCTTGACATGAATGGGTGACTATACAAGATCAATTTGCTAGAATAGGTATGTACATGTAATTGTTAATTTCAGACTAGTCAGATGAAAATTTCCAAGTTTAGTGGCTTCCCCTGATTTTTTTATTTTTCGTAAATAAAACTTTGGAATCATCTCCTTTATTACATGCTGTTAATGTAATAATATTTTTCAAATGAGTAGCAATAAAACCTAACATATTAATTTGATCATTTTTTAACAGTTCATGTTTTAATACTAATGAGTCAAAAAGGGCCACCACTGTACAGAAGGGTGATTTAAGGATGTAAACGTGTATTAGCATTGTTTCTTCATTGACAGGCAGAATATATTTTAAAAAGAGCAATGCAGTTAATTTATAGTAAGTAATATAAAGAACCAAAAACTTAGTAATTTCTTTACTTTTCCGATAAACAACACTGTTCATCCTTTTAAGTTAATAAAATGGTAAACATACATATACAATTGTAGATGTTTAGTGCTAAAAGTGACATGTACTTTCAAATAACAACCAAAATGTAAATGTATTACATGTACATGTAGTTTAAAAAAAAATGTGCTATTGATTAAAGTTGTGTTTAGATTTTATCTCTAATCCTATATAAATCTAAAATAAAACAATTACTGTATGACTATATGTACCATTCTCTTAGTACCATATCACCAAAAAGCATTTCGTGTGAATACAGTGGAACCTGTCTTGAAAGACCACTCTCATGAAAAACTACCTGTCTTCTGAGACCACATTCTCAAAACCACTTGGTTAAATAATATTTTACATAAAACCTCTTTTGAGAGACCAGCTGTCTTGAGAGACCACATTTCAGTGGCACTGGGTGGTCTTTCAAGACAGGTTCCACTGTATCTCAATTTTAAATGATTCTATAATGTGGACAGTTACATGTAGCACTTCAGCAGATGAAGACATTAAATTCATTTACAAATGTAGCTACAGTGGAACCTGTCTTTAGAGACCACTGTCATGAAAGACCACCTGTATTTTGAGACCACCTTTTGAAAACCATTTCAGGTTAATACCTGTGTAAATAAAACCTCTTTTGAAAGACCACCTGTCTTGAGAGACCACATCACTATGGCAGAAAGAGTGGTCTCTAAAGACAGGTTCCACGGTACTCACTTAATTCTTTTATTATCTGATATATGACAGATTCTCGAACATTAAGGATCGTCATTGCCTTTATCCAATCAACTAAGCCAGAGGACAAACTAATCTTCAAATCTTTAAAATATTTTATTATATATTCCAAGGGTGAATACCAAGTTTTCAACTTAAGGGGGGGGGGGGGGGATAGTGTAACTTATGCAGAAAAAAAATGATCTATCGATGAATTTTTTATCACATCAGAATTTTTTTTTTCAAAATTTCTTTTTTCTATTTCAATGCAGAGGGGATATAGACCTGTGACCAAAACAAAATAATAAGGTGGGGTATCTATCAGGTGTACATGTATGTACCACCAAAACATATCAAATATTTATGCTACTTTTATGATAAAAGCACAAATTGTGTTTCCTTGTACACATATTTTACGATTCCCTATGTAATTTTATTATTTATTTTAATCTTAATTCTGAATCGATTTCAGGAGAAGTATTATTACAATGTGTAAATATGTTAATAGTAATAATACAAATAGATTTTGAGCCACTAAAATCATACATGTACATGAGAATATATGAGTTTATCTTGCAGGCTCAATCAACTTCAGGTATTTCAAGATGCGAGTAATTAAAATAAAAACTAATTAATGTATTATCAGGAGTACTTTGTTTGAAATATCACCTCTTTCTAAGACGAAAGTCCCTTAGTCATATTCATAATCATATAATGTGAGATTTTCCCCCTGCGAAGTCCAATATGCAGCTAAGACGAAAGTCCCTCAGTCATATATTCATGTGAGATTTTTTCCCCTGTGAGGTTACGATATGCAGCTAAGACGAAAGTCCCTGAGTCATGAGTCATGTTCATACAATGTGAGATTTTTTTCCCCCGTGAGGCACAATATGCAGCTAACCATATATATAAATGGGACCAAGAAATCGGTGTCAGACTTTTTTATCAATGGAAATCATAGACGGTGTAGATTATGAATGTATATCAAACTCCACAATTAAACCGGTGTTTTTGTTTTTTATTTTGTGAAATAAACATTTGTTTCGAATGTTGATAATGAATTTATGATGCTTGTTAACTGTTGATTGTGTATATTTGCTATTTTGAAGTTTTCATTACGATTATACATGTACTAATATTTTTTTTTTTTTTAATGCTGATATTTTGTAAGTTTACAAACCTGTTGGTGTAGTGTAGGCAGTAGTATAATAGTGTTTTTCTACAAACATGTTTCATAACACAGACATATCTATAGAACCTAATTAAATATATCTTCTTTCTTTTTCATTCAGTCTGCTATTTCTTTGGTCTTCCTAAAACCTATCATAAGCTTCGATATCCTTTTTTTTTGTTAAAAATATCGTATTTTTACAACCACTGAATAAATCATTTTTAAATGTAAAGGGTAGTTTTGGTGGAAGAATCTAGGACTTTTCAGTTAAGTAGACTCAAAATTCCATGTCCGCTGAACTCAAAAGTGTCATCGATTGCAAATATGACCTTTGACCAGGATGTACTGTTCATGAAACATGCTTATCTTTCCACATTCTTATTAAAAATTATCCGAGGCCATCAAAATATATATACAATGGAATCTGTCTTCAGAGACCACTGTAATAAAACACAACCTGTCTTTTGAGACCACATTCTAAAAACCACTTAGTTGAATAACTCTTTGAATAAAATGTCTTATGAGACACCACTGTCTTAAGAGACCACATTCCAGTGGCAGATGGGGTGGCCCCTCAAGACAGATTCCACTCTATGTGTATGAAACTCCTATACAACATATATACAATAGTGATTCTTAAAGTTCAACTGGTAAATGATTTCTGGATACCAAAATAGCCCTGAACATTTATATATAAACAGTTCTCAAGGTGTAGCCATCTTCTTTTGTATTTGGTACGAAAATATATATGTGTATATCAAAATAGGGTTGTGCTTCTTTGCCCAGTACGCATCTGTATGTGAAACTAAGGTGTATGTCATAGAATAAAATCCCGGTTAAAATATATACAATGTTTTTTATATATATATATATATGTTATATGGATGTTACCACTGCAAATACCTCTCTTAATGTTTGAACGAGTACAAGTTTGTCGGGTAGTCATCAGTCAGACATTTTTTATTGTTTGGTGATTTTGGGAACACCCCATTGTTGTTGAAGTACATGTATATTGTAAATAATGTCCGCGATAAAGAACTATACACAAAACTACCTCATATTGTTATTACAAGACTTTGAAAGTTTTCGTGTGAATCTGTTGTCATTTTTATTTTTTTTTTAAGATGAAGTGGAGACCAGGCATTTGTACGATAGAATTGTAAAGTGTGCTCCATTTTTATCTTTCAGGTGTGTGTTTAAAATCATGTAAGGCAGAGCAAATACAGGGTATTTGTAAAAATAATTACTGCTATGTACGAGTCTAGTAGTATAATCAATATATTCACTGTTACACTCTGAATTCTGGCTTTTGTTGTTTATTTATTCCAGTTATCAGTATTTGACCTTTGACCTACCGACCTTGATATTTGGATAGTTCAGATATTTGATACTCTTCAAGAATGGCACTAGTCTACACATACTTTATTACATCTTTATGTGCCTGCAATAGTAAAATTCCTATAACCTGCAGCTGGCAGGGATGAGTCTTGTGAACCCTTCTCAACCTGGATTAGTTTAAATTTTAGTAATAAAACATGAGATAAAAATAACATCATTCCTACTTGTCACCAAACCTCCGAGTATCCAGTGAGGAATAGAGGGTTTTTCCCCATGATGCTGGTCATAACCATAAAGTGAGTAGAATCATCCGTATGATAATCAAAAGGTTACTCCGCCCCTACCATGTTATGTGAACCGGACTACATGTACAACATGTGACTAGAGAGCATGTTAGTCATAACAAGGTTTCTATGCTTGCAGACGACACCAAACAAACATTATCCAGGGCTGGCTCTTTGAGTTGCCAATGTAGTCAGTCATTGGCTAATTTCCCCTAGGACTGGTTACAAAATTTAATATTGGCTACAGAATATTCTCTAAAGTTAACCAAATTCTGAGACATGAAGAAAATAAAGCAAAATTGACTACGAATTTGAATTTTGAATAGTGTTGTACACCACACTCAGCAATTTTTCAGTTATACATGTATGGTGGTGGCTAGTTTTAAATGGTGGAGGAGAGAACCCGGTTACAATGTACCTGGGAAGAGACCACCAGCCTTCCACAAGTTAACTGGCAAACTTTCTCACAAAATCAGCTTAGGTTCCAGTGGGGCTCGGACCTGGGCTGACCAGAAGTGAAAATTGGCTCCAAAGAGAATGCTTCCTGAGAGCTAGACATGATAATAAAATATGTCTGTGAAATACAGCAGTAAAATTCTACAAGATGACTCTACAAACAGGATTTTTTTTTCACTTGTACCGTTAGACAAGAACCTATCAAAAGTATATGTAACTTGCCTGAATCCCAGATCTATTTATCTGAAATTTGTTAATAAAAACTGTTTAACTTATAACAGATCTATTTACTGTTTAAAAGAAATTTTAAAGTTTGACTAAAAATGAAAAAAAAAAATATTCATTTGATGTGTGAGAAATAATTCAATCTTCCCACTAAAGTGGGAGAGACAAAGAACTCTCAATGCAAGTCGTTGAGCGTCATTATGGATGCATTAGGCAGAGCATGGGTACATGTACATGTACATGAACCGAGTTTTCTTTGGCCCTCTCATTGGTTAAAATGTAACAGAATTCTAAACTTGCCTTTTTCTTTGACATCTTGCTAGCGAAGTGAGACCAATAAAATCTATTTTTGGATTGGGTTTACGAGATTCAGGAGGTGGGAGTGAGACTAAAAAAATCTATTTTTGGATTGAGTTTACAAGATCCAGGATGTAAAGTGAGACTAATAAAATCTATTTTTGGATTTGGTTTACAAGATCCAGGAGGTTGAAACATAAAAGGAGTTCACCTGTTCAGACTCACAGATTGATGATATATATACCTGTACCATAGTGGTAGAAAAACAGGTGGCAAGCAAGTTAAAAATAGTAACGGAAAACCTCGGCTCTCCACCATTTGCTGGTGATATTTCTATTTGAATCATCAACCACTGAAAAACAATGGACTCTTCTATAAAATCAATAACTTAGACTAGTCCAAATGTGTCTTTAGGTGTGAATGAGTGAAGTGAAGAATCTTAGACAGGCATATGAAAACATCAATATTTAACAAACTCTTTAACTTCTAAATTTCTCATTAAGAAATTTTAATCAAGAGTTCAAGTTCTGACAGATCTAAACTCGTCTCATGACTAAGCATGTGTGAATTCAACCCATTTGGACTTTAAATAGGGCATTATAACACTTACAGACAATGCAACTGATTACCAGAATAATATCATTTTAATACAATTTTCACGGTTTCAACTAATGTGGACGCAGAAATTTGTTGGTAATTGTCATTTTCCAACTAGTATCATTTTGAATTTATCTGATTATACACGTCTACAGAAAGCAGATTTAACTAACACATTCTAGTGTTAAAATGCTAATTAGCATTTTTATATAGTGTCCTGCTGTTGCTAAATTTTATTTCAATTGGACTAAAACATATTTGTTTATCATTATTAATTTTAAATCAATATCAAAATTAGGTTTATCATTATTAATACAATAATTATATTAATAGAGAAAAAAATACCAATGATAATGATGTTGGTTCTGATAATAATTACAATGTAGAAATAATGATTCTATCCTCTCTAGAAAGATTTTCTTCTTCTAATCACAGTGTTCCTCTGCGGTCATATCAAGCATGGCATACATGTACAAGTGTGTGCATGCAAGATTATACAGATAAGATCAATTAACGCTTATAATTATGTGCCTAAGTAATCATTTTACTTCCAAAGTCGTACACAACATTGAAGAGAGAAGGGACAACAAACCTACAAAGAGAAAGAGACAAAAAGGAAGCGAAAAAATCAAGGAATTTACTTTTTCTGATACTATTAGTTATATAGTGTTTTACAGGGGTGATACGGAAATATATTGGGTCCATGAAAAAAGTTGTACGCCTCTCCCAATACATGGACCCAATATATTTCTGTATCTCCCCTGTAAAAACACTATATAATGAGTTTATCCCACCGAAGGCCTGCCTTTTTGTTGCTTCCTAAAGTATTTTTGTGAATGCAGCTAACCATAGTTATTTCTTCTTCGCTGTGCGAGGCAAACCTGTCTATTATGTTCATCTGCTAAAAGTGACGCCACCGGTGAGGGTGATATCAAAACTAATATCAGGTGGATAGGTAACTCGATACAAGAATATGTCGTACCCTTTTAAACCAATCAAATTCTGAGTATTTTGCCAGAGGTGGAATAAATGTGTATATACAGAGGAATTTAATTACAGTATCTTCAAAGACAACTTCGTCTGCAACTGAAATGAGACCTTACAAGACAGGTGTCTTTCAGAAAAGGTTTTATTTAAAGGATTATTGAAGTGGTTTTGAGAATGTGGTCTCTCAAGACAGGTGGTCTTTTATGACAAAGGTCTCCCAGGACAAGTGGTCTCTCATGACAGGTTTCACTGTATTCAGATATAACATTGCATTATCTGTCAATCCCTCCCTTGGATCCTCCAATTTGGCTTGAATGACGCACATAAAACAGACAGACTCCTCACAATTAGCCCTTGTTCTAGATAGATCAACACACAAAGATATTACTGACAGACTGGTCACTAACTGGTCACTTCTTCAGATTTATGCCATCTTAGAAGATAAAACCAAATGGACAACACAGAATAATGTCCAGTCCTACAGCTGTTTGTTGATCATTTAATATGCATGTACAGTTAACAGAACAGACTTGTAAATTTTAAAACTCATCAAACCTCTGAAAAACAGTGGACTCTTCTGTAAATCAGTGACTTTGACCAGTCCAAATGTGTCTTTAGGGGTGAATAGGTTAATCATAAGCTACTAGCACCAGTGTGAAGAGATAGATAACACTGTAAGTTCCCATCTGTCCTTTTACAAAGTATGGAGTTGAATATTCATGTATTGATAGATAAGAATCCAGCGGCTGTGACACTTACTTTGTGTACATGACATAGTTCTGGTCAGTGTGAGAAAAAAAAAAAACACGGGGAAATCAAGGGCATACAACTCACAAGATAGAAACATACAGTTCTAATACACAACTCAATTACATTTAATACCAAAAAAATTAGTAATTTGTGGAATATTATGAACAGATACTAAGCATTAAGATAACTCCAACTTGAAAACAGATTTTAAAATAAATGTATAGTGCTTTTAATTGAAATACATTTATATGTATATTGGACTATATACATGTGTATTGGACTCGGGGATTTTCCACCTATTACAAAATAAGGCCCCTTTCCCAATGCAAAGATAAAATGAATTTTTTCCCCAAATTTGAAAAAAAAAAATCCAAACTGAAGTCAAATGACAATGAATTTGAAGAGATTCTTGTATTTTCAGTTTTGTGAATATTTCAGAATATCTAATTTCAATAAACTGTGGCTAAAATTATTCCCAATTCAAAAAGAAAAAGTCCAGGCCCCAGATATTCCCAAAGGAGTATGGAAAATCCCTGGGACTGTCTTATATACATTATATCAAAATTCTTTGTCCAAATTTGATTTTTTTTTTTTTTGCAAATGGCTTATTTAGATCTTTTTCATATTTATAAGTGTACTATAATACAAATCAAACAGCTCCCCAAACTAGAAATACAACAAATGTTGTCAATTTTACCCACAGTGGGACAAACACTCACCAACCTAGAAATACAACAAATGTCGTCAATTTTACCCACAGTGGGACAAACGCTCACCAACCTAGAAATACAACAAATGTCGTCAATTTTACCCACAGTGGGACAAACGCTCCCCAACCTAGAAATACAACAAATGTCATCAATTTTACCCACAGTGGGACAAACGCTCCCCAACCTAGAAATACAACAAATGTTGTCAATTTTACCCACAGTGGGACAAACAAACATATTTTCAGGAGGTCAAGACAGACAATGAAGACATTATTATCAAAGTAAGGCATGTATGTACAAAATGACCACACATAGTACAATTTACATTTTACATTCCAACTTTTCTGACTGGGCATCGTTAAAGTAAAAAAAACTAAACCTACAATTAATGTCGGGTAGTATTTAAAGAGCAATATTCCCCAGGGGGTACATTATTTATTGCCAAAATAATTATGTGTCCCGGGGATAAAACAGCATGTTCCTTTAGAGCTATCTTCCATACAAACTTGACTAAACTTGTCCTAGGGATACAAATATATATATATATATATATATATATATATATATATATATATATATATATATATATATATATATATATAAATACCCACAGACAACTCCACTTATTATGTGACTATATCATGAAATAGCAGTAATAGCAAGGAAATACAACTGTATCTCTGCCACATGCATTGTTTATTTTTTATACTCCATGTATATCAATCTGAATAACAAAACTTGGCTTTCTATCTTCCTGCCACTTCTTTATTGGTGAAGTTGACTGTATATAGATCTATGTACATGTGTGTGTGTGTGTGTGTATGTGTGTGTCTGTATCTATGTGTGTGTGTCTCTGTGTGTGTATGTGTGTGTCTGTGTCTCTGTGTGTGTATGTGTGTGTGGTATGTGTGTGTCTGTCTGTCTGTGTGTGTCTGTGTGTGTGGTATGTGTTTGTACATGTGTATGTGTTTGTACATGTGTATGTGTTTGTACATGTGTATGTGTTTGTTTATGTGTATGTGTTTGTACATGTGTATGTGTTTACATATGTGTATCAAAAATATACCTATAACATACATACGTACAATTTATAAAAATAAATTAGCAGGCATAGCAAGTACCCTTAACTGAACCCTAATTATAAATTCTCCACTAAGACATAAATTTGAGAAAAAAGGTACAGGGATGATGAGCTATGCTTAGACATTGTTCATTATTGGTACATCAGGTATGTATAGCAAAATCCGTACAATTTGGCAGTGTGGAGTCTTGTGAACCTTTTCATGACCTGGGCTAGCTTAAATTTGAAGTAATAAAGTGTAACATTAAAATTACACTGGCTAGAGGAATCATTCCTTCCATACATAAGAGAGTATCCAGTGAGAAATAAAATGTTTTTTCCCTGTGCAGCTTATCACAATCTAAAGGCGAGTAGAATCATCCATACGATAATCAAAAGGTTACTCCGCCCCACAATCTTATGTGAATCGTCCATTTTCATCTCAAAACACCAGTAGTATACATACATCCAGTGTACATGTATCCAGAAGGTCTTCCTGCTTATGGACATTGGAGTTATATTTTGATAATGTCCAACATTACAAATACTTCTTTGTTCTATGTCCTGCATGAACACTGTACATCCAGTCTCTATTTGACATTTAGCCATGTCATTAACATTACTAGTTTTACCTTGATTTACAGTTCAACTGATGAGCAATAAAATCATAGAAAAAAAATTATCAAGGGACCTCTTGATTTTTTTCATTTTCAATGTACCATACTTTTTGCGCTTATTGGATCCAATAATAATTATCTTAATTTTATTGTGACATCATCCACATTTTTACACGCAATTTCAAATAATCACTCTACAAAGGAGTCTTAATTTGGTATAGTAAGGACAAACCCCAAATCGTCATATGTAATTTGAATCTTCCCCATTACAAGAGGCAAACCGAAGACCAGTTGCACTCAGGGAACCCCATAATCTATCCTGTATGCCATACTTAATCAGCCAGGTGGACTGAATAATACCATATATAAACATACCAAGGGTGTGACCTTCACATTCCATTGGTCAGCTGATCATGTGTGTACAGATATTTGTACTTTAATCAGAGCACTGGATAAGAAATGAAACTGTCTCAATGTAGAGGGCAAAACTATCACAGGTGTCTTGAAGATGAAAGGTATAGAGAACAATACAGAATAATGAAATATGACATGAGAAAAATAGCAAAGAAACTTACAAATACGAATCAGATTTTGATAAATATTGACAATAATGTCCAATCATTTCCAAGATGCTGTAAAAATTACAAAGGTAAACAACTTCATACCACCAGCGGACCAAGGGAAAAATATGACTCAAAGTTAAAAATTGTGAGAAATTCTCAAAACACTGAAGAACCAAAGTAATGAAGAAAGTTATTTTTACAAACACAATTTCAAGAAATGGTCTCTTTATCTGCAGGTAGTTATACATAACACTAAGGATATAAATATCTCCAAATTACAGACATCTGAAAAGACAGGAGTGAGTCAAAACTTCAGAAATGAGAGAAAATCTGTCTGATTAAAATCATCAAGTATGACTTTCATACTGGACCCTACTTCTTTCTCCACATGAGTTATTTGGAAGCCGGCATAATGACGATTTAACTTAGACAGGCATTTTGTTTGAACAAAGTGTAGTAACATATGCTGACCTTGGTCACTTTCTCATAGAGATAATTGCACTGGTCAGTGGGAATGTCCACTCATTTAATCCCACATATTTCCCACTGGGAGTCAACAATAATGAGATTAAATTCAAATCACTTGCCACCTATATAAAGCCCTGGATATAACAATGAACTAAAGTCATTTATTCAATATCAGAGCCAGATTTAGATGATTCAGTGGTGATAGACATAATGTCATTTAAAATATTTGTGTGCCTTCTGCTGTAAATTTCCAAACAATTTAAATAAAAAGGTACACAGCAATTTGAATTCAGATCAATGAGACAGTGTCTTGTACTTTGGCAAATATGATTCAACAAATGACATGATGTTCCAAGATTTTGTAAAAAAAAAAACTTATACATGTTAATAATGAAATTTTATCTATATCATGCAATTTCAATTTAGTGTAAATCCCATACACTCAATTTTGTAAGTTATGACGACTGACCACCACTACTGCAACTTTCTAATTGTACAAATGTACATGTAGGCATTATGTCAAAACGAATGGTAAAATTCCAACAACATACAACATTTTTTCTTTCATTTTACATAATTTTGTAAAATGATTACACTGATTATACATTTTCATTTCATTTACATTTAAAATTCAATTTACTCTTTTTTTTAGAGGGACTGGTAGGGATTGGAGTGGGAATAAGCAATTTTTAATGTAGCTACAAAGTTGCAAGTTGTACCAGATACCAACGGTCAGTGCTACATGTTAAATTTTATACAAGATGAACTGAGTGTTTCAAACTGTTTACAAAAAAAGGAATTTTTTAAATAACACAGTGGAACCTGTCTTGAGAGACCACCCCATCTGTCAATAGAATGTGGTCTCTCAAAGCAGGTGGTCCCTCAAGAATGGTCATAATGAAAGAAATGTTTAGTCATGTAATTTTATGAATGTGGTCGCTCAAGACAGGTGGCCTTTCATGACTGTGTTCTCTCAAGACAGATGGCCTTTCAGGACAGTGTTCTCTCAAGACAGATGGCCTTTCATGACTGGTCTCTCAAGACAGGTGGCCTTTCATGACTGTTCTCTCAAGACAGGTGTCCTTTCATGAGATGTCTCTCAAGACAAATGGTCTTTCATAACAGCAAGGCAGGGGGCCTCTCATGATAGTGGCCTCTCAAGACAGGTGGTCTCTAAAGACAGGTTCTGATGTATGGGATTTACATATACACAAATACAATGACCAAGAACTTTAATGAGGATAATTTCTCGTGGCAGTAAAGTTTGCTGTATTTCATTGAATCAGTGAATTGAAGAAACAATGAACAAATTTCAAACTAAATTATTTCTGACCCCAGAAATCACACTGGACTCATAAAACACAAAAGTAGGTTATTTTGCTGGGTGTCAAATGTAGCAGGTCTGGAAAAAAAAAATATGCAGCCAGACTAGGGATAAAACCAAGAACTTTCCAAATACTACAAATGTAGCTGGATGCTCTACACGGATTAGAAGTCTGGTCAAGGTTAACTATACCGACAGCTCCTGCACTTATATATATCATTTACCCTACCTACTAATATAGAATGAGGTGAAAAGATCTAGTTGAAAATGGACACAGCTAGTGGCAATTAGGAATCCCAGTGACTGACTGGTGAACTGCATATTTTGAATGTTGATCCTACATGGAAGTCTTACATATTATTTTGGGTCAAAAAGAGGTGATATTGAAATTGAACCAGATTTTCTTGTGAAAAAACCTGCCAGTCTATTAGTATTGGTCCAGCCAAACAATCTTTATGCCAAGTTATAAAAATGTGTAAGACTTCCTAATATTTTGGACCAAAAACAGGTGATACTGGAATTAAACTAGTTTTTCTTGTGAACTAGGTACATCATAAAAAAACAGTCAATTTAGTTTTGGGCAAAAAATCTCTGGCCAATCATCTCTATAAAAGCTATTTAATTCAAAAGACTTTAAATTAAACAAGGCTTTCACATTATTTTGGGCCAAAAAAGAGGTGGTATTGAAATTGAACTATTTTTTCTTGTGAACTGTGTACATTTTTGTACATTTTTACATCATAATAAAAACTACTAGTCAATTCAGTTTTGGCCCAGCCAATCTTCCACAGTTTTTGGAATGGATTCAAGGCAACTGAAATTGTTAATTTACCTGACGCCCTGTCTACTGTGTCACAAATCTGTTTCATGTTACCTTCAATGGAAATTTAAACATCACTCTACAATTTACAAGGTGGCAACCAGTTTTTAGACAGTGGAGGGAAAAATCAATTACAGTAGAACTTCTATAAGTCAAACTTCAATGAGTCGAATTTCTCGATGTTTCGAACTATTCACGATGTCCCGAATAATTTTGTTATTTAACCCTACTTATAAACATTTTATAATATGAACTTTTATGAGTCTAATTTGTGGCACATTTCTATAAAAACAATGAAAATTCCTACATATACATGTAATTCAAAATCAAAATTTATATGTGTATGAAATCACCCCATGATAAATCCACTCCTTCTCATACAATCAATGTTTTAATTTCACAAAAATGAAGTTAAATTTAGCACTTATTATTAATCATGATGACCGTTTATGTCTTAAATGGTTTCAAAACAGTCATATACACCGTATAGAACCTATGAAACTAAAAACGTATGGTTCTCAGTTACCATCCATGAGTCGAAGTCCCGATATTTCGAAATTTTCTAGATGGTCCCTTGAACTTCGACTCATTGAAGTTCTACTGTATATTGATTAAGTTCCTGCAGCTCTTGGACTGATGCTGACCACTGGTGATATACCTCTTGATAAAAATGGCACTGGTCTGAACACTAACCCCTCCCCTGTAAGTCATGCAACCAAATATTTTAGCCTCACTCAATTTCCAGAAGTCTGAGAACTTTCAATAGTAATGCTGAGAGCTTGGTAAAATAACAGTCATTACCAGGCTCAATCACCCATGACAAAATGGAAGCTTCTTAAAATCAAAGGTATAGTCTAGTCCATGAGTGTATTTTGGGACAGGTTAGGTAAGAAAATGACATGGTTTTGATATCAATAATAGAATTTCTCATAGCAATGGGGGTACATAACTATCAGGTCGAAGGAAAAATGATCCACACAGTTGCCAATTATTTTTCACACAAAGAGTTAATGATAGTCATTTGGAGGTTTTGAAATTGTTACCATAGCAATTTACATTGAAGAAGGGAGATAACTTGCAATGTCATACATGTAATTATATAGATGAGTACATAATACCGTATATTTCCGCATGTTGTTAATTACGCAATTTTCTTATGCAAACCATACGTGTGTGTTTTTATACCATTTTTACATGTAAACTGTCCTGTATTAAACGATAATCCTTAACACATCTGTGGGACTGGTACTGGTATGTCGGGGAGCTATTTATACAAAAAACTCTCCATGGTGTATTTAGTGTAAATTAACCCCACATGTAAATTTTCACATATACAGTATCATGGACTGCCTTTGAAGGACTCGATATTATTCCTACACAACTTACGATCTACAAATTAAAAACAAATTTCAATCATATCAGGAGAGAGAAATACATGAGAATTATAAACCATAGAATTAACCCTTTTACAGTACTCACCTAATTCATCTGCTATCTTAAGGGAATGGGGGACAAATGAAAAGCCTTACAGTAAAAAGAGCCTGTGCTAAAATCTTAAGTCACTTTTCTAAGAGATCCAATTAATTGTGAAGTTGTAATTTATAAAAGAAAATATTTTGAGTCCTTTAATTTTTTTAATGATGAATATGGAAAAAAGATTTATATCTTCAATGTTTTCAGACTTTGCAATATAAGTTACAAAGATTTCTTTAACATCTACGATAAAACTGAGAATCTCCAGTCTAATTATCAAATCTATAAAATGAATCAAAATATCAAATCCATGAAATATACATGTAAGCATCAATCTGTACCACACCTAATTTTAAATCACAAGTTCAACCCTTTTAGCCGTAACTATCTAAATGATATACTCTTTTCTTTTGCCATAGACCAGCCTATTATGATCTGTAGGGGTGAAATGACTGGAAGTGTACAAGCACCAAGTAACATTTCTCACCAATTGTTTTTTTTTTTTAACCTGTTTTTTCTGGTTTCTCAGAGAAATAAGTTTTTCTTTTCATTTGGCAATCAGAATAGTGTCTTGTCTAGAAAATACAAATCTGTGAAAGTACGTACATGTTTGCATGTTCCACCCAAGTTAAAGACAGTTGGCGAGAATTGGTACTTGGCAAGAATTGGTACTCGACAAGAATTGGTCGCTGACCATTAGCGGTGTAAACTGCACTGATACACGAAGATGATATGATACAGGTAGAAGTGGATATCATTTAGCCTCCTCAAACTCATTAAATGCACACACCTTTTATTTCTGGTAAGTCAGAAATTGCAAGAAAACCATAACTCTTTTATATATATGACTATTTCATAATCAATAATTCTCATTCTCTGAAAAGTGGGGAAAAAATGACAAAAGGGAGGCAACTCTATTAATATATCAATTCTAGATACAGCTGTGCATTCATAAAATGTGGCTTTTTCATGCATGGAAATTCCTTTTGATTGTACAACTGTGTTGTGCTTTCCTTCATAAATTAGTGGCATTTTTCAAAAGGAATATTCATGAATAATTTGGAAATATATTTTATTTGATCTCTGGTACAACCTTATGTTGAATGTGTCTTAGTTTAACAATGTGACATAACATTTCATCATCACAAATTCCAACTGATGACAAAATCACATATCCCCACTGATGACAAAATCACATATCCCCACTGATGACAATATCACATATCCCCACTGATGACATCATCACATATCCCTACAGATGACAACATCACATATCCCCACTGCTGACATTTATTGATGATTATTATCCCTACAGATGACAACATCAAATATCCCCACTGATGACATCATCACATATATCCACAGATGACAACATCACATATCCCAACAGATGACAACATCACATATCCCCACTGCTGACATTACCACATATCCCCACTGATGACAACATCACATATCCCCACTGATGACATTACCACATATCTCCACTGTTGACATTACCACATATCCCCACTGATGATAACATCACATATCCCAACTGATGATAACATCACATATCCCCACTGATAACATTACCATATATCTCCACTGATGATAACATCACATATCCCCACTGATGACAAAATCACATATCCCCACTGATGACAATATCACATATCCCCACTGATGACAACATCACATATCCCCACTGATGACATTACCACATATCTCCACTGTTGACATTACCACATATCCCCACTGATGATAGCATCACATATCCCCACTGATGACATTACCATATATCCCCACTGATGATAACATCACATATCCCCACTGAAGACAACATCACATATCTCCACTGATGACAACATCACATATCTCTACTGATGACAACATCACATATCCCCACTGATGACATTACCACATATTTCCACTGTTGACATTACCACATATCCCCACTGATGATAACATCACATATCCCCACTGATGACATTACCATATATCTCCACTGAAGACAACATCACATATCTCCACTGATGACAACATCACATATCCCCACTGAAGACAACATCACATAACCCCACTGCTGATATTACCATATATCTCCACTGATGGCAACATCACATATCCCTACTGCTGACATCATCACAGATCCCCACTGATGATGTCATCACATATCCCCACTGATGATAACATCACATATCCCCACTGATGACAAAATCACATATCTCCACTGATGACAACATCACATATCTCCACTGATGACAACATCACATATCTGATGATGACATTACCGCATATCTCCACTGATGACAACATGATCTCCACTTACCTCACATATCTCCACTGATGACAACATCACATATCCCCACTGATGACAACATCACATGTCCCCACTATTACCATATATCTCCACTGATGACAACATCACATATCCCTACTGCTGACATCATCACATATCCCCACTGATGTCATCATCACATATCCCGACTGATGATAACATCGCATATCCCCACTGATGACATTACCACATACCCCCACTGCTGACATCATCACATATCCCCACTGATGACAACATCACATATACCCACTGATGACAACATCACAGATCCCCACTGATGACATCACATATCCCAACTGCTGACAATTTCACATATCCCCACTGCTAACATTACCCCATATCCCCATTGATGACATTATCCCATATCCCCATTGCTGACATTACCCCATATCCCCTTTGCTGACATTACCACATATACCCATTGATGACATTATCCCATATCCCCATTGCTGACATTACCACATATCCCCATTGCTGACATTACCCCATATCCCAATTGCTGACATTATCCCATATCCCCATTGCTGACATTACCCCATATCCCCATGCTGACATTACATATCATTGCTGACATTACCCCATATCCCCTTTGCTGACATTACCACATATACCCATTGATGACATCCCATATCCCCATTGCCATTACCACATATCCCCATTGCTGACATTACCCATATCCCAATACCATTATCCCATCCCCATTGCTGACATTACCCCTATCCCCATTGCTGACATTATCCCATATCCCCTGATGACAACATCACATATCCCCACTGCTGACAATTTCACATATCCCCATTGCTGACATTACCACATATCCCCATTGCTGACATTACCCCATATCCCAATTGCTGACATCCCATATCCCCATTGCTGACATTACCCCATATCCCCATTGCTGACATTACCACATATCCCCATTGCTGACATTACCCCATATCCCCATTGCTGACATTACCCCATATCCCCATTGCTGACATTACCACATATCTCCACTGCTGACATTACCACATATCCCCATTGCTGACATTACCACATATCCCCATTGCTGACATTACCACATATCTCCACTGCTGATATTACCACATATCCCCATTGCTGACATTACCACATATCTCCACTGCTGACATTCCCACATATCCCCATTGCTGACTTTACCACATATCCCCATTGCTGACATTACCACATATACCCATTGCTGACATTACCACATATCCCTATTGCTGACATTACCACATATCCCTATTGCTGACATTACTACATATCCCCACTGCTGACATTACCACATATCCCCATTGCTGACACAACAATTACTGACTTAGAGTGAGGGTAACATAAAAATTAATCATTCCAAAGAAGCATGATAACAACCAAGTTTTTTAACTGATAAATCCTTTGTCACCCTAATCCAAAATCAGTAATTATTTTATTATATGAGTATTTCAAAATTTTAAAAAAAAAAATTCAAATCAAATTTAATATACGACTCCTGCACAAAACGATTTTCAAAATCTTCAGGCTGTTATTTTTCATAAATGGCTGAGAGTGATGATTAAATGAGAATTGGTTTTTCATTGTGATTTAATGTGATTCATCAAATCATATACACTTACCCAAATCAGAAAAAGAACAGAAGCAAAAGAGGGTGACATAACATCCACAACCCTATAGACAGGTGAATGAATGAAAATTTATCAATACAAATTGCCATAGTTACAATCAATCAGTGGATGGAAAATCCTATAAATCATATAATTTCATCACATATTCCCAATGCTGACATCTTCACCTATCTGATCACATCATACACTAAGGGTCACTTTTCTCACAGCCAGTTATTCACGGTGTATAACTGTTTCATCATCTTTTTTGTTACTTTCATTTTGGTATGTCTGGTATATTGACTTGTCCCATATTCAAATGTATGCAATAGTTACAACTAACTTATCTGTCTGTTGCACTTCAGTAGACAATATTCATCTTGTTTTATGTAAATGACCCCCGGTGTAGAGATCAGAAGTATACTGCATAGATCAGAAGTGTACTGTAGTAACTTCAAGTACAAATGGCCAAAACAGTCTCCACTTTGGAAAACAGGGGTTTGTCTGGTCTTCAAGAGGGTAAACTGCTGTCCAAGCGTAGAATGTGTACTGTAAAACCCTTATCTTTCATGTGCCCTTTAATTTCGTAAATTTTGTGAGTGGTAAAAAAATTGCAAAATTTAAAGGTAGTGAAAATATATTCCAAAATCCAGATTCTGGAATCATTACCCTTGTACAAACATAAAATTGTGAAAGTTCGGGGCATCAGAATGTGGAAAATTGAAAAATCACAAAATTTTGGGGCAACGAAATTAAAGGGGTCTACAGTGTTTCATTCTCAAAAACTACACAAGATATGTAACAGAATTTTACACCTTAGGTGTAACCTAGAGGTGTCCAACACAGTATATTTGTACCTGAAGGTTTGAAAGACTCTCTCTCTCTCTCTCTCTCTCCCTCTCTCTCTCTCTCTCTCTCTCTCTCTCTCTCTCTCTCTCTCTTCTCTCTCTCTCTCTCTCTCTCTCTCTCTCTCTCTCTCTCTCTCTCTCTCTCTCTTCTCTCTCTCTCTCTCTCTGTCTCTCTCTCTCTCTCTCTCTCTCTCTCTCTCTCTCTCTCTCTCTCTCTCTCTCCTCTCTCTCTCTCTCTCTCTCTCTCTCTCTCTCTCTCTCTCTCTCTCTCTCTCTCTCTCTCTCTCTCTCTCATTTTCCCCTGTTCTGAAAGTCAAATAGTTGTTCATGATGCACTGATCAATCTTGATAATGTTTAAAAGTCTTTACTTGTCATTTCTAAGTTTCAGCTTGGCTTAAATTTGTGAACTAATAGAAGGACAAAATCCATCACTGACATCCCCGATGTAATTAGAACAACGTACAGTGGAACCCGCCCTAAAGACCACCTCACTTAGGAGACCACCTCGCATATCAGACCATAAATCTCCAGTCTCTTGATAAATATTTAATAAGTACAGAACCTGACTTAAGAGACCACCACACTTATCCGACCAATTTGAGGCAGTAAGGTGGTCTTAATAGCGAGATTCCCCTGTATATGCAATGTTCTGCATGTTTTAAAATCAGAGAATAGATAACGTGACACATACCTGCAGAATATGTTGAAGAACGTTAAACTCCATCACAGCTGGATGCTTGGCAGCGACGCGATACAAATCCACTACCATGTCAACCGACTTCTCCGAAAAAGGCACAAAATTCATTGTAACCCAATCTACCTACAGAGACAAAGCCAAATGATCATGAAAATCAAAGTGAAATTAAGCTGAATTTTGATTGGTCATATCTGTAAACTGTAACGAGACAACACTTCCCTAAAGTTCTAAAATTTTTATTCTAAAATATCTTATTTGATTCAGTCCTGATTTAAAGGCATACAGGCTGTCATTTTGATAAAGGCATACAGGCTGTCATTCTGATAAACAAGAGGCCCTATGAGCCTTAATGGTCACCTAAGTCAAGTTTGGTTACAATTAGCCCACTGGTTCCTGAGAAGAAGTCAAAAATGTCTAAAATTTTACCAAAAAAACTCTTATTTTCTGTTTACTTAGGTGTTTGTGACTTTGACCTTTAATCCCATGACCTTGAAAATTTGTCAAAATGATTATTAGATAACTCCTAACAACTTTCTCATATATCCTTGTATACAAAAAGTCAATCAGTTTTGAGTTTTTAAGACATTTGTATACAACTGTACCCTATATTATTCAAGTGCCCCCTAGTGGACCATTTACTGACAGATTTACTTTTAATTCGGAAACATTGTAGATATTGACTGTATAATCGTGTAAAGAAAATTTGAAAGTCATATAATCAATGGTTCATGAGAAGGAGATTTTTAAAGATGTACCTAATTTTGGTCCCTTTTGGGGCCCCTATGGGTCCTACCCCTTTTCAATCTCAAACTTGATACGGCTTTACATGGGCATGCTATATGCCAAGTTTGGTTAAAATTGGCCGATTGGTTCTCGAGGAGAAGTGGAAAATGTGAAAAGTTTACGCATGATGCACATGGTCACCATGAGCGTTCAGCTCAGGTGACCTTAAAAAATATATACTGTGCAATTTTACCAAAGCTTCAAAGGCTAAGAAGACATATATTACCATAGAAAATTTTAACATATCATGCATATATTGCTTAAAAAAAATGAAATGCCCCTATATTTGATATTCCTGTCATCCATGTAAGAATACAAATGTTTACGTGCTCATTATTCATATTCCATTTCTTTTCACAAACACAAATATGACATTATAACAAAATTTTTTCAACCCAGGATTTATAAAAAATGATTTATTTGTATATATCGTCAATAATTGAAACTTTAATACAAACAAAAAAAATCCATTTTGACAGCTTGTATGCCTTTAAACCCACAAACCTGATGACTGATTTCACTGCCATATAAAGATATAGGCAAGGCTAACCATGTGAATATATGAAAACTCTCTATCTATACAAATTTAGGTTGTTATTTCACATAATGTGAGAAATGTACTGGTCAGGGACCAGAAACCGACTAGGGCCAGTAGCCCTGCTATTGCATTATTTCAGCTATATAGAACACGATTTTGTGAGATTTGTTTTAGATCAATAATGAGATGATGGATATTTTTCTTTAACAGAAGAACAAAAATATTGTCGTGGTACATAAAAAAAATCACACCATAGCCGGCTACTGGTTCTCGACCAGTACAGTCGAAATCACACCAAAGCCGGTTACTACTTCCCGACCAGTACAGTCAAAATCACACCACAGCCGGCTACTACTTCCCGACCAGTACAGTCGAAATCACACCACAGCCGGTTACTACTTCCCGACCAGTACAGTCGAAATCACACCACAGCCGGTTACTACTTCCCGACCAGTACAGTCAAAATCACACCACAGCCGGTTACTACTTTCCGACCAGTACAGTCAAAATCACACCACAGCAGGTTACTACTTCCAAATCAGTACAGCCGAACCTGTCTTGACATACAACATTCTGAAATCTGCTTGCCTAAATAATTTTTCAATTCAAACCTCTTTTGAGAGACCACCTGCCATGACTGACCATATTTCATTGGCAGATGGTTTGATCTCTCAAGACACTGTGCAACAGAACCACATGCCTGACCATATGAAATCATGAAACAATTCCATCCAAACAAAATTATTTTGCCATTAAAATGAAATTAACATTGCCATTGGTAAATTTGTGAATCTGTACTGGTTAACAAATACAACTGACTTTTAATAAAGTTGTTGTTTTGTTGTTACTGTTTTGTTGTTACTGTTTACCTGAAAATTTTCACTCCTGTTTTATTTTCACCATTTTGGACCATATATTTGAGGGTGAATACAAAATGGAAGCGAAAATTTCAAGGTAAATAATTGACACACGGACATACATGCCAACTATGAGACTATGGGTATTTAGGGCAAATCTAAAATGGGGCAAATATATATCGTCTGTCGCAAAAGGGCAAAAATAACCAGGGACGATAATTTTCTGGTATACAGTATTCATTTTGGACAAGAACTGTTCATGAAGTAGTCCGTATCTTACCTGTGGACCTTTGACAGAGCCAAATGCTTTCGCCTCTAGCTGCCCATACTTGGGTATGCGTGCACCGTACTCCACATAGGTCAGAAGCTGATTAAATATATCTGGATACATAGATTGCATAGACTCGGGACCCGATTGTACTGCCTGTAAGTAAAGTCAGAAATATTTTTTTGAAATTTAAAAACATACAGATGCTCTTTCAAAGATTGGCAGGGCTTCCTTAGCCGAGTAGTTACAGCAACACACTTTGAACCATGAAGTCTCTCACTTCAGGCCAGCATAGGCTAGAACCACGCCAACACCTACATGTAAGCTGATTTTTTCTGTATGTTGATTTATGCTGTCACTCAACAATTTTTCAGTCATATGGTGTGGTAATTTTTTAGTGGTGGCTGTAAATGCCATGTAACCCATTCACCCCTTAAAGATACATTTGGTCTAAGTCACTGATTTACAGAAGAGTCCATTGATTTTCAGAGGTTGAAAGAGTTGAGTTTAGCTGATGTATAGGCCAACCTGGTAAACCTGACCTCATCAATCTTCTTTTGCAGAGGTTAACACTGAGGCAAAAGCATAAGCCATCCTTAACTTTGTAGAGGTTAGCTAAAAATGTCTGGCTTATTTACGCTTCTTTGCCTACATACAAAAGCATACCCCAAAGGGATTAAACTGTCATCTAATTCCATTTGTAGTGTTAGTTCCAAAGAGGAGAGCAAGTCCTATACAATTCACATACAATATTACTATATATAATGACGCCAAGTCATTTGGAGATATTTCCTATAAAAAAAAAGCTGAAATTTTGCATAAGCTTTTTGAAAAGCTATCAATGTTAAAAATTACTGGACATTGCATGACAGACAAAACATACAAAGGGTGATGTCTATATACAAGCCTTTATCTGCAGTTTCCATGAAGCCGATACTCGGCCCCATTCCCAATGAAAATTACATGTGATTTTTCACAATTTGATGAAAACAATTCCCAGTTTTATTTACAAGCCACGACTCTGATGTAAAATAAATTAATGCAGGGGGAAATGGATTTAGGGCAAATGTCCCTATTTCCCACATATTCATGTGAAAATTCCTGACTGCGTCGCCAATGGCATTTCCTCAAAATTGGCAGAAAAAGGCCTGATATGTCACCATGAATGATGTCTTAAAAACAATAAATTGTCAAATTGTCTTGCCTTGGTTAAAACTTCCATTGACTGTAGTGTTGCATCTTGTAATGGCGTAGTTGTGACATCCGGATAAGATGGAATGATAAATGGTGATGCTTCTCCATGTACGGGAACACACAGCGCCCTCTTTAGTACAGTTGACAGTTTATGTAAATCAGCTTTAACAAACCTGGTTTTGATATGTTCGAACAGAGGGGGAAATGTTTGTATCAGAGCAGTCAGAAATGGTTGAGATGGCACATACACTTTATCAGATTTTGCTAGATGATCAGGGGGTTTCGTTGCATTTGTTCCTATATTTAACCACACCTTCCATGCCCCAGCCCATAAGGTAAGATCGTACTCGATATCAATATCCTGAGATTGCGAATCATTTACATGTGTTGAACTGTGACCTTCACCTGACCTGACCATGACCTCTTCTGCTGGTGGGTGTAAAGAGAGTGACCCACTTCCATCGGGAAACTTGGTATCACTCAACTGATCTGATGAATCCTTGCTGATTTGTAATATTTCCTGGAAGCTCTTGAGCGCTGCCAAAGAGACTTCTGCATTAAGACACAACGCTGACAACTCTATGTACTCCAACAGCAGAGACCATGCTCGAGGAAAATCACCTGCTCACACACAAAAATACATCTAATTAAAATCTGTTGTTAGCACAAAAACATGTCATGCTTATGAAAGATACAGTGGAACCTTGCTTTTAAGACTGACTGATAAGTGAGGTGAGAATTTGTTTAGAAATTTTCTAGAGACTGACTATTTATGATCTTAAATGAGAGGTGGTCTATTAAGTAAGGTGCATTTTTTCTCGGTGGTAGACAAGCGATAGATAAATAAAAAAAAATCAGTAGACTACCGCCGAAATTGGTAGACTTGACAGGTATGTCTTTACACCAGGTTCCACTGTAATTTGCAAATGATTAAAAAGATTAAGTTTTATTCACACAAGGAACATATTTTCCAACATCATGAATATAGCAAAGAAAACTTTTATGTAAGATATGCTAATTAAACCATGACAAATTTCTGAGAGACTGAACCAAATAGAGACCACCAAACTTAATTTTTTTGGCCAAAATTTTCCTACAGAGATTCCTTTTTAAAACAAACAGAGATTCGGCACAGGGGTACATAATACACCCGAATATGTTAAATGAGCAGTTTACCATAAAGGGACATAACTGTATGTACTCAAGTTATTGTGTGGAAACTGTTTCGACATGTCTTGAAGAAGCCATAACTCTGTAAATAATGGACATGATCATTTTGATTATCGAACTTGTCCAAGCTTTCATTGCAATGTTTGAAAGTAATCCATGAAAAATTACTAAAGGTACTGAGCAAAATCAATGTATGCTCGTCAGCCTGCCAGAAAACATAATACTTTGGTCTTTCACAAGTGTAAAAGCAAATGATTGTCTTAATTCCGGAAGATGAATGAATACTAATGAGATTAACCTGAGAAGTAGCTCCAGGTGTGCAGCGGTGATTGCGACATACTGGGCCTGTAGTAACTAAATTTACTCAATACCCCAGCTCAACTTTTATGTCATTATTTTGATTATAAAATTGTTTATAAAACTTTTGGATTTTAGTGATTAGGAAACATATTATGATTTTTAATCATTACCATAAATTTTTGCGTCACACTCATGATTTTTCTAGTAAAAAAACCGAATAAATATGTTGAGTACAGTACTCAAGATTTGAGTACGTACTCAAACACTTTTTTAATATTTCTTATATTTTCTTCAAATGAGCAATAATTTTTATCATTATTTACAATTGTATGCCATCAATATACAAACATGTCCAGTTACCGAATAAAATTTGCATGTTTTTACCTTAAAATCATAAAAAGTTAGTTGAGCTTGAGTACCGAGTAAATCTGGTGACTTCGGGCCCTGAATAGTCAATACCAAGCCAAGATAAGAACAAAAAGTGTTTGCGAAACACAAATGCCCCACAACAATGGTCCCAACAAATTTTTGCAGTGTCCTACATTTTGACACCACTTTCACCCCTACGGGCATGGAAGTGAAGTGTGAGCAACCCTAAGATGAACTTACAGTCCAAGTTGGTTATTGTATCACAATCAAAACTTGAAATATTAACCTTTATATGTAAGCAGGATGGAATTATGGACAGACAAACAGACAGACAGACGGTCAATCCAAACACTATATGCCCCCGGCGGACTTTTCATGCCAGGGGCATAAAAAATAAATGTAAAATTGCCATTATTCAGGATGATTATATACCAATAGGTTGAAGGAGTTTTCTCTTAGAATTAAATGTCCTTGCAACCCCAGCAAGAGTCAGAACTCTCGTCTCTGCCCACTGCTTTTCCGCTGTGTCCCTGGAGTGGTGGATCAGGATGTTTCCAATTGCGGCTTCATCTTTCACGTTGGATGCACTGCTGGAAAGTTTCTGTACATTATCCAGCAGTGGGAAAAGCACCTGTTAAATGGAAAGAAAAAAGTGAACATCCGCTTGTCATGAATAACCTACATGTATAAGAGTTGATAAACCCCAACTACCCCTGAAAATAATGAATTTTACTGAAAAACAATGACACAGACCAGTCTAAATGTGTCTTAAGGGATGTACAAGTTAAAAATCAATGCTGAATACGTTGTTTTATTGTTTCTTGATATTTAGAAATTAAAGAATTGCAACTCTATTATGAATGTTGTGGAAGGTTGCATGTTGAATATGGTATGAAAATTCTTTGATATAAAGACACTGATTGAGAAATTGCTTGTTTTGGTTCTCTGATTGTAAACTGATTTTTAATTTTAACTAAGTATCCATCACTAGTAGAAAACTATTAATGTTTATAAACTATAAATCTCTTATCGAAAAAATGTACAAAGACGAATTAAGAATTGAGTTAAGGTATGGTTGACGAAGTGGTCCTATGTTTTAAGTCCATAAACATTTTGACAGACATTGCCATGGGTCATAGATTGAATTGAATTTACAGGTCATAAACATACTTTACAAAAAGAGAATAAAATACAGTCTTTCGCTACATATGAAGGTATTATCTCATTGATCCCTGATAAACAATGGAATTTTCTGTAAATCGATGATATGACCAGTCCAAATGTGTTTTCCGGGGTAAATCGGTAAAACAATTTTTCTTGCTCCCATACATAATGTAACACACAAGGAATCAATAACTCAGCTTGTGATTGTATAGATATTATTTAACACCAAGTGTCAAACAACATGTTCAGTGAACAGTACTTGTAACAAAATGGCGGTCTCTCAATGCTGGTCTGGGGAAACTCTAAAACCCTGTGCTTATAAATCAAGATCAATTACGAACAATGTAGAACACCAGATTATAAGAAGTTTCTTCCGCATTCTGATCAACAAAGAATTGGAGGAATACTGGTGCTGTGCATGTCAAAATCTGTCGAAGTTTCACCTTCTGTAACCTTTTTACACCATCATAACTAGTACCAATTTTAATACTTTATGTTATTTAACATTACAATCAAAAGTGCCAAAACTTGTTTACCGACGATGGCGATGACAGATATTGACCTATTTAAACATAGAAATTTACACAAAATACATGATGAAGATTGTTTTGTGTAAATTACCCCCTGCATATCAGTCCCACAATTGTACTTAGAAATTTCCTCTAATACAGGATTGCTCACAGGATGTTAAACCCGAACATAAAAAAATCGGTTGCGGAAATATTCATGTGCTAACCTGCCACAGGACTTTCTTCCATGAATCTTTGTACAACAAGCTTCCGTGAGCATTGATCGTAGAGAACAAAGTCTGGCCGGCACTTTTGCGCACCGCTGGTCTTTGATCCACACACAGTTGTCCGAGTTTTGTAAAAAGACACATCCAGAGGGCATCAAAAGCTGGCATCCCGAGCTTCTGTAGTTCACTCTCAGTTAAGTCTTTGTCCAAATCCTGTTGAATTCTCTCACGGTTTTGATAGAAGAAGTCGGAGACATTCCACTACAAAAAAAAAAAAAATGAAACTCATATCTGGGTTGACAATAATCATTAAATCTATCTAAACTACAGTGACTTGCCTAAAGTATATAGACACTGATATTTTACCATATATTTCATATAAAAGCACATTTTTTCAAACAAGTGGCTTGTTTATGGACAAATTTCAGTTTTATTTGCAAAATTTGTAGATATTGACTGTACAATCATACATACATGTACAACATTTGAAAGTCAATGATCCTTAGATAATTCCTAACAACTTTCTTCTTAAATCTTATCTTTGTAAACAAAGACAAACAGTTTTGAGTTATCAAGCCATTAGTATAAAACTGTACCCTATGTCATTGAAGCACCCCCTAGTTCCTCGTTTATGGACAGACTTCATTTTCATTTACAAACTGTGTAGATATTGACTATATAATCATGCATACAAAATTTGAAAGTCACCAGATCATTGGTTCATAAGATGATTTTTAAAGATGTACCAAGTTTTAGTACTTTTTAGCCTCTTTTGTGGCCATAATGGGTCCTAGCCCCTTTTCATTCGCAAATGCGGCTTCACATGGGGATGCTACATGCCAAGTTTGTTTAAAATCAACCACACGGTTTTTGTGAAGAAGTTGGAAATGTGTAAAAGTACACAACGGCAGACAAAAGATGATAGCAATAGGTCACCTTGAGCCTTTGTCTCAGGTAACCTAAACAATTATTGTAAAGCAATTTCTAATCGCATTTCAATAGAATTTTCATTCTTAAACAAAGAATTAACCACAGTTTCAATATGAATTTTCTTTTTAATTTTCTGAGGTAGAATTGAAAAATTTATTTATTTAAACAGAAAGTTTTATAATTTAATGAAAACTATATGAATTTGTTAAATTGGCATATCTAATTGTTTAATTTCTGTTTAAATTGTCACAAATGAGATTACAAATCAGAACATTACATCTAAATAATGAATGACACTTGGAAACATTCTCTGTTTAACAGATAAAATTCTATTGAAATACAATAAGTGGCTTCACAATACATTTTTGAAAAATGTGGTTTAATATGAATTATATAGCAAACAAGATGTGTTTGTGAAACACAAATGCCCTCAGTCCCAACAGTATTCTATGCTGGCAAATAAAATTACCCCATCCCACCCCCAAGGGCATGTGATGTCAGTGAAGTGCACCCCCAGGGGCAAGTGATGTCTGTGAAGTGTGATCAACCCATACATGTAGATGAACTTACAGTCCAAATTCAATTACTCTATCACAATCAAAACTTGAAATATAACACTTTATATGTAAGGGGATGGAATTACGGACAGACAGACAGACAGACGATCAAATACTATATTCAACCGACAGCCTTTCAGGCCGGGGGCATAAAAAATAAGATGTGTTTGTGAAACACAAATGCCCCCGGTCTCAAATTTTTTTTGGAAAGACCTACATTTTGACCACACCCACACCCCCAGGGGCATGTAATGTAAGTGAAGTGTGAGCAACCCTTAGATGGACTTACAGTCTTACTGTATCACAATCCAAACTTTTTATGTATTGCACTTTATATGTAAGTGGGACAGACAAACAGACAGACAGACATACAGACAGACAGACGATCCAAACACTAGATGCTTCCTGCGGACTTTTCAGACTGGGGGGCATAATAATAGTGTCTCAGTCTATACGTTTGCAAGTCACTGTAAACTATCAGGGCAAATTTTTATTTTATGATAAGTATTCAGCAACACAAGATAAAAAGGTCCACTAATGTTCCATGCCTATTGTGAGAAGGGAAATAACTCTTACAAAAACAAATACAATCAAAACCAGGGAATATACAGTCATCAAAGTGCAAGTGCAGATGTAAGCGGTGAATCAAATGATATGAAAGACATGATTTTATATGATTTTATATTTACCATTTGTACAATGTCTGAAAAATTTGTAATTTGATCTCGAGTGTTCTTGTGGGAGAATCACATTGCAGGTCTTTTCCTATGATTTCAACTGGGCTGAAATTCAGCCCCATTCCCAATGCAAAATACGTGCGCTTTTTTCAATTTAATGTCGTGGCCACAATCGTAATGATTGATAAATTAATATTGGATGAAATGCATATAAAAAGAGATTCCTTTTCATTTTTCCCAATTTGACACAAATTCATATCAAAATTCCAAATTGTGTCACCAATGGCAAAATTGGCAGAAAAAAAGGCCTGCACTGAGATAGAAAGTCGAGATGTAATCTCAGGATCATGGGGAAAATTTCCATGAAAACTGTTAAACAATAATTTCTTTTTTTGATGGTATTGGTTTGTGCAATTTCACGTACAAAGTAATGCCAATGATAGTTAAGAAATACTTACTAAGAGACCGACGGCTGTTAGACTAATGTTTAGTTCCTTGTCTTGTAATCCAAACTTAGACGCAACCTCCACACACACTTGTAAATACATGCATGGAATTATGGGAAGGAAATCTGTCACAACCAACTGAAGACTTTGAAAAGCTGTTTGTATGAGTTTCTCCCTGAAAAATAAAATCAAAAACAATGGTACCTGCCTTAAGACACCACCCCTTCTGCCACTGAAATGTGGTGTCTCAAGACAGATGGTCCCTCAAAAGATGATCTATTTATAGAATTATTTAACCAAGTGGTTTTCAAAATGTAGTCTCAAAAGACAGGTGGTATTCATGAGAGGTGGTCTCACAAGACAGGTTCCACTGCATTCTTATATATTCCATTCAAAGCTTAAACGAATGTACAAATATTTGAGACTGAATACGGTAGTAAAACGCCAATATCAAAATATAGAATTATATTCTGTCACATGTTTAGTACAGTGGAATCCATCTTGAGAGACCATCCCATCTGCCACTGAAATGTGGTCTCTCAAGACAGGTGGTCTTTCAAAAGAGGTTTTGTTTAATAGATTATTTAACCAAGTGGTTTTCAGAATGTGGTCTAAGAAGACAGGTGGTCTTCTACAAGAGCTGTCTCTAAAGACATGTTCCACTGTTACAGTACATTATGCAGTGTAGTATCATTTTGCCATGATTAATCAACTTGATAGGGTAAGCTTGGTGTGGGACAGTTTCTCCATACAAAGTATTAAGGTATGCTAATTTCTCATAAGCGTATGTTTCACCGTAGTAGATTTTGTTAATCACCTCCTGCAATCTACATGTAATCTTGACTCTGGCCGTTCAATGGAAGCCGACAAATTCTGTCTGTTACACTCTTTTTAACAGGTGGGGGTATGAGCATATTAAATTTTTCCAATTTTGATCATGACACTTATGTTTATTTTTTTTTTCGCATGAGAGTGGTGGGGGGGGGGGGGGGGGGTAAAATTTTGCTCCATGGTTAAATTTTCATCTATGGGGATCCCTGCTACTCTAAATATTATTGAAAGTTCTGTAAGACTAACACTCAGGGTTTTCAATAATTCTGCAATTAAGAGGCCAACTAGAAATAGAAAGAGGTCTTCTGCTGGCATAGCTTCACACATTTAATACAATCTCACAGATTTCTAGGCAGCCAAAGTTTGTTTATAAGCAGTCACTTTGGCCTCCAGCTGCCTCTTATTGAAAACACTGAACACTCTATCAGTCAACCATTTTGAGGAACAAAAATGTTTTGTTATTCACTGTGATACGGTACTTCTCTGTATGTTGATTTTTAAATTATTCTATGCATCACATTCGACCACATTTCAAACATTCTATGATGCCCTATTTTTTTGCGATATCAGAAAAAGTTCAGATGCAAACAATTAAAAGTATGTCACTTTGTCACCGTATGAATATCAGGGTTTGCCGTTCTTTAAACTTCAACAGAGAGAAGTAACTTTCTCCTATCGGTAATCAAAGATTGCAAAGCTCACCTCACATCTATATATTTTACATACCCCTAGGGCCAACAAAAATTAATACTGTCTCTTGTTCCGAGGCAAATTTTTTCAAAATGAGACGAGGGAGGGTGGCTTTTCTTCTTATTTTTCACACTCAAAAATGTGATGCAAGAGGGACTTTTTTTATTTTTTTCTCCATCAAATAAGTGGTATGAAATGGTTTCACTTGATAAATATATAAAAAGAATAAAGAAATTTTGTAGTCTTAAACACACATGTCTACTTTAATTCTTTGCATAAAATGATAATACTTGACTGGCCGATCTTCTTAACTTAATGTTGACATTAGGGTCAAAAGCAAAAGACAAAAAAGAAGTAACAGTGTACCCCTCACATTATTTCGGAGGCTGGCGGGCTGTGGAAAGTGATCAACTTTCCAATACTGGCACTTGACCAGCAGTCAACAAAGACCAGTAGTCGGCTATTAAGTCATTTTGTCTTTGGTATTTACCGGTACTACTATAACAGTATTTGAATATAATGTCTAACAGCTGATGACGGATATAAACGAATCTCCCAAAGTTGTGGTTTACATACCTAAAATCATACAATATCAATAGCTGACAACTGGTTTTAGTCAACTACTGGTCAGGTACCAGTAGAGTCAGATCTAGTGAATTTTTCTCACTGCGGGTATGACAGATTATACAGTGAAACCTGTCTTGAGATATCACTGTCATGAGAGACCACCTGTCTTTTGAGACCACAGACTGAAACACATTCAGTTAAATATTTCTGTAAATAAAACTTCATTTGAGAGACCACCTGTCATGAGAGACCACATTTCAGTGGCAAAAAAAGGTTGGTCTCTCAAGACAGGTTTCACTGTAGCGGCAAAGTATCAATCTCCATCGCAACTATCATCTTAAATCCACATAGATTTTGAGATTTAACAACATCAACCCAGAACAATAAAAACTAATTATATACAAACACCCACGGACAACTAACATATAATGAAGCGTTCATTATGTACACCCGAAATAAAACTCTTTTACGCTAAAATTCTCCTCAAAAGGAAAATACAAATCACTAAATGACCCTCTTGATATAAAATGTGGCTCTCTATTTTCTATATATCGTAGATGGTGATGGAAGCAAATTAAATACTACACGATTTTATACGACTTACTAATGGCTCTACATTGATTCATCATCGTGCAATTAAAAAGTTCCAGATGATGATGATGATAAAATGTTTCAGCTATCACCCTTCGTTAGTGTTAATTTTCAACGTCAACTGAACTTGCTTTATTTCCATGTAATTAAACTTTTAAAAACTGCTCTAAAGAATTTGAAAAGCTCTAACGATACTATGCGGGAGGGAAAATAACTCACAGTTTTAATATTTACTGCAATATTCATGGTGTTGACAAATTTTGAATTCAAGGAACCGTGAATAAAGTTCAAATAAAATTATGTATATACAGTCAAACTTGTCTATAAAGGTAGTCAAAGGAACAGGCAATGTAGCTGTTAAACACAGGTGGCCTTTATAAAGAGATTAATTCATTACAAACAATTAACAAAATATAAAATAGCTAACAATGGTTATGTTTGAATGGCCTTTACTGAAAGGACCTGATGTTATTTTTTGTGCTGCTTACGACTCATGAATTATTAAAAATCTTGGATCATGTCGGGAGAGAAAAAACAAAACTTGTCAGAGGACAAAATAGCTTGCCAATCCCCCATTTTTAAGTGTCAGCATTTTCATCATGATTGCATTAATATATAAGATATTGACCATGAATTGACCACGTTTACTTCAGTAATTGATATGTTGAATTTATAATGATTTCAAGGAATAAAAGTTTAAGTCACAAATCATGTCAAAATTTGAATTAATTCCAAAAAAAGTTTCAGATTTCACTCCGTTAATTGATACTTTACCCCCAAAGAGTCCTTCATAATAAATAACAGCATCCTTCTACATATAATGAATGATTTATAGTACTTTCCAACACTTGCCCCAAAACTTTAAAATGGCAACATCGATGCCAGGGTGACTACATAAGCCCCCACTATTCTTCAAAAGGCGAGCTAAAAAGTGAAAATTACAACCCATGAAATTCACCCTATAATGTATTAGATTTCCCAAAGTCCTTGAGAAGGATCCTATGAATATTCTGGCCAAATACTATATCAAACCAGGACCTTCTCAACAGATGCCAATAACAGGCCATGACCATCATCATCACCAAAAGACGACTGAAATGGATTGACCTTGTACTCAGAAGGGACTCTGATAGCATAATAAAGACAGCCCTCTTTTGGACACCCGAGGGAAATTTGAAAAGAGGGAGACCCAACGTCACTTGGTGATGAACAGTGGAGACTGAAATTAAACAGCAAAAGAAAATTTGGAACATACTTCAGAAGCTAGCCAGTGACAGACAGGGAAGGAGCGATCTTGTTACTGCCCTATACGCCAAATGTGTCGCAGGCAGTAAGTAAGTAAGAGATGTGGAAGATAAATACATACCCTTGATCATTCGTTACAGCACCTATCACTCCCAGAATGAGGGGCCATCCATGGACGAGTTTATCACCATTGCTGTGTAGAATCTGTAGGACACACTCCAACTGTCGCTGACGGATATCTGGGTGTTGTATAGTTGACAATTCTTGCAGTGGGTTCAGTATGGCCGACTGTAGTTTCTGTACAAAGCAATTAATTATACCATTTAATACTGTCAACACAACCGACCATAATAGATGTTGTTTTTGTTTGATAGTTGTTTTAGATTCTGTCAAGAATTTCTCACTTTTATTGTAATGTCACCAGCTTTAGGTGAATTGTACAAATTTTGAACCGTGTTATGGACTGACGCCAATGCAGTGAGGGTTCTTTTACGTGCCACAACTTCAGTAACATGGGACCTCAGTCTCAGCCGAATGACCCTTGACCTTCACTTCATATGCCGAGTGTTTGGTGAAGGAACAGTCATTACCATTTTTTTTAAAGTTTTTGATATGCCCCGTTACCAGGAATTGAACCCAGATCCTTCTGCTTGCAAGTCAAACACTCTAAAAGTATACCACCATAATAGACCAAAGAAAAGAGTATACCATTTAGTTAAAAGTAGACCACCATAATAGACCAAAAACAATAGTAAAGAGTATACAATTATAGATACATGTACCTAAGGTGAAAAGTTTAACTTTTGATTTTGTATTTAGAGCTTTCTCTCTTTGTAGAAAATATATATCTGGAACTAAAATGATGCAATTTCAATTGTGAGTTTTCTTTTTTTCTTTTTCTACCTTATAACATTACTCATTGATCTTGGGGAAGGGAGGAAATACAGAAAAGCATAGTATTTTATTGACTTACTGCAAACGACAGGAAACTTTAAGTGAGTAATAACAACATGAACAGTCTAATTAGATACATTTTTACACTACATTATGATTGGTCATTAGTTTTTTCCAAACGTAATTCATTGGTTGGAAAAGTAACATATAGTTATCTCTATAAGCTCTATATACCTTTGACATCACTCATCAAACTTCTTTTTTTCTATGGGAACATTTCCAATTGGTTAGTTTTTAGTTATCTGCATATAGATATACTATATACAGTGCTCCAGATAAGCTGTGTATTTGCGTATTTTACGCATAAAAAATAAATGGATACACAACCAAATTAAAATCCATGCGTAAGATACCCAATGCAAACCAAGACTGAAGGTAAATTAAACACACTGGATCTGAAACCTGCTGAAAGATCAAATATTGAGTTCACTTGTTCTGAATGAATCTTGGTCATAATGTGTGTTAAAGATCTGTAGTGATAATGCAGTTAAGCTGACCCAAACCCAGATGTTTAAATTGTGGACTTACATTGTACAGACAGTTAAATACAGATTAATTAACTTGATAGTAATTTTGTGGGTAAAAACACCCACTGGATTTGAAAATGATGGGTATTATACCCAAGTGCTCAGAAAGTTATCTGGAGCACTGTATATACCTGGAAATTTTTGTCCATAGTTATTTTCACTGTCTTACAACAGAAAACATATTCACACCATCTTAAAAATCACCTTTAAATCATTAAAGTCTTGTGGGGGACAATACATTCTGTCCTTTAATTATTTAGCTTGAAAATTCCCCTTCTATTTTAAAATCGCCATTTCATCTACAGGCGAAAAGTGGGAAATTAAATCGGGGCAAAAATTTCAAGGTATACAGAAGTTGTAGGCAAACAGATATTACTCATCCGTGCCATCGACGGTCACTTACCAAGTTTGTATGTAGCGATGGCTCATAACCATGATTCAGAGCTGCTTTGACCAATGACGTAACTGCCTCTGCTCCCCAGCATCGCATGGCTTGGTGCGGATGCTGACAAACCTTAATATTTTACAAAGATTTTTTTAAAAACTTGTTTATATCTTGAAGAAATAGAAGCATCAATACAACATATAAACATGCAATCTTACGTAACTTTCTCATAATGATAAGTTAACATGTCTTGTACAGTTTGCGTTTTACCTTTTATGCAAGCCAAATAAACAAAAACTTAAATGAGCTAGTCATTGCTGTAACATGTTTGTTTTGTAAAGTCATTTAAGAGACAGGTTATTGCATGAATACCGACAATGTCCGAAAAAGAAAATTTGAGTTTGCCTATTGATTTCACACTTTAGGGGAACATAAAGTGTCGTCTAAAAATTTCATGTACAATATTTATTGTTTGTCTGTCATGCAATAACTGCTCCCTGTAAACATATCACGTACATAGAAAATATACAATCATGAGGAAATGCCTGCTTATGATACAAGAAACTAACGAGTTGTATGTAAATAAAATCATGGTATTTGTGATCAAAACAACAAAGGACAAAAAAACATAATAATGGCATCAATATACAACAGACAATATAAACAATTTATTTATAAACAACAAAAATAAACAAATTTCTCAAATCAAATCTGAAATATAAAACTTTTATATAGTTGTCATATATATATATATATATATATATATATATATATATATATATATATATATATATATAATCTGCAAAATAGACAGAATCTGCAAAGATATCATAAAAAAATAAAGATTAGATATGTGATTAACTCATCAACCCCCTGAGAAACAATGGACTCTTCTGTGAATCAATTATTTAGGACAGTCCAAATGTGTTTTTAGGGGTAAATGAGTTATATATAAGATGACGAATCAACAACAATAAAATAAAATTCCCATACAGTCAAAGTCAAAGTCTGATTATGGTGTAATCAAGACATGTACATGTATGTAGATTGAAGAGCGTGGGTTAAAGGTCATTGAATCACATTTCATATCGAAAGATTAAAAAAGGACAAAAACACTCAACATTGCAGTTCAAACAAATGCAAACTGAAACTGGATTGCAATAATAAATCAAAATAAATATTTATTATCAAGATAAATCGTCAGTTAATGATACAGATCTGGGGAAAACGGTTCTAATAAATTTTTGATAAAAATTCGCCAAATGTTTTGACACAGCTTTTATTTCAATTTAAAGATGAATGGTTATTCATGATTCAAGAGTTATCATGATGCTGATCTATTACTTTGAATTGTTTTCGAAACGATCATTTTTCCTGCTCCAAAAGGGTAAATACTGGCTATCAAAACGATGCAAAGCCACCAATAGGAAACTGATTACAGTGAATCTTAATCTGTCATTTAAGTAGCTGTGTGGCGAATGAGAGAAGATTAATAGATCTAAAAACTTAGCTTCTGTCAGATCTCTCCACTCCAACGATTCTGAATGAAGAAGAATGTCAACCGCCATATTTTTATCTGTAGGGTGAACTGCAGTTGGTAAAATTCTGAAACGAGAGGAAATTAAAATTGCACTTTATAAATGAGGGTATGATGACCTATGTGACTCATGTGTCTTCACTGTTGGCAGAGAAACTGATCATATTTTCGTTTACTGACAGAGCATCAGTTAAATAAACTACAACTATGTATTACTTGACTCGCAGCTATGAATTATTATTTTCCATCACATCACCTTCACAGATGAAAGCTCTGAACAATTTGAAAATGGGTGATTGATTTGCAAAGAAATGCGTAATCTTCTAGCAGGAGAATTCAAATTACTCCATATTTTTTTTTTGGAGGGGGGATCAAAACATAAAAATTTAGCTAAACCTATAATGTAGAAAATGTTGAAGTACAGCCAGTTTATAAAACAATTATACTTGTGTGTGTGTGTGTGTGTGTGTGTGTGTGTGTGTATGTGTGTGTGTGTGTTTGTCAGTGTATGTATATGTGCATGCAAAGGAGACAAAAAAAATTCAAACTTAAATTTTACACCATACTCAATAATTTTTTAGTCACATGGTGGTGAGGAGTTTTCAATGGTGAGGAGAAAACCTGGTTGCATGTACATTGTAACTCAATGTTTGTTTGTTTGTTTATTATTTTTAACATCCCACTCAAGAATCTTTCACTCATATGGAGACATCACCAAATGCCAGTGAAGAGCTTCAAATTTTGTCCTATGCTCGGCACTTATGGCAATTGAGCAATGAGTGCCATCACCTACTGTGACACGTGACCTCGGTTTTTACGGTCTCATCCGAAGGACAGGAAACCAACCTGCCACCAGCTGTACTTGAACTCAAAACCTCGCAATCAAGAGTCGAGTGTGCTACCTACTGAGCCTGGCCAGAGCTTGAACTCATGTTGACAAGAGGTGAGAGACTTTGTGGTTTACATTGGCTTAACCCTTTCACCCCTAAATAACTTAATGATGTGCTCTTTTCTATTGCAATCGACAAGTCTATTATGGTCTTTGGGGTTGAACAGGTTAAAGCAATATATAAAACACCTGTTATTTGACAATTGTCTACATGGGTTTTATCTACTTGTAGTTTATACAGTAGAACCTGTCTTGTCCGACCAATGTCATTTAAGACCACCTGTCTAAAACTATATACTGAAAATCATTTTTCGGGGTGTCCGAGTAACAAAGTGGTCAGTCTGCTCACTCACTCCTCACCAATGCGAGTTCTATCCTTGAATTTGACATGGGAGTATGCGAGATGGTATGGTCGTTGCAAAGTCAGACACGTGGGTTATCTCTGGGTACTCGATTTCCTCCCACAGCAAGGACCCCACCCCCATGCCACAAAACAAAAATAAGTTGACATACATATAACTTGTTTATCAATCGTTGTAAAATAAATAAGTTTAAACTAAAATCACTTTGTTAAGTAATCCTTAAAAAAATCTCTCAGGAGAGACCAACTGTCTTATCAGACCACACTTCAATGGAAGAAGAGATGGTTTCTTAAGACACTCACCAGTTTACATGTACAGTAGAACCTCTCTATTAAGACCACCTAACTTACTGACTCAAACTGGTCTGATTAGTGAGGTGGTCTCTTACATTAAATTCTGTCTTTATCAAATATTTATCAAGAGACTGAAAATTGATGGTCTGAAATGTGAGTTGGTCTACTAAGCGAGGTGGTCCACTGCACATCTTAGACCATTAAACCTCCATCTAGGCATAGAACTATGCAGGCATGAGATAAAAATTTATCTCAGAAATTCTGTCACAAACGGAGATCGAACCCGGGGCCTTTATGTTGATGATCAACTCTCTACCAACTGAGCTATCTAAAGCCTGTAGGATGGTACAGCTTTTTTTTCACCTATGTGTGTATTACCGGTAATCTGAGATGTACATGTAGTTTTTTAAAAATTGTGACAAGATATTTTCAGTTAAGAGAAAAAGTTAATGCTCGAAAAAAATAATTGATAAAATTTCAATAACATTTGTTGAAAGAAAGCCTTTCAAGTCTTAATTTGCCCAGGAGAAAAAAATCCTATGTTATATTTTTCATTTTCAAACATATTATCTGATCTTATCTAAATGAAATATACATTTCATAACTTCTTATAGTCATTAAAAAAAAAATTACACTATTTATGAAATCAATGACCTACAAAATGTAGGCAGAATGATGTGCACATACATGTATATGGTATCTTAAATATACATGTAGATCATGATCATAGCTCGATGTCTAAAAATAGCCTGTCTTGACACAAATTAAATACTTCTGTAGGTCATTCATCAGAAGAAAATGAAAATTTTTCTCATTTTCTGTTGTTAATGAATGCCATTACAGATTTTCTAATAGCTTGACAAATTAATAGTCCTATATGTAAACTGACAGTAGTAGCCAGATAGAGAGAAAACAGTAAAAACTGGTATCTGTAATTTGGTATTTTACACTGGTATATGTATTTTACACTGATATCTGTATTTGGTATTTTACAATGGTACACGTATCTGTATTTGGTATTTTACACCGGTATTCATATTTAGTTTATTACATGTACACTGATATATTTGGTATTTTACACTGGTATATCTATTTGGTATTTTACCCTGATATATCTATTTGGTATTTCACACTGGTATATCTATTTGGTATTTTACACTGGTACAGGGGTCAATACTAAGGCACATCTGACGGACACTGACTAGTAAAAGATTGGTCTGGTCTAGTTATTTTTTGTCAAAGTACATGTAGCCCGACAGGTCATGTTCAAAATATCACTTTAAATAGACTAAAGATCTATCATTAAAAAAGAAAGAAATTTATTGTGGAAACCCATTTTGTTTTTTGTAATTTATTTACCAATTGTGAAACATTTATTTATATTACCAAGGATAATGATAATAAATATGTCATTGATATTACATGTAAGTGCCGTATAGGCCTACTTTCCTTTCGTCAATCTTGCTGTCATGGTGAGAGATTGGTAGATAGAATTACCGGAATGAGAGTAATATCACCAGGATGACAAAGTCAATACCAAGATGTCGCTTAAGGCCACTGGAATGACACAACAAATTATGTTTTTGTCATTTTTAGATTATCAATATACAGCTTAGAAGAAGAATTTATGTTCGATGTGAGAAAGATAATAGTGTTCTAGGAATTTTGCCACAAACAGTATGTGTAGTTACGTCGGGTTTGATATCACATTATATTGATATTGCTTAAATGTGAAAAGTTATATCGGTAAATACGATGACAATACTGACAAAATATCTTTTGATTAAATGGAAAACCTATATCAATAACATTTTAAAAGTAAATTACTCCACAAAAGTGACATCACAATGGATAGAATGTTCAATCCAGCTACATCTACTGTCATTCCGGGAATCGGTGTCATTTCGGTAATTTTATGGACCCGCAAGAAATTCAGATTGAAAGTGAAACTGAGTGTCAGTCAAGTGAGTGCAGCTAGCTAGCGTAGTCCTATTTTAATTCAACTATATTTTATTTGAATTGAATCACAATATCTCTACTAAAGCAGATAACTATTTGTTTACGCTGACGATGCCACTATTTTTTTTCTTTCCAATAAGTAGGACTAAAAGAAAATTTCAAAACTTACATACATAATTGTTTCTTGACTTCTATCAATAATCTGTCAAAGCATTCACTGTCTATTCAGGTTTAATTTTGCTCTTGATAAAATCATGAATCAGATTTGTAACAATCAGTATGAATGCAGTGTACATATTGAATATAATTTACTTGCACCACTTAGAAATGACATATATATATATATATGTTTTATACTGTAACAAAATGTACATGTATTCCGGTCCTACTTATTAGTGTATGCTAAAAAACTCCAGAGATTATATGGAATTTCTGCAATTATGAAATAATTCATTAGTTTGTTTATGTACTTAATTGTTTTTTATGCTATTAAAAATAAGTTAAAGCAGTAAATTGCATTTAGTGGTATAGCAATAGCTAAAATGAGCCATAGATAAAATACAATATACACAAAAATCATGTAAATGAACAGGTCCTCTGCCTGTCATCAAGTTCATGGGGCACTGATGATTAAAAAATGATCTTCTAACAAAACTGATTTCAAATCTAAAATGAAACATATGAAATGAATATGTGAGCTATATTTTAACAACTTATTAACAAACATATTATTTTCGTTTGATAATACCCTTAAAATATCTAGAGTATTCTAGTAGGATACCCTAACTCAGTAACATACCCTATGTATGTATATACAATGTAAGGATATGAAACTCAAGGAAGAGAGAGAGAGAGAGTAGATATGATGTAACCAAGGTCAGGTCTTGAAAAATTTTCTGGTACCAGTCCAACTGGTCTAGTTCTTTTTAAAGTAAATGTTGAGCCCTGTGGTATTTTACACAGGTATCTGTATCTGGTATTTTAACACATGTATCTATATTTGGTATTTTATACTGATATCTACATTTGGTATTTTACACCGGTATCTTTATTTGGTATTTTACACTGGTATATCTGTATTTGGTATTTCATACTGGTATCTATATTTGGTATTTGACACTGGTATCTGTGTTTGGTATTTTACACTGGTATATATATATTTGGTATTTTACAGTGGTATCTATATTTGGTGTTTTACACTGGTATATCTGTATTTGGTACTTAAAACTGGTTTAGATCTGTATTTGGTATTTTACACTGGTATATGTATTTGGTATTTTATACTGGTATATATATTTGGTATTTTACACTGGTCTCTGTATTTGGTATTTTAACACATGTATCTATATTTGGTATTTTATACTGATATCTATATTTGGTATTTTACACCGGTATCTTTATTTGGTATTTTACACTGGTATATCTGTATTTGGTATTTCATACTGGTATCTATATTTGGTATTTGACACTGGTATCTGTGTTTGGTATTTTACACTGGTATATATATATTTGGTATTTTACAGTGGTATCTATATTTGGTGTTTTACACTGGTATATCTGTATTTGGTACTTAAAACTGGTTTAGATCTGTATTTGGTATTTTACACTGGTATATGTATTTGGTATTTTATACTGGTATATATATTTGGTATTTTACACTGGTCTCTGTATTTGGTATTTTACACTGGTGTCTGTATTTAGTATTTTACACTGGTATCAGTAATTTCATATCTCACACTGGTATCTGTATTTGGTATTTTACACTGGTATATCTATTTGATATTTTACACTGGTCTCTGTATTTGGTATTCTATACTTGTGTCTGTATTTAGTAATTTACACTGGTAGCTGTAATCTGGTATCTTACACTGGTATCTGTATTTGGGTATTGTACACTGGTATCTGTATTTGGGTATCTTACACTGGTATCTGTATTTAGTATTTTACACTGGTATCAATAATTTCGTATCCTACACTGGTATCTGTATTTGGGTATTGTACATTGGTATCTGTATTTGGGTATCTTACACTGGTATCTGTATTTGGGTATTGTACACTGGTATATCTGTATTTTGGGTATTGTACACTGGTATCTGTATTTGGGTATTGTACACTGGTATCTGTATTTGGGTATTGTTCACTGGTATCTGTATTTGGGTATTGTACACTGGTATCTGTATTTGGGTATCTTACACTGGTATCTGTATTTGGGTATTGTACATTGGTATCTATATTTGGGTATTGTACACTGGTATCTGTATTTGGGTATTGTACACTGGTATCTGTATTTGGGTATTGTACACTGGTATCTGTATTTGGGTATCTTACACTGGTATCTGTATTTGGGTATTATACACTGGTATCTGTATTTGGGTATTGTACACTGGTATCTGTATTTGGGTATTGTACACTAGTATCTAAATAGTCAGTCAGAAATAAGAAAACCTTACAATACAGGGAATATAAAGGAGTTATGTCATTTTATGAAAGGCCTGGCCCATATTATAGAGTCAGATGCATTAACAAAAACCATATGTATGCTTGATGAACACAGACCTAGGTTTTTTAAATACAGTAAAACCTGTCTTGAGAGACCATCCCATCTAAACTGTAGTCTCTCAAGACATGTGGTCTCTCAAAAGAGGATTTATTAAAAGGTTTATTTAACGAGGTGCTTTTCAGAATGTGGTCTCAGAAGACTGGTAGTCTCTTATGAGAGACAAAGTGATCTTTCATGTTAGGTTTCACTGTAGTGTAGATAAATTGTATATATATACATGTAGGTAGATCTTAATTCAATTTAATATCAGAGTCCAAATTACATCTATTCAAGATTTATACAGGGTTTTGAGCATTAAACATCTTTATTATCATTTTTACCTAGAATAACACAAAACACATAAAAATGTCTTGATATTGACTAAAATCATATTTCATGAGTTCTCCCAAGTTGAATACATTGTCAAAGGGTTTCTCTATGATGAGTTCTCCCAAGTTGAATACATTGTCAAAGGGTTTCTCTATGATGAGTTCTCCCAAGTTGAATACATTGTCAAAGGGTTTCTCTATGATGAGAGTTCTCCTAAGTTGAATACATTGTCAAAGGGTTTCTCTCTATGATGAGTTCTCCCAAGTTGAATACATTGTCAAATGGTTTCTCTATGATGAGTTCTCCCAAGTTGAATACACTGTCAAAGGGTTTCTCTATGACGAGTTCTCCTAAGTTGAATACATTGTCAAAGGGTTTCTCTCTATGATGAGTTCTCCCAAGTTGAATACATTGTCAAAGGGTTTCTCTATGATGAGTTCTCCCAAGTTGAATACATTGTCAAAAGGTTTCTCTATGATGAGTTCTCCCAAGTTGAATACATTGTCAAAGGGTTTCTCTATGATGAGTTCTCCTAAGTTGAATACATTGTCAAAGGGTTTCTCTCTATGATGAGTTCTCCCAAGTTGAATACATTGTCAAAGGGTTTCTCTATGATGAGTTCTCCTAAGTTGAATAAATTGTCAAAGGGTTTCTCTATGATGAGTTCTCCCAAGTTGAATACATTGTCAAAGGGTTTCTCTATGATGAGTTCTCCTAAGTTGAATACATTGTCAAAGGGTTTCTCTCTATGATGGAAATCTTGGTACATGTACATGTTACGAAATATATAAAAATGGTGGATTTCCAAGAACTTAAACTAGTAGTAAATGGTTCATTTATTTTATTCTAGTTATATGTATCTGGACAAGTGGACAGACAGACTTTGCCATAAGACAGTGAGGTATGACGTTTGAGTGATGTTTGAAAACATTCTCCTTTGTGGTATGCCAAATATGCTCATGACAAAAATATTTTACAGACTGTCATACTGATGGTGACCTTTACCTTTGAAGAATGACCTTGAGTCAAGGTCATGACACACAGCCTCATCGAGAACAACTGTTGTGTGAAGTTTAAAAAACAATCCATTTGGTGGTGAGAGAGATATGCTACAGACAAAAGAAAAGCCCCAAGTGGTCCTAATTTGCTAATCTGAGAACAACCTACAAATGTGGAAAGAAGACCAAGAAGAATATGTAGGCTGAACTAGCAAACCCTTTTGTGATGATCACTCATCAGTGACCTTGGCTTTTGAGGTATATGTACATGTATGACCTTGATTAGAGGTCATCACACACCACTTCATTGAAAACATCTGTTGTATGAAGTTTGAAAACTTTTCCTTTTTTTGGTAAAGGGCTATATCAGTTCCTTATAATGCATAGAAGTACAGAAGATGATTTTCTAAGATATAAAATCTGAACATGATTGGTTGTTTTGAGTTGTTTTCAAGAAGAAGCTAGAAATGTTACATTTTTACGAATGACAGGCAATGCACAGAGACGGATGAAGACAAATGGCGCAAGTTTTTCACTCTATAAATGTAATATATTTGAAAAATAAACAGGTCATAATTTAAAGTCAAGAACCTTTAAAACCTTTAAAATGATGTCTCAGAGCTTGTGAAATTACAATATTTCCAGGGAAGCATACCCCAATTTGCTGCAGAAATGACCCCTTTTGAGTGGGATAACCAATGCAATATGACATCTCAGCATGGAATTTGTCTCTAGAGAATGTTGGAAAGCTAGATAATGATTATTTGGGCTTCCAAATTTCTGATTTCATTTTTCTAAAAAGTGTTCCCATGGTCTCAAATCATGAATTATTGCTTCACAATTTATCCAACAATTTAAAAACATGTTTAGTGAGGCATTCTTATATAATAATTTAGTATAATTGTGTTACTCTCAAATGCCCTCCCTTTCCTCCCCAACAAATTCTCGATCCACATCCTAAGAATTACTAGGATCAAAAGCACGCCCCCTCTAACCTAAAATCCTGCATCTGCCTATGCCTTTAGCTTCAGTATCAGTATTCCATCTAGAATGTCTGGCTTTTGTTGTTGTACTGTTGTCTGCTGTAAAAGAAAATAATACTTATCGTAATCTACAATGTATTTTTCTAGTATCCATACAAGAAAGAGAAATTGACTCACACACCAAAAGATGAGGGCTATTTCATTGGGTCAGATAGAGCATATATTTTCCTATGAGACTTGAAACATTAATCAATATCCAGGCACAAAATTTATGAGAACATTAATAACACTTCAATCTAAAATACATGTACTTCCTTTCTAAACTCGTGGAAGTGATTTGATTTCAAGGTAACGACTGAACTGATTACTAAAACAGATACATGTATCAATGATATACTGTACAATGTATGCCTGTAAAATTTTTGCCCCTGGTTATTTTTGCCCTTTAACAACAAAAAACATATTTGCCCTATCTTTAATTTGGCTCCAATCATCAGTCTTATGGATGATATAATGATTCATGCTTCATTTACATGTATTTAGTTTCAAAATTATGCCTTCATTTTAAATTTGCCTCCTAATTTAAAGGACTTGGGACACAAAAATTAATTCCTTCATATGTATTTATATTTGGTATTTAAATAACGTTATCAGAAACCCTGTGGCGGTTTTCGGCACTTAAAGCGTCGTATTCTGAGTATCAGTGGGCGGGGCTTATCCATTATTTAAAAAAAAAAAATCCTCAACACATGTTGTGACGTCAAGACCAGCCATTTTGGTATTTCGAAGCGCCAGATTGGAGATAATAAAAACAGGAGCAAAAATTTCCAAGTACAGTGGAAGTTTGATGAGTCTGGTTCAACGGACCACCTAGAAAAGGTCGAAAATCAGCACTTCCACTCATGTGTGTGCATGTGTGTATTTCAGTCATATGATACAAGATGCATCAATTGCAACACACTAAAATAAATGATGTTACATATCATATTTTTCATTTTGTTAAATGATTCAAGTGTCAGGTCAATGAGACTAGTGCCCACCCACAGCCATTGTAAAACAAATCAATTTCAAACTGAACAAAAAAATCAATTGCACTGCTAAAATGGGTGCAGTGTTACATATATACATTAATCTTATCTGAAACCTGTTTTGTAGTTTTCAAAAAATGAACTTGAAGGCTCTCAAAATCATATCTAAACTTGATAATTCTATTACTTTAACTAATAACCTGTATAAACATTTCACTGTCGTATAGAATTATTCAAGAATTCAAAAAATGTTGATCTATAAGTATTTAAATGAGATACTATTGAATCATATAGTTGTGCGACATTGTATAAAAATGTAATGTAATGGCAATTTATCAATGTAAATACATAGTATGGAAACAGCTAGATTTTCTAGTGCATGATATATATATACATGTATATATGTATATATAAATATATATATATATATATATATATATATATATATATAAATATATATATATTTGACATCACAATTTATGAATTCCAGTAATTTCGACATCAAGTAATATCAACACAGAGTAATTTCAGCACTTGTACAAGTAACTTCTGCACTTATCTTTTCAGCTGCAGGTATTTTCTTGCTTACAAGTGCCAAATTTATACCCTACACCCAATTTTAACTATCATTTGACTGGTTTTGACCTAGTGAGACCGGTTGGACTCCAAATAAATGCTTATTCCTGCTTTATCTATAGTTTCCATGACCCCGAAATTCAGCCCCAATCCCAATGCAAAATACAAGTGTTTTCCCAATCTTATGAAAAAATTTTCTGAATTTGGTGTTGAGGTCATGGCCCTAATAAAAAACAAATTAGTTTAGGAGGAAATATATTTAAACAAGAGCTTCCATCGCATTCAGATTTCCATGTGTGCAAAAAAATTTTAACAATTTGACACAAATTTAAAGAGGGCGCAGCTTGAACCGCCAAAGGCTGTTCGTGAAACTCCTCATAGACCCTGGTTTGATTCTCATATTCTAAATGTTTGACATCATAATTCATTTTGGGGAAAAGGTGTTGTCCTACTGAGGTTATTTAGATTCCTGATGAATGATTTTTCAATGCATGTGTGAAACAAGCTCTCTTTCAAGGTAAACCTATGGAGAGGGCAAAAAAATTCATCAACAGTTTTATATATATTCAGTTAATCCCTCAGGCATTGATGTTTAGTGTTTTTATCGCCCTAAATATCCTGGTCATTCACTCATTGTTTTAAACAAAATATTGAGTAGATGACTGTTTCCTTGGTGTTAAAACTTAAATAGAATCTATGCATTATTTATTAGTCATGAATTAAATGCAACATTATGTTTTTCTGCTATATATTTTACTCTATCCCAGAGTATCCATCATTTCGTGCAGTTCACATTACCCGAATAATGGTTGCACTTCGTGATCAGGTTCGATGTACAAAACTAGTCGTTATGGCCTAGTCTCAGTTTGAAAAACGTTTGCTAGTTGCATTAGTTTTTTACCTCGTTTGCAATGTGACTTTGCAAATGACTTTGCAATTCTGACATTTTGTTTATGCCTCGCGCAATTTCCCGATGTGAGCAGAATTTTTACGATTAGTAGTATGGGTCCCCGGATGTAGTAGGAATGAAAATGTGAGCTTCTCTACAGATATCAGGGCTTCGCCCTCTATAAATAATAATACAAATGTAAACCTATGGAGAGGGTGAAAGCATTCATCAACAGTTTTACATATTCAGTTACTATAGTGCCTGTCGAGGGCAACACGACAAAATCCCCAAAGGGATTAATGTTCAGTGTTTTTATCATGTAGGCCTAAATGTCCCGGTCATTCACTAGTTGTTTTAAACAAAATATTGAGTGGCTGACTGTTTCCTTGGTGTTGAAACTTAAAAGAATCTATGTTTAATTTATTAGTCATGAATTAAATGCAACATTATGTTTTTAGGCTATATATTTTACTCTATCCCAGAGTATCCATCACTTCGTGCAGTTCACATTACCCAAATAATGGATGCACATCATGATTGGGTTCAATGTACACCCCTAGTCGTTATGGCCTAGTCTCAGTTTGCAAAACATTTGATAGAACAGTACTTTATTAAACCGTTTGCAATGCACTTTGAAGGAATGAGTTTGCAATTCCAACATTTTGTTTATGCCTCGCGCAATTTCCCCATGTGAGCAGAATATTTACCATTAGTTGTATGGGAGCCCAGATGTAGTTGGAATAAAAATGTGACCTCTACATATGTAAGGGCTTCACCCTCTATTAGTCTATTATTAAATTCTCTATCTGGGTCTCTCTCAATCTATCTATCTCTCCAAGTTTCTAACGCTCAATGTTAAACCACAAAATTACTTGCATTTTACAATATGGCTCACATGTTTTGCAAATTTTTTCACAGATCACAGTCGGAACATGCCCTGTGTAAAATCTGAAAAAACACTGTTTTGTGTAAAATCTACACAAAACACCCGAGCTGTACTGTAAGTCAGTAAATATAAAACTATGTTTAAACAGAACCCCAGAACAATTATCTGAATTTATCCATACCTGTTGTGTCAGTGGGTTCAACCGATGGGATGCAGTGATGAAAAACTTATTCAGATTATGTCTATCATAAATATACATGTATTTTTTATAGCATTTTAAAATATTGGATATTACGTAAAACTAAAAGGGACAAGTGTTAGCCGAACTATTCTACTCTAAATGACTAACAAATTGAATGCAACATTCCATTAGCGTTTAAATGCATACTTTGAGTGGGAATACACGATAAATAACCTTAAATTTGTGTAGTTTATGTTAAGAACATACGTCATACTCCCATTTTAATGGACGTCACTGAAGACAAGTAAACCGACCGGTTCAGTTGATGACTTACCTTATTTATGTCAGAATGATACACCATTTTCATCATTCAGTGACTTTATCCGAAAACTATGGTTTATAACAGTTGTGTTGACAATTATACATGATAATTCATTCAGTCAATTTATTGGTACCACTCCGTGGAATTTTGGAGTAACGACAGAATGACACGGGAAATTTGGTCACTCTTTTGTATTAGAGGTAAACTAAGTCTACATCACATAACTGAAGTTTCCTTCAATACGAAAGAGCTCTCACAACTCTGGCCATGTCATTCATATCTTTTACCGCCTGAGTTAACAATCAGGAGTCGATGACTACGGAATGATTTAATGAATAATGACTCGCGGATTACAATATCGAAAAAAAAAAATTTAATTGAACTAGAAACTAACATATTTTATACACAGCTGAATATATCTACAAATTACGTGGATTTCTAAAAAAAAAATATTTTTTAAAAACTTTTCTTTCTGTTTTCAGCAACCAGTTCAGAGCATTTAACGTTCTTTAGAACCATATTTTATTCATCAAAATAAATTTACAAATAAATGAATAAAACTAATAACAATAAAATGGTAAAATCGTAATTTGAAATACACAAAGTAATTGATTTTAAAATAGATGTATACTATCTAAAATGTAACCGAGACATATAACACATACAGATAACTGCAAAAAGTATTCATACACTATCAATGTTTACAATATATTTCATATAAAACCACAATTTTTCAAAAAAATATTGTTAAGTCATTTCTTATCGCATTTCACCGTTAAAAGAGAATGTTTCCAAGCTTCTTTTTTTTTATGTAATTTTCTAATGTATCATTTCAAAGTTTTGACAATTTAAAAAAAAGTAAAAATTAGACATCACAATTTTACTTACACATTTCATAAAAAAAAATTAAACTTTCAGTTCAAATAAATAATTGTTTAATGTTTGATTTAGAAAATTAAAAATCCAGATAAATAATGAAACTGTATTCATTTTTTTACGGTGAAAGTTCTATTGACATGCGATAAGAAATGGCTTAACAGTAATGTTTGGGGAAAATGTGGTTTTATATGAAATATCAGCGATATATTAGCTTTATACATCAACGTCGGAAGCAAATTGAAAGTGGGGGGGGGGGGGCTAAACCAACGTAAAACACATACACACGCCAGAAATGTCTGGGGGCTAAGCCCCAATTTTTAACACCTATGTCTATCTTTGCAAAAAAGTGGGGGGGGGGGAGGGGCTAAGCCCCCCGTTTCCGACGCCTATGTTATATATCGTTGGAAATATGTAGTAAAAAGTAATAGTGCATGAATATTTTTAGCACGTTTCAGTATGTCTCCGCTGCATGTAATATTTCAATTTTTCATTATTTTTATTTTATTCAATATTTTTTTTATTTTTATTGATCTATCTTTTTGTTATTTGTACAAGTTCATGTCCACGTAGCCTAAATCTAAATAATGTCAGCTTTATAGATCGTTGATAACATACCGATTCATATAAATGGCGGGGCGGAGTAACCTTTTGATTATCATACGGATGATTCTACTCACTTTTCATGACAAGCTGCACGGGAGAAACTATTTATCTCACACTGGATACTATCTTATGTATGGTAACAAGTAGGAACGATAACTCTAATCAGTGTAATTTTAATGTCACGCCTTTTTACCTAAATTTTAAACTAGTCCAGGTCAAGGCAGGTTTCACAAGACTCTATCCCACCAGGTATTGATTATACTGTATATTAAACTAAAATTTCGGAATAAATATTTCAGACTTTTTATTTGTTGTACAGTTGACTAGATCTAGATAATTTAAAGGAATATATTGTCGATATCATCAGTGTACATTTTGATACAATGCATTTTTTTTTTACAAATAAATTTTCATATTCATACATGCTGAGAAAACGCAAACGAAAATGTCTTTAAAACCGATATGTAGGACAAACACTTTAGAGAGAAACTGAAATAAAACAAAGTGTAGCCAAAAGCCATGAAATTCAAAATATACAAAGCCAGGGGTGGATCTATAATTTGAAGTTAGAGTGAAGGAAGGCCACATATTTTTTTTGCCGAGGACAGAGAGGCGCAAAAATTTTGGTAATTTATTTTTATTAATTTTCCAACTTTTTATTTAAAAAATATAAAGGTTTGAAACATTTTTTTTCAAATTCTTGGCTTTTGAATTTATTTTTACTGTACATGCATCTATATTTTGGCGTCCAAAGGTGAATACACTCTTTACGCCCCCTTGGATCTTCAATGTATTATGTATATAAATGGTTTTTAATATTTTGTATTTTGATTATTATTTAAGGGTCTAAATCCAGTAAAGGTCCATTTGATAAAATAATGAATAGTTTGTCATCGGGATTTCTTTCTTTATATTGTCATTAGCCAAAACATTTTCCATTTACATGATCTTCTAGAAGATGTCGTTGTACATTTCATTGGTGGACTGCCACCTTGTTGTGGTCAACATTTTCCATTTACATGATCTTCTACATTGTACATTTCATTGGTGGACTGCCACCTTGTTGTGGGCAGTTAACTTACGCGCTTAGGCAATCCTCATAGCTAAGCTGGTGGTTGATATCGCATTAACTCCTGACAGGGTCAGCAAAGCCGACATGTTTGGGATTGACAGGAGGTAAGTAACTCTACATTGTACTATTTCTAACAATATCAAAGTTATAGTTTAATAAATGAGGCCAAAACAAATGCTCAAGACGATTGTTTCTGTCAATAAGACTTCATCAGTTGAGCTTGAATTTAATATGAATGTATGCAGCTACAGAAATATTAACAAGGAGTAAAATCGTTTTGCTTCTAGTAGTGGCTGGATCTCCAGCAAGCGATAAGATGATACCAGGTGGTGAAAGTTGGAGACTACCGAGTTGACACCAAACAGGGTCCATCATCACCATTGGAACACGGTCAGTGAAGACATTATATGAGAGTGGAAAGTTCATATAAATAGCAGCATAGATGAGAGACAACAACTTTACCATCCTAAGACTTTGCGAGTCAATATGAACGGATTCTGGCCAGAAGAATCTAACATGAGGAGAACTGGTAATATTCCCAGGTCATACCACTGAAGGTTCTGTACACGCATGGAGTTGTACTGATGCTTTCCAGACTTGCCCAAAGGACGTTTGCAGGATGGGGAGCGCATGACTCAAGGGTCAACAGTCACCTTCCTAGTGCAACAGCGCAAAATCAATATGAACGCTATATAGTGATATGCTCCAAACAATGACAGCGATAATGTAGAAAAGGTGATTTCTACAACAGACTGTCTACTGTCAACCAACTATCTGATAAACTCAGAATGGACCATCATCTTAGTCATGGGCGACACCAATGCAAACACTGACAGTGATAATAATATGTATGAGGAATTTAAGGACATTTCAGGATTTAGGCGAGATGAACAAGAATGGGGAATGGTTTGCAGACAACTTTGCAGCAGACACATTGGTCCCTGGATGATGTATCTTTCAGCACAAAATAATACAAAAGGTGACGAGGGTGTCACCGGTCCAGAAAACAAAGAATCGGACTGACCATTTAGGTATTAATGAGAGTCTTAGAGGATCTCTTCAAGATGTTCGTGTCAGTCAAGGGCATGGAACTTTCTAATTCTATCGTAAGACGTAAACGAAGTCACGGACATCATTCATACAACAAACCCAACATACATAATGTCACTTTTTCATCTCTTTTACTTTACGTTAACAAAATAACTGGACCTTCATCACATTCGCGGTAAACTTTATTCTGTTCTTTTTAAATTTCTTAATAAACTTTTTCAGGAAGCAAGAATTAACCCCCACACGGATTCTTCAACCCCAGAATACACACTGATCTCCATTATAATGGGCATTGCTTATCAGAGACTGTTCAAGCCTACACGCGTTCCAAACGATGACTGTTCTGAGCATAAACGTCTTTTCCTTAAACTTAAAGTTACAAATAAAGGTATAGACGCTTTAAACATTGGCGATGTTCTAAATCACAAAATAGTTCAGTCTTGTTTTCCGCCATATTTTAGATGAAGACCAAACCTTGTATTTCATATAGCTATACACCTAGTATCGCATCCAAGCTATTCAATTACAAACGGGTTTTGCAGTGCCTAGACATCAACCATCTTCTACACAACACCGTCACATGTTCGTGTGCATCATCTCCCTTCAAATATCGGTTATGTCGTCACCGGCGACGTTTCTATTGTTGAAAATGAAAACATCAAAAATCTTATTTTAAGACGTCTAAATACCGCGAAGCACGTTCCGTTAATTGGCGTCAGAATTTCAGTTTAGTTATGGATTTTGTCGAAAATTATTCCAAACGATGGGCTAAACATGAAGAGGTGGAACCAGACTTTGTCTGAATGACTAAAAGCTGTACGATGGTTGATAAAATCTCCTATTCGAAAACTTAAAAAAAACAATGAAAACATACACGTTTTTCCTCTGTATTTAGTGATCCAGAAGTAGTAACTGAACTGGATAGATTACATGACCAATATGTATTGGTCCCAACAGACAAAGCATCAAATAATATAGTTTTTATTTGCAAGGCACATTACTATAATTATTTATTAGAAGAACTAGGGTTTAATACGAATTATGGCAATCCTACACGTAACCCACTTTCAAAGGAAGAGATCCTTCAAAATCCATATTACGTTTTTCCGTATATTATTGTCCATATTATATTCTTTTGATGTACCTACAACCGATACCGATTTTGAGCTACCATATTTATATTGGATACCTAAACTTCATAAAACCCCATATAAGCAGAGGTACATAGCAGGATCCAGAAAATGGTCTACCAAATCTTACCAAGATGTTGACAGCCGTTAAGGAGAAACTTCAGCAACACTGTACAGTTGCTTATTCCAGAAGCGGTGTAAATCAGATGTGGATACTTAAAAATTCTAAACAGCTTTTAGAAAATTTGAAGGCACACAATTTTTCTCAAATTCACAGTATCAAAACATACGACTTCTCTACTCTTTACACAACGATTCCACATGAAAAAATAAAAGAAAGACTTTTTAGCATCATAGACAACTGTGTTTTTCACTAAAGGTGGTACCCAAAAATTTAAATATCTAGTGATTGAATATCATGATACTTAATTTGTCCAACACCACTCTAATTCTACACACAAATACACTTTTTGTATTTATGTCCTGGACATCCTAAAGATTTATACTTAGGTATCTGAGATGTTTTGTATTAGTTATTTTATCACGAACTTCTGGTTCATGAGTAGTAAATCCCATCTTCTCCTGCCAATGGAGTTTTTATATTAAAACTTAAACGTTTATATGCCAGGGCTTGCTCCTTCGAAGAATGTTTTACTTTGAGAGTCCAACATCTCGCCAATAAACTACTTACATAGGGATACGTTGTTGAACGCTTGAAATCGTCACTAAGTAAGTTTTATGGTCGATACGGGAATCATGTTAAACAGTATGAAGCAACCCTCTCAAGAATGTTAGATTGTATTCTGGAACACGACCATAGAGAGTGACTCATTTTCGCCAATCAGATCTGAAACTTAAATGATGACATTTTCACTGAACATGGCCTTTCAGTTCACCGAATTTGATAGGTTTCCACGGACATTTGCGACATGTGTGGCATACTGACAAGGGCCGCTGACTCCTTCCAGACACCTGGCCCCATTTTGGGATTCACAACTGTCCTTCATGTTGACACCGTTATCATATCCAATCTGTTGTATTCTAATGAACTTGGGAGTTTCGAATATCCATTGGCACTTCATCATATACATTGTACTGCATTACCAAGTATTTCTCAGAGAGGAATCGATTAGAATCTAAAGGCAAAACAAAAATAAGACATTTATTAGTATGCTGTTAATTATTTTTAAAAAACTGAATACAAAATCAACTGTTTCAAGAAGAGAACTAGATTTATCGTTCTTGATGGATCTATTTCATATTATGAAAAATACAAATCATTTGCTGGACTTTGCAGAAGACGCACAAATCGTCTGCTCTACATTTGCACACCAGCTTTTACATAATAAAGAGACATTTTTTTCATTGACCCATAAAAGAATAGAAACAAATTACTATGGAACTCTGTGATGAAATAGAAAAATAACTATCCCTGACAAAAAAAAAAGAAGTATGTTTTCTTATTTCGTAATTCGTGTTCGGATCCAAAGTGAAACTGATTAGAAATGAATTTGTAACAGAAGGATGTCTATAATTAACTTATACCAACATACATTTGGTTATTCCGAGGTAAACATTAACTACACGTTTTCTGAATTCATGCAAGAAAATGATAAATGAAAAGACCAATTCGTAAAGAAAGTACCCATTATTTAGGTTTAACTATGTCTGTGCAGACAAAAGTTATTTATAGAGAAAGTAGGCGTACCCATAATTCAAATTTTCCAGTGTATGTGAAGACAACATTTATCACCCAAAAGAAAGGATACTAACAAATACATGTATACATAAAGGTACATCAAGTTTTTTTTTCATTTTTACTATCTAGATTGAAATGCAATAACAAAAAAAGGAGATATGCACAGGCATACAAATTCTTAATTTCCTATATATTTTGTGAAAATTGACTGAGAAACACAGTTTTGCACTTTTTCACTTGCAATTGATTGCTTTTACCTTTACTATTTGTATATGCATACCGCACCGGACCTGACCTTATTTTCACAAAACATAAAGGAATGTATAAGATTTCTGTGCCTGTGTTTAGCTCTTATTTGTAATCGTACATCGAAGTACAAGTAGTAAAAGTAGAAAAAATCGAAATATATATTTTTTGGTAAACACAGGTAATACACCTTTAAGTATATTTGTTAGTATGGTGTTTATGTATTCATTAGGCGCGGGAAGAATTACATAGCGCACTACATAACATTACTTTGACAAAACCAGCACCATATTACAATGACGTTAAGTTTTAAACCTTGGAACAATATAGCTTTTTCATTTTCTCACAAGTGATCAATGTTAAGAAAAAAAGTAAACAGGTTTTTGTATGTTTAAAATATAGATCTGTTTTAATTACCAGTACATGTATAAATGTTTTAATATGAAGGTTAGATGAAGAAGAAAAACATTCGTTTGACAACAGTTCCATAGTTACACATTTTATAACCCTTTTAACCCTAAGTAACTAGATGGTATGATTTTTTCTATTGCTTAGACCAGTCCATTATGGCCTACAGGGTTTAAAGGGTTAATCATTTAACTAGACAAGACCAGTCAAGTATGGCCTACAGGGTTTAAAGGGTTAATCATTTAACTAGACAAGACCAGTCAATTATGGCCTACAGGGTTTAAAGGGTTAATCATTTAACTAGACAAGACCAGTCAATTATGGCCTACAGGGTTTAAAGGGTTAATCATTTAACTAGACAAGACCAGTCAATTATGGCCTACAGGGTTTAAAGGGTTAATCATTTAACTAGACAAGACCAGTCAATTATGGCCTACAGGGTTTAAAGGGTTAATCATTTAACTAGACAAGACCAGTCAATTATGGCCTACGGGGTTTAAAGGGTTAACACTAGACCAGTCAATTATGGCCTGGTTAATCATTTAACTACAGACCAGTCAATTACGACCTACGGGGTTTAAAGGGTTAATCATTTAACTAGACAAGACCAGTCAATTATGGCCTACAGGGTTTAAAGGGTTAATCATTTAACTAGACAAGACCAGTCAATTATGGCCTACAGGGTTTAAAGGTTAATCATTTAACTAGACAAGACCAGTCATATTACGGGGTTTAAAGGGACATTTAACTAGACCAGACCAGTCAATTATGGCCTAGGGTTTAAAGGGTTAATCCTACAGACCAGGTTTATGGCCTACAGGGTTTAAAGGGTTAATCATTTAACTAGACATTGATTTGTTTTTGACTTTCCAATTTTATTTTAGGAAAGAATAAAAAAAGTAGCTACTTATCCCTGAAATTTGAAACAATATACAGTAAAAATTGCTTTAGCAACCACATTCTGTACCCAATAGTAATCACTGTGTACAGATTAACCTCTATATAAAGACCACCTCCCTATAAAGACGGGTTTTGTTGTGTCCTTAAGAGGGGTTTTTATATACAAGTTTCATTCTATAGCACTTACCTGACAGACGTTATGCTATGTAAAACATAAATTACAGGCATTTTTTGCCAATACAATGTATTGCATTACAATTACAAGTAATGCCAAAATCGGAGCATTACACATTAAATGCATTACTTGGGAAAATGCAATGCATTACAGGACATTACTACTTCATACTAGTATTCCCATATACCTGGTATCCATGGTACTACCCAGTGATATATGTGTAATATATTGTAAGAAATTACTATATGCATCATGACTACTAGTCATTGATGTTGATATTGTATTATTGTTTAACGGCCCACTAAAAATATTTCACTCACATGGAGACGTCATCAAATGCCGATGGGCTTAAAATTTTGGACTAAGCTCGGCATTGAGTAGTGAGGGTTCTTTACCTACTGTGACACGGGAGATCGGTTTTTTAGTGCCACATTCGAAGGGCAGGGAAAAGCCAGTCGCATCCACCGAGGCTCTAACCCGCGACCCTCCGGTTGCAAATCGAGCACTCTACCTTGGAGCCACGACGGATCTCCCCGGTGGTGAGTTTCAAGCTTCACACCAAAATATCCGATACCTGTAGTCAGTCAACTGAAGACTTGCTGGCACCAATGAGAGTCAACAAGTCTAAAATATTCGGACTTCAAGAACCTAGATTAAGTGAAAAATACAAACACGAAAAAATTGAAATTAAACGTGGCGTTGTTAGAATTTGAAGTGCATAGTTATCTATTTATAGAATATTAATTCACTATTTTATATCAAATTAAGCAGTGTTGCTTTAATTATAAAGAGTAATATCATGAATAATGAAGAACAGATCAAGAACACATGGAATTAACAATCATTTAAATATTACATTACCGTTTTCTCTTATCACTGATTTCATTTAATCAATGAAGTAACGGACAAGTTACATTTTCTATAATTCTGTCTCCCTGCTGATGGAGTGTGATACAGATATATTTATTTTCAAACGGAAAACCTAATCACTTTCATTTGTTGAGTAATACAGAGGGAGGAGTGGGAATATTGATGTAAATAAAACACATGCTTCAGTGTATCCAACGTATCACAATTATCAAGTTCACAGTTAATATAAGCATGATGGTTATTCTCCTGAGTTGAATTTGCTATTTCTAAATACTGTATACCTGGGAAATTTCATTCCTGTTAAATTTTTGCCATTTTCGCCCTCAATGGATAGGGCTTATTTAAAATGAAAACGGAACCGACGCACGGGCATTCATTCCATTCAAGAGACTACGATGTTCCAGGGCAAATTTAAGACCGGGTGAATACATGTCTGTTTTCTGTCGCAAAGGGCGAAAATAAAATGGGGCGATAATATCCAGGTATACAATATAAGACCACATTTAAAAAAAAATAATAATAACTACTACTACTTTAAAACAGGGTAGGTAAGTTGATAGCGTTATTTTTTCTTCTGAGAACCGTTAGAATAGATTAATTAAATTGAATGAAGAACAGGGACTAAGGTTGGCAAATGTTATCTCAAAACATAGGGTCAGTCGGGTAACTGGAAATGCATTTTTTCAGCCTTATAAGAAATTCTGCATTTACTAGTTTAAATACAAAAATTCTCATATTCTACTTGCTTGTCTGGGTTTTCAAAATTATTTTGTTTTTACTCTTGGACGGATTTGGCTATGCATTTAGATTTATTATTTGGCCTTGTATTATACCACTTTCCCCTTAGAAAATCAATTTTAAATTGGAGCTCAACTGATGAAGTCTAACTGACGGAAACGATCGTCTTGAGCATCATAACGTTGATATTATGTTTATAATATATATTTTTTTTTCATTCCATACAGTAATTTTTGGTAAATTGATTATCTCCTTAATAAACATTCTCGGTTTTGTTCTTGAAACATTTTTATCAATTTCTGTTCCACAGAAATGATAAATGAATGTGAATGGATTTTGACGCTGACGGAATAAGTATTTGACCAAGGTGAATGTCCTGTCCAAATTGATTCCCATTCCATATAATGCTATAGTATAACGAGTAAGATTCCCTAACTCATATATCCCTGAAATACAAAGTTCTATATAACATTGAAGTAGACCAGTCCAAATGTGTATTTAGGGATGAATGAGTTAAGAAACACATGATTTAAAGGCACGAGTGACAAGGACTTTAATAGTTACGCTGCTCGATCAAGGGTCATTTGCTGCATATTTGTCCATTTTTTAAAACATTCTTTCTTTCTCCACTATTTAGATTGATATACAATAGCAAAAAAAAGATATACACACAGGTATAAATAATCTTAAATTCTTATATATTTATGAAAATTGCTTGAGACACCTAGTTCTACACTTTTACACTTGCAATTGATTAATTCTACCTTACTACTGGACATGACCTGAACATATTTTCACAAAATATTTAGGAATATAAGATATTTTATGCCGGTGTGTAGCTCTTATTTGTTATTGTACATCAAGTAGAAGAAGAAAAGAATCCATTTTTTTTTTCAGTAAACACAGCTCCTTTACATCAAGACTTTTACGGCAGAAAACTTATCCACCCCGCCTTGAATTCGTTCAAATCACTATAGTCCCATAAATGACCTGTATCAGTGTATGTCTGTGATTCAATTATTTTAATTGAAAATTTCGGTTTCTTTTTAAACATGTCCTTTCATTTAAAGACAAAAATGGTAAATACTGAACGGGTTTGGGGTGAGGAATTTCCAGGTATATAAATAACACTGTGTCAAACTTCAGGATATGACTGAATAAGTAACATAATTATTTCATTTCATCATTCACATACACAATTCTGGCTCACACTTATGATTTTCCTATAAAAATGGAATAAATATGTTGATTATGGTACACAAAATTTGAGTATGTACTCAAGAAATTTTGAAATATTTCGGAAGTATCCTTAAAAAATAGTAATGATTTTCATCATTATGTACGAATGTATGCCATCAATATACAAACATGTCCAGTTGTAGCAAAACCTTCGTGTGTTTTTAACTTAAAATCAAATATGTTAGTTGAGCTTGATTACAATAATACTGTATACCTATAACTTTTCGCTCCAGTTAAATTTGCGCCTTTTCTATCTTAGACGAGGGCGAATTTAAAACGAAGGCGAAATTTTCAAGCTAAGTAAATGATAATACCCAAAAGACCCCTTTTTTAATATCCTTTGGCATAACTGAAACAATTTAATGCAACTTAATAAAATCAGTATCCGGTACATTGAGTAAATTAAGCAAACTGAAATGACGTTTAAAGGAAGATATTTATCCATATCTGTGCCACTGAAACAATCTTTATGAACTTTGACTAGTACAAACCTCCATATATATTGAAACAATTTTTATGAACTTTTATTGATATAAAAAAATTCAATCAACTTGTACTCAAATGTACCCAGGAGATACAAAAAAAGATATCACTTATTTAAACAACAAATGAATGAATCATAAAAAAGAAAACAAACGACAGATTGAAGTTCACACAGTTAAATGAATTGGTAAAATGTATTATCAAATCACATTTCTCTCTCATGCGAAATCATACAATGTCTCCCTACAGGACAGGGGTATATAAAGCGAGTTTAATAAAAATGAAACGCTCGAATTAATGAATCAGAACATTCTTCTCATAATATCGAATGTCTCACTTGAGAAAAAGAACACATACTTATAGAAAGTTGTAACATTACCTCACACACATATATATATATTAGCGACTTGTTTTTTTCCCTTTTTAATAATACCTGTAGTTCATATTTCCTTTCCCTGGTGGCAAAAGATATATTTTATTGGTCTCCTTGTGACTTTTGCCGTAAACAGTTTGGCCTTTATAGATATTATACCGATGTATGTTATATCATAAACTGCAAGGAGACACCATAACCATCCAGATCTATCACTGTCGCACTACTTTATACGGTCTAAACGTTTTCCTTATATCTGAGATGGACAAAATTCTTACATGGTAGGGTTCAGTGTATTTATATATAAATATACAACTTTTTATGCCCTATAGATGTAAATATGTCGTTTTGGTAATTGTTTGTTGTTGTTGGTTTTTTTTTTTTTTGGGGGGGGGTTGCCATATTCAACGATGTTTCAGTCATAATGCAGCCACTAAAAGCATAACAGATCTGTAAAACCAAAGATGGTACAATGTAGAAGATAAAACAAATATGTTTATACACACAAATCTGCGATCTTTCCTACGTACTACTAAATATGCTACAAACAAAAAGAAAATTATTGTGGTTCAAAAGCTTAGTTTCAAGTGTGGCTAAAACTAACTGAATGCAGAATAATATGGTTCAAAATGCTTTGCTCTCACCACTAGCCATGGAATCATCCCGACATATGCATTTATAAAGTGTGAATCATGAAATTTTCGCTCCCAAACCGGAGGGTTGCGGGATCGAGCCTCGGCAGAGGCGACTGACTTTTCCTCTTTTTCGGATGAGACAGTAAAAACCGAGGTCCCGTGTCACCTTAGGTGTCGGCACTTAAAGAACCCTCACATTTGGTGACGTCTCCATATGAATGAAAGATTATTGAGTGGGACGTTAAAAAACAATACAACAACAACAACGTGGTACAAGCATTTGGATGTGATCATAGCTGCACCACTGTCAACTCTTGTAGACTTCTCATATACACGTGCCTCGTCATGATACTTCAGAGAACAAATAAGAAATAGAATATAAAAAATTTTCAGATACCAAAGTATAAATCTTCATGATCTCCAGAAGACAAATAATATAAATATCTGGTGAATATTAGACAAACACGGACCACCGGAAAACCAGAGGAGGGACCAGGTGTCATGGAGGAGTAAGAATCCGTTGTTGACCGGTCACACCCGCCGTGAGTTCACAGTCAAATCTAAATGAGATAAGTGAGGAACAAATCCTCGTCACAATCGATCCAGTTATTAAAGTTGAAAATCAAAGTGCATACTATATGTATTTTGTTTGGAATGAATATCAAGATGAAATTTATTTCCGTCTAGTACATATTACAATATCAAACAATCCAAATCAGAATTGAAGAATTTACCTCTCTGATGAAAATAATTAACCACACCTGATTTTCAAATAAACGTCCCTAATGTTATACAGATACAAGTAGACTGAAGACTGATCAATTTCAAAACATTTCTTGTTCTGATTTCTTCTAAAAGATTGTGTAATGGAATAATAACCATTTCAAGTGAAAATATGCTTAGAACCGTTTTCCTGCCAGTGTGTTAACTACAGTTCAAGATTAGAGATTTCAGAAATAATTGTGTCTCCAAATTATACCTGAAGTTTCTTTAATATTTTTCTTCCACTTGACATTAATACTGTTGCCAAATCGTACCTGATATTTATTAAATCTGTTCATTCTTGCTTTAAGTAGTTGGATCCAATGGTGTCTTTCATTTGTTTCTTCTACTCGACATTAATAGGGTTTGTCAATAGGAATTCAAATTGGCCTGATATATTAAAGTGATAGTGACTATCAAAATCGTATTTTTTCACCATTGAAAACTGGTGGGTATTGATGTAAAAAAAAAGAGTGAAATAATGTATCTGTGTCAAAAATATTAATATCGCATATATTTGGAACTTTGTTATGTTCTTCCGTCAGTTATATCTTATCTATTATGCACTGGCCCAGAATCCGAAGACGCATATGATAGGCTAACGGCCAAATGTAATTTTAGACAAATGTAGAGTACGGGGGTACTGTAATAATACCATTCCAGCGTGCAATCTAATCACCCAATTACATCGTGCCTTTGTTCCAGTTAGATGAATTCCTTTTTCTTGCAGAATCTGGTAGCGATCGTTTTCTTTCACTACTGACTTTGTTACTATCCGACATCTTTGTTTTTGTTTACCGGGTTGAGCATACACGAAAAGCTTTCAGATCGATTTAAACTGAAAGTAACATGAATTGACCTCGTGTCAAATCGAATTGTTGTCATCCTACACAATAATTCTATGATGCCTTATTTCACATACCACATTTTAAACCTATCCAAAATTCACATACACAGATAGACACGTTTCCTTTAAAGAACAATTACAAGATACACATATCCATGGAATACATATGGGTAGAAAATCATGACCCTTAACAAATTATCAGTCAAAAACATCGAGTCTTTCGGGTAAGACTTGGAAATGAAGTCTCACGTCAAACAAGCAAGACAGTTTAAAGAACCCTAAATGCATATAGGATTGAGTCCATAGCAAAGTTAATATTTTGGCACTTCACTAAGAAGCGGTGACGTCTAGGGCTACATATAAAAGGAAAAACTCTTGATGGGACATTGAAACAGCAACAGAACAAAACCCACACAAATACATGTATTATGAAATACACCATTTTAATTAATATTGAATTTGACTATGGACTGCCGGCGGGTGTGACGGATCTACAGGTGGAAGCTTATATCCCTCCATGGTAAATGATCTCACCTCTGAATTTCCAGAGATCTGTGTTTGTCCAATGTTCAACCAATTGGTATCCTGGACATCCTGAAGATTTATACCTTGGTTTCTAAATGTTGTATATTGTAAGAATCTCTCTCTCTCTCTCTCACACACACACATATATATATATATATATATATATATATATATATATATATATATATATATATATATATATATATATATATATATATATATATATATATATATATATATATACGTAAAGCCTTTGACCTACTATTATGGACGAGGAGTGAGACCGATTGTCTGATCCAAGATATATATCAGAAAAAGGAACTACACTCTAGATAATAATCGTCAATACAAGATTGAATGGCTTCGTCTTATCTTGCTGTTCAATGATTCGAAAAATAAACAAGAGTTCTGAAAACGTTGCATCTTGTTTCAAATAATGGCTTAGTGCTTCATACAAGCTAGAATTGCTAATAGCTAGTTAGATTGGTACTAATGTGTTAAAAGAATAAATCATAGGATTTGAATGAACGAATCTGACGCTTCAAGTACATGATCACAGATTAATGTGGAGAACTTGACTGAACAATTGTAGATTAATGTCGAAACATTGTAGTTCAATATTTGTTTACCACACATTGATTTACACTGTAACTTATTATGATAATAACGGCCCAATTATTGTACAAAAATTGTTTGATGGAAGGACTAATTTAGACGTCTGATCAAATTCTCTCGATTCGCAAAAGACAATAAAACCGGTGTACAAGGATTCCGGATTCTCATAAGAATAATTATCTGCAAATTCAAGCATTCTGTTTACTTACGAGTCTTTCACGGCTTATAAAAATTTCAGTCAATTTTAAAGTCCATCACTTTACTTTATCTTTTCAGAAAAATTATTTTGGTATTGATAAATGTTGGTGAATTTACTAACAAATGGGCGTTGTATGTTTAAGAGATGCAAGGTAATGGAACAGAATAATAAACATAACTATAATGTTACATCATGTTTATACATGTTGATAAAACTCTTGACACATTTATTTATGGCTGAAAGTACAACTTCCATGGCACTACAGGACTAACTGGATCACTAGACATTAAGTGTGTGTATAGTAAAAACCTTCTTTAGCGACCACCTGTGTATAAAGACCACCTGGTCATAAAATATTTTGCTATCCCCAATAATACCATTTGTGTTCAAATCAACCTCTATATAAAGATCACCTCCCTATAAAGACTGGTTTGGTTGCTCCCCTAAGTGTGTCTTTCTATAGTTTCATTATATATGTCATTTGATTCCTAGTGTCGTTGTCATGTAGAAAAGTGAAAAACTACCCGGGGTCATTAGTCTACGTAGAAATCATACCCGGGCAGTTGTATAAAATTGACTCATACTTGTAAAAAAAATGACCCGGTCCCATGTAAATTTTCTGCGGATTTAGAAAAGTGCACAAGAAAAAGAATATGAATTATGATTTTTTGACACGCAGGTACCACTTGGAATTTTAAGTTACGGAATCACGTAATGGCTCAGTGACTGAGATCTTTGATTGATAATCACCGAGGTGAACCTCTCATTTCCTAGATGTGGGTTTGAATTAAAATTATCATAAAATTTGTCTCCGTCTAATGTAATAAAGTTGCTTGGAAGTCATTGCAGATCATCGTTTGTTTCTGGATGCTCTGGTTCACTCTGCCATTGAAATTAGCATGTTCCGTATATGACCTGTACCACCATTCACTGATTTTGTATTCATTCGAAAACTGTAGATTTTAACTTAACAATCATGCATACACAGTTTGAAAGTTTTAAAACATGTACCAAGTTTTGGTCTTTTTTGTTGCGGGGAGGGGGCGCACGCAATTATGCGGCTTAACATGGAAATACTTCCTGCTACATTTGGTTACAATTGAATTAATTAGCAATTGGTTCTAGAGAAGAAGTCGCAAATATTTCTAAAAAATTATTCGACAACTTATATTGTACTTATTTAGGTGTCTGTGACCATGACCTTTGACCCCATAACATATGTCACAATAATCCTGTATACAAAAAGTCGATCAGGTTTTAGTTAATAAGCCATTTATTTCAAACTTCACCCTTTATTATTTGAAGTTTCCATTCAATGCTTGTTTATGAACATAAATGTAATTTGTTTGCATTCACAAACTTAGTAGATATTGACGTAACTGAATCAAACAAACAAAATTGAAGGAGATATTTAGATTTGTACAAAGTCTTGGTCTCTTCGGCCCTTTTATGTTTTAGGGGGCTGGGTCCTCAGGTCTATGCATAATATCAACGTTGATGTTTCTTTTTTTAATTTATGGGGGTCATTTTTTCACGGGACGGATAACAGAAATGTTGAAGCGGGTCACTTTTCTACCATTACCCGGGTAAGTTTTCTATTGTAGAAAAGTGACCCCAGACAAGATTTCTATCGTAGAAAAGTGACCCCAGGTAGAATTTCTACGACGGGTCAATTTTTCACATAACACTAAATCACAACAGTAACGTTTAAAATTGGTAGTTCACTTGACTTTGCCTTCGCCAGGTGCTCGGCATACAAAATGGAAAGTCATTGGTCTTTCGGATGAGATCTCAAGTCAAGATCACGTGTTATGTACAGCAGCCAAGGCACGTAAAAATGTGCATTGACGTCAGTCCACAGCATAGGTCAAAATGTGTAGCACTTCACATAAAGCTGGTGACATCTCCATTTAACAACTTTAAAAAAAAAATTGTGAAGCCATTTTTATCCGATTTCACCGTTAAACAATGTTCCCAAGTTTTATTGGTTATGTGGGTAAAATATTCTAATCTATTATTTCAAATATTTGACAATTTAAACAGAAAGTAAAATATAAGACATCAAAATCTTACTTACCCATTTAGGGAATTTTCATATTAAAAATTAAACTTTCTGATTAAGTAAATATATCTTTTAATTTCTAACTGAGAAAAAAAAATGAAAAATTGTGGTTTTATATGATTACAGTTAATACGCTTACAGTTACAGAAATAATGACGAACATGACAGTACAGAAATAAACTTGAAGTGACATGGAAAACAGAAACAAGTATTACAATATCTGAGGAATGTAAACAAACTTAAGTGTCGATTTTCAGAATGGGAAGAACAGACATGTCTGGAGTCAAGAACCGAAATAATAAAATAAGGAATGTAAAGTAGTTAAAAGTCGACTGAAAATTAAGAACAGAAAAAAGTATCACATTGGTAGAACAATAAACATGAATGACAGTATCTGACTGGTAGATTAATAAACATGAATGGCAGTATCTGATTGGTAGTTTAATAAACATGAATGATGGTATCTGATTGGTAGAACAATAAACATGAATGACGGTATCTGACTGGTAGATTAATAAACATGAATGGCAGTATCTGATTGGTAGTTTAATAAACATGAATGATGGTATCTGATTGGTAGTTTAATAAACATGAATGGCAGTATCTGATTGGTAGTTTAATAAACATGAATGATGGTATCTGATTGGTAGATTAATAAGCATGAATGACAGTATCTGATTAGTAAATTATTAAACATGAATGTCAGTATCTGACTGGTAGAATAATAAACATGAATGACAGTATTTGATTGGTAGATTAATAAGCATGAATGACAGTATCTGATTAGTAAATTATTAAACATGAATGACAGTATCTGATTGGTAGAATAATAAACATGAATGACAGTATCTGATTGGTAGTTTAATAAGCATGAATGACAGTGTCTGATTGGTAGTTTAATAAACATAAATGACAGTATCTGATTGGTAGATTAATAAGCATGAATGACAGTATCTGATTGGTAGATTCATAAGCATGAATGACAGTATCTGATTGGTAGATTCATAAGCATGAATGACAGTATCTGATTGGTAGATTAATAAACATGAATGACAGTATCTGATTGGTAGAATAATAAACATGAAAGACAGTATCCGATTGGTAGAACAGTGGTAGAATTATAAACATGAATGACAGTATCTGATTGGTAGATTAATGAGCATGAATGACAGTATCTGATTGGTAGAATAATAAACATTAATGACAGTATCTGATTGGTAGAATAATAAACATGAATGACAGTATCTGATTGGTAGATTAATGAGCATGAATGACAGTATCTGATTGGTAGAATAATAAACATTAATGACAGTATCTGATTGGTAGAATAATAAACATGAATGACAGTATCTGATTGGTAGATTAATAAGCATGAGTGACAGTATCTGACTGGTAGAATAATAAGCATAAATGACAGTATCTGATTGGTAGTTTAATAAACATGAATGACAGTATCAGATTGGTAGATTAATAAGCATGAATGACAGTATCTGATTGGTAGATTATTAAGCATGAATGACAGTATCTGATTGGTAATTTAATAAACATGAATGACAGTATCTGATTGGTAAATTATTAAACATGAATGTCAGTATTTAATTGGTAGATTAATAAACATGAATGACAGTATCTGATTGGTAAATTATCAAACATGAATGTCAGTATTTGATTGGTAGATTAATAAACATGAATGACAGTATCTGATTGGTAGATTATTAAGCATGAATGACAGTATCTGATTCGTAGATTAATAAGCATGAGTGACAGTATCTGACTGGTAGAATAATAAGCATAAATGACAGTATCTGATTGGTAGTTTAATAAACATGAATGACAGTATCAGATTGGTAGATTAATAAGCATGAATGACAGTACTGATTGGTAGATTATTAAGCATGAATGACAGTATCTGATTGGTAGTTTAATAAACATGAATGACAGTATCTGATTGGTAAATTATTAAACATGAATGTCAGTATCTGATTGGTAGATTAATAAACATGAATGACAGTATCTGATTGGTAAATTATTAAACATGAATGTCAGTATCTGATTGGTAGATTAATAAACATGAATGACAGTATCTGATTGGTAGATTATTAAGCATGAATGACAGTATCTGATTGGTAGTTTAATAAACATGAATGACAGTATCTGATTGGTAAATTATTAAACATGAATGTCAGTATCTGATTGGTAAATTATTAAATATGAATGACAGTATCTGATTGGTAGTCTGATACACATGAATGACAGTATCTGATTGGTAGATTAATAAGCATGAATGACAGTATCAGATTGGTAGAACAGTGGTAGAATTATAAACATGAATGACAGTATCTGATTGGTAGATTAATGAGCATGAATGACAGTATCTGATTGGTAGAATAATAAACATTAATGACAGTATCTGATTGGTAGAATAATAAACATGAATGACAGTATCTGATTGGTCTGATTAATGAGCATGAATGACAGTATCTGATGGTAGAATAATAAACATTAATGACAGTATCTGATTGGTAGAATAATAAACATGAATGACAGTATCTGATTGGTAGATTAATAATCATGAGTGACAGTATCTGACTGGTAGAATAATAAGCATAAATGACAGTATCTGATTGGTAGTTTAATAAACATGAATGACAGTATCAGATTGGTAGATTAATAAGCATGAATGACAGTATCTGATTGGTAGATTATTAAGCATGAATGACAGTATCTGATTGGTAGTTTAATAAACATGAATGACAGTATCTGATTGGTAAATTATTAAACATGAATGACAGTATCTGATTGGTAGAATAATAAACATTAATGACAGTATCTGATTGGTAGAATAATAAACATGAATGACAGTATCTGATTGGTAGATTAATGAGCATGAATGACAGTATCTGATTCGTAGAATAATAAACATTAATGACAGTATCTGATTGGTGAATAATAAACATGAATGACAGTATCTGTTGGTAGATTAATAAGCATGAGTGACAGTATCTGACTGGTAGAATAATAAGCATAAATGACAGTATCTGATTGGTAGTTTAATAAACATGAATGACAGTATCAGATTGGTAGATTAATAAGCATGAATGACAGTATCTGATTGGTAGATTATTAAGCATGAATGACAGTATCTGATTGGTAGTTTAATAAACATGAATGACAGTATCTGATTGGTAAATTATTAAACATGAATGTCAGTATCTGATTGGTAGATTAATAAACATGAATGACAGTATCTGATTGGACATGAATGTCAGTATCTGATTGGTAGATTAATAAACATGAATGACAGTATCTGATTGGTAGATTATTAAGCATGAATGACAGTATCTGATTGGTAGTTTAATAAACATGAATGACAGTATCTGATTGGTAAATTATTAAACATGAATGTCAGTATCTGATTGGTAAATTATTAAATATGAATGACAGTATCTGATTGGTAGTCTGATAAACATGAATGACAGTATCTGATTGGTAGATTAATAAGCATGAATGACAGTATCAGATTGGTAGATTAATAAGCATGAATGACAGTATCTGATTGGTAGTTTAATAAACATGAATGACAGTATCTGATTGGTAGATTAATAAGCATGAATGACAGTATCTGATTAGTAGATTAATAAGTATGAATGACAGTATCTGATTGGTAGTTTAATAAACATGAATGACAGTATCTGATTGGTAAATTATTAAACATGAATGTCAGTATCTGATTGGTAGATTAATAAGCATGAATGACAGTATCTGATTGGTAGTCTAATAAACATGAATGACAGTATCTGATTGTTAGATTAATAAGCATGAATGACAGTATCTGATTGTTAGATTAATAAGCATGAATGACTAGATTAATAAGCATGAATGACAGTATCTGATTGGTAGAATAATCAACATGAATGACAGTATCTGATTGGTAGATTAATAAGCATGAATGACAGTATCTGATTGGTAGATTAATAAACATGAATGACAGTATCTGATTGGTGGAATAATAAACATGAATGACAGTATCTGATTGGTAGAATAATAAACATGAATGACAGTATCTGATTGGCAGAATAATAAACATGTATGACAGTGGTAGAATTATAAACATGAATGACAGTATCTGATATGACCTGGGTTTTTACTGCTTCATCCAAAGGACAGGAAACCAACCTGCCACCACCTGGACTCGGACTCCCGACCTAACAATCGGGAGTCTAGTGTGCTACCAACTCAGCCAGGTGGGCTCGTATCTGGTTGGTAGATTAATAAGCATGAATGACAGTATCTGATTGGTAGATTAATAAGCATGAATGACAGTATCTGATTGGTAGTTTAATAAACATGAATGACATTATCTGATTGGTAGATTAATAAGCATGAATGACAGTATCTGATTGGTAGATTAATAAGCATGAATGACAGTATCTGATTGGTAGATTAATAAGCATGAATGACAGTATCTGATTGGTAGAATAATAAATATGAATGACAGTATCTGATTGGTAGAATAATAAACATTTAATGACAGTATCTGATTGGTAGAATAATAAACATTTAATGACAGTATCTGATTGGTAGAATAATAAACATGAATGACAGTATCTGATGGGTAGATTAATAAGCATGAATGACAGTATCTGATTGGTAGTTTAATAAACATGAATGACAGTATCTGATTGGTAGAATAATAAACATTTAATGACAGTATCTGATTGGTAGAATAATAAACATGAATGACAGTATCTGATGGGTAGATTAATAAGCATGAATGACAGTATCTGATTGGTAGTTTAATAAACATGAATGACAGTATCTAATTGGTAAATTATTAAACATGAATGACAGTATCTGATTGGTAGATTAATAAGCATGAATGACAGTATCTGATTGGTAGAATAATAAACATGAATGACAGTATCTGATTGGTAGATCAATAAGCATGATTGACAGTAACCGATTGGTAGAATAATAAACATTTAATGACAGTATCTGATTGGTAGAATAATAAACATGAATGACAGTATCTGATGGGTAGATTAATAAGCATGAATGACAGTATCTGATTGGTAGTTTAATAAACATGAATGACAGTATCTAATTGGTAAATTATTAAACATGAATGTCAGTATCTGATTGGTAGAATAATAAACATGTATGACAGTGGTAGAATTATAAACATTAATGACAGTATCTGATTGGACCTCGGTTTTTACTGCTTCATCCGAAGGACAGGAAACCAACCTGCCACCAGCTGGACTCGAACTCCCGACCTAACAATCGAGAGTCAAGTGTGCTACCGACTGAGCCAGGTGAGCTCATATCTGGTTATTAGATTACTAAACATGAATGACAGTATCTGATTGGTAGATTAAACAGCATGAATGATCTGATTAATAGAATAGTCAACATGAATGGCAGTTTCCTACTGAAATGTCAACATTGCGATCATTTTTATGTTCTTTACTTCAGCCATTTATAGATGTGCCGTTCATCATTCATTATCTATTCTCCCTCTTCACCAGCTTATGATCTACAAAAATAACTTGTAAACTATGAAAGAAATAAATCAGGAGTCTCTTTTACAAAAAGTATTGTTAAAATGATACAAAATGGCTGTTTAAGAATTATAACAATGACTAGATTGCCTTATATTGAACATCTTCCTGGTCACAGCTTTCCAGTTAATCATACATCAATAATTGTCATTGTACATTTCCAGTAAATGGTTTGTAGAGTGACAGATAACATTAAATCTCTTGAATCTGTGATTAATGCCATTTTGACACAGATATTTGACATAAATACATTCAATAAGTCTATACCTATGATCCAGAAACAAGACATGGCAAATTTACTTTGTCTGGACATTGTACAATTACCCTGAATCATTTTGTCATAGGAAACTGTGGGTGGATAAATTGAGTAGCCATATTTAAGTACAATTTGCTATCAATTAAAATAAATCAAATATGATTTGGTATTTCTGTGATAACTGGCAATTAACCAATATGGAATGTATTTAGTAATTATAAATAGATTGGGTGATTTGAATTGCCTAGTTAAAAATCATCATATACAAATTACTCAAATGACAGATTCCTGTCTGTCAGGGAAATATTCCGTCAACGTACATTTTTAAAAATCACCCAAGAAAGAGAACCTGTCCTTAATATGAATATCATTGAAAAACATTTGTCTCAACCTCACGTAAACTATTGTCGGGTGCAACCTATGTTTTTTAGATTTCTCAGCAATATGTACTCCTAAAGCTCTAAATATATATCTATCCCATTCTTTAGTTAACAGTTTATCACTGTACCATCTTCAAGTTCTCAGTAAACCAGTGTACTGTCCTCAAATTATCAGCAAAATACCGGTAACATAGATAAATTTAGAATTCTCACCAGGTGGACTATGAAATAAATACATCTAGGATTTTACACCTGGTAAACTATGACACGAGTACTTCTAGGATTTGGTAAACTTCAACATGAGTACATGTACATCTAGGTTAATCAGAGTGATCTATGTAAATATAAACTGTTTACACAATAAACATGGGATATTTTTGCATGCTTGATATATACAGAGCAGAACTGACATAACTTAAACAATACTGCAAACACATATATTTTTGCTACTTAAAATTTGCAGCTACTTTTGATAAGCCATACATTCCAATCATACATAAGATATCAACAAGAGTACCACAGACGCTTCATAATACGTTCATCTTTTGTCTTGATATTTTTCAATTTAATTAATTGTCTTTTTCGCCAATAATTTTTCAGTTATATGGTTAAGGCCTGGTTACAATATACCCGGGAAGAAGCGACCGGCCCTTCCACAAGTAAACTGGCAAATTTTCTCACAAAATCAGCTACGGTTCCAGCAGGGCTTAAACTTGCACAGGTCAAAAGTGAGAGACTCCAGGGTTCAAAGAAACACGAATAATTACAGTGCCTTCTTCCGGTCAAAGTCCTCCTGAGGGTTTAAACTCATCATACAGAAGAAATCCTTCAGCTGCCCTTTGAATCAGGTGATGTTCAATAAATGTTCTGCGCAGTTTGGATTTCCGTTTCAAATTTGAATGAAAACAAAATGAATTAAAGCAATGAACTGCAATATGTGTCTCATCGCTCATGTTTGTAAATAAAATCACAACTCATAGAGGATTCATACTACCGGTTGAAGGATTTCATGGGTGAATGCATTCAGTCGTTAATGAAGCCATTGTGGTCATCTGAAATTCCTTAAAGTTTGACCCCTGTTTTGTATCTATGCCAGTACCGTAAGGGATTTAAAGTAAAGTATTGGATTTGCTAAATAATCTAAGGTCTGAAATGGATTTGAAGTCTGATTCCATTCTCTTCCACCAAGACAAATAAACAACCACTGATGCTAAAAGTTGATATAACTCCTAACCAAAGGTGGGTTACCATGCTAAAAGGTGGGTTACCATGCACGGTTCTATGGGCAGTCAGTAGCAAAAAAAAACCAAAACAAAAACAAACAAACAAACAAACAAACAAAACAAAACAAACAAACAAACAAAACAAAACAAAAAAAAACAGATGGGAATGGCAGATGATCCAATACACAATCTTGTGTGCAGTGACAATTGAAGACATTTCCTAAATGAAAATATTGTACTTGACATGAAGTAAAACAGTTAAGTTTGTTACTGATCGTATACATGTCAGGTTTATCAAGTCCATATTCAGGAACATTGACTCAGCATGCAGATGATTTCAAGTCCTGTTGAATGCCTTTATTGGTCATAGTTAAGATATAAACAATCTCAGATGCCAAAGTATAAATAAATAGAATGTCCAGGACATACATACAAATCCGGTAAAAATGGACAAACACGGACCTCTTGAAACCAAGAGGTGGGATCAGGTGACATGGAGGAGTAAGCATCCCCTGTTGACAAGTCACACCCGCCGTGAGTCCAAAGTCAAAGTCCAATGAAATACGTGAGGAGTGAATCCTCATCACAATTGGTACAGATGTCTCAACAACCGCCAACAAAAAGGCAACTCAACATTTCACTTAGTGAAACAGAGTAATCGTAAACAAGACTATTATACCAACCGTAAAATTTGCAGAATGTTGACATTAAATGCGGTTTTCAATATCCCTGTGTCAATAATTTATCAATGAGTAGTTTACCTCTGTATATGAAATCATCATATGTTGTACACGCCCTGGCATATCAGATCATTTGTGAAATATAAACTCCATATGCGAGTGACTGAGGGATATTACTACTTAAATGTGGAAAATTTACGATGGGAATACCGAAATTGTCGCATCTGTTGTATAGCTTAGTTGCCAATTTCCCGTCTGTGTCTATATTAAGTAAAGGTAACAAATGTTCCATCTCCAAGAACATAAGAAGTGAGAGCCACAGAGTTCTGGGAACTATAGTCCTGTGACACAGTGGTTGTGGATTATTAAAGGTAATTAACTGCAGATTTGTGTATTTGTCAGTATAAATATTATAAACATAACACCAAAGTTATATCTGTATTACAATAATTTTGGGCTTGTTTTATCAAGAAGTTATAACCACTAAGTCTTAAGTTATATACATGTATTTGATCTTAGGACAAAACTTAAGACCGTTTTTTTCAACACTATCCTACATATATCTCCAGTCTTAATGTATATTCATCTGTTTTCAAATAAGATATTGTTACATTGTGAACCCTTTCATGATAACTGCGTTCCTACTAAAGTAAAACACTACGAGAACCCATTCTGTATTGGGAATTGGGCCGTTGGGCAGCTTCAATTAGACAGAATCAAGAGGTCGGTGATCTATTATTCTACTGGGAACTGCTCTTGACAAGACGTGAAACAACAATAAGACTAACAAAATAAAAAGATATTATGGATTTGCTGTAAGAAAATGTATTAATATAACATTATGACCTGTTGCCAGAAGCAAAATATAAAACCTCAACATTTTGAGTTAATATCGGGTTGTGCAAGCAAATAGTTTCATACTGATCCAATTATAAAGTATATTTCATGTAAATGTCAACATTTATGTAACAAAATATGAAACATAATAGAGGTAATGTTTTGTCGATGAAAAACTGTCTGGACTTGGCTAATGTCTAAATTACAACACAAACTGACAGGAAATGAATTCTTCCAGATACAGATTAAATGGTAATTAAAGGAAATCGCAATAAATAATGGATATAAATTTTTACTTGTCTGTATACCATCTTTTTTATACAGCATTTTGGAAAACAAACACTCAATTCTGTAGTTCCAAAGTAAAGCCTTTTTTATCTCATTATGATGCCAGACGGATAAACAAAGAGTTTCGGGATACATCGTCTGCTATCAGTTATTAGATGTGCTGTCAATAAATATTATTTATGTATCAAATGTAACAAACAAATGCTGTCTGTTATCTTTTATGGAAAAGTGTAATGTACAAACATATTATTTTAAAAGACATGGCGAGAGGATGTATATTTGTTGAGCTTTAACTGAAGTCCCATTAAAAATTAGATGCAGTAAACTAAAGAAGTGATCTTTATCACTTTAAATATGTACATGTTTTTGTATTCATAGCAGTAAGGACATCCATTGTTTTACTGTTTGTAAAAATACAATAGCAAGAACTAAAAGCTGGAACCCTCCACTTTTGGGGTCAATACTAAGTGGACATATTACACTGTTGGCGGAGGTAGCCAGGTAGTGCAGTGGTTAGCGCACTCGCTTCTCACAAATGCAATCTAGGTTCGATCCTCAGATTACACAGGCAAGAATATGGGATGACATAGCAGTCGCCAGCTGGGATGTGTCATTTTTTCTGGGTACTCTGTATTTTCCCCATAGAAAGCATCCCTCAGGACAATATCAGATCCAACTAGATATTTTTTTGGAATATTGGGTGCACAAATGTCTATAGGTGCACTGTGTGCTTGACCTTTAAAATTTGACCAATGGTCAAGGTCAAGACACACCTTTATTAAAGTTTGAATACATTCAAAGCACGGGGGATTGAAAAGTTATAGCCTGAACAAACACTCTGTTCATGGATGCACTGTGACCTTGAGGGAATGACAAAGGGTCAAGGTCAAAACACACCTTCAGGTGATGACAAACAACATATCACAATTTGAATATATTTAAAGAAACAGCAGGAATGTTACAGTCCATGAAGTTTTTGTGACCATGGTTACACTGTGACCTTGACCATTTTATGTCTCAGGGTTAATACCATGACATACTTTTGGTTATAACCAATGAAATATTAAAATATTTGAAAGAAGTCTAAGCAAAGATTGGAAAGTTACACCCCAGACAAGATGTTGTGACGACCAGACAGACAAAAGTGGCTAAAACATTGTATCTTTCCAATCCCCTTGTGGGGGGAAGCACACACAAAGTGAGATTTATTTAAAAAACAGTAGAACACTCAAAGCTTCATGGCAAATGTTTTCAGATGTTAGATTTGCCATGAAGCTGTGTATTGTGCAAACTTACTTAATACTATGTAACTAATATACATATTGTCGTCTTGCACTTGATAAAGGCCTATTTTTGAATATTGAGTGTTTTTACAGTTTTTTCATATAACTATACTTCCCTTTGGCGGACATTGAATTTTATTATATTTTTACATTATCTAATGTATACAGGATAGTGGCACATAATAATTTAGGCCATGATAAGGCTGCATAACAAATTGAACAATATTCAACTCACAAATTACACTAAATTGACTGTAAAATTTATTTATCACTAAATACTACAGTAGAACATGTCTTGAAAGACCACTCTCATAAAAGACTGACCACCTGTCTTCTGAGACCACTTGGTTAAATAATGCTTTAGACAAAACCTCTTTTGAGAGATCACCTGTGCTGTAAGGCCACGTTTCAGTGGCAGAATGGGGTGGTCCCCCAATACAGGTTCCACTGTACCTTTTTCCTGTTTTTAGATTAACCTTGATGGGAGAGTAACTGTAAATCAAAGTAAATGACTGCCAAGATATCTATACTGAATTCTTTTTCAAGTAATGAAGACATATAGATCCCAGACATTGCTATATATATACATGAATATAAACGCCATACTAAGTGATAGTCTGAATTTTGAAGATGTTATGGTAAATCATCAATTTGCAGAAATGTCAGTTGCAGGCTAGTGTAAGTCTGTGGCTTCCATTTACTTTCTTTACAAATGTATCTGGCTTACTCGTACTTTGTCCCATCTCTACAAGGGAGTATAGTTCTTTGACAATAAGAACTACAAAAACACATGATGTTTTGCTTTCATCACAGTTATGAAAGATCCATTATAAAAACTACAGACAAGTACATCATGTTGTATGTCTGGTTAAATGTCTGGAAGTTAAAGGGACATTGGATGTGTTTTTCCCAAAACATTTTCTTTCTTTTTTTTCACTACCTAGATTAATTTACAATAACAAAAAACATACATTAACACAGGCATAAAAATTCTTCTATTCCTATATATTTTGTGAAAATCACTTGAGATGCCCAGTTTGGCAATTATTTGTTTGCAATTGATTAATTCAACCTTACTATTTGTATATATATATACCACACTGAGATGTCACCTTATTTTCAAACAATAGTAATTTATGCCTATGTATATCTTTTATTTGTTATTGCATACCTACCTAAGTAGTAAACAGATGAAATCAATTTCGAGGGGGGTGGGGTGGGGGGAAACGCAGCTAATACCCATTTATCTTAACTGATTAATCAGAGACATCTGAGGGTATTCTATCTCTAACTCATCAACACCTGAAAAAATGGACTCTTCTGTAAATCAATGACTTAGACCAGTCCAAATGCGTCCATAGGGGTGAATAGGTTAAATGATAAGGTCTTGACACCTCTACTTGGTACTAGTTTGAGACACACTGAAACTCTAAAGGCCATTTCAATTTTATTTCATATTTTTTTTTTTTCATCAGGAAAACCCCACAAATTAAGAGAAAAAAAATACCCTTAAATAAAATACTCATCTTTCTATCAGGAAAAAAAACACCACAAAATGCAAGATATGTTTAGGAGAACAAATGCAATTTGTCACTTTACTTGCGGAGGTTGGCGGTCTTTTTTCAGGTTATTCTTTACTCCTCCGTCATTAAAACTGAGCATTCAAGTACGGTAGAACCTGTCTTAAAGGGTCACTCCCACGAAAGACCACCTGTCTTTTAAAACCACACTTTGAAAACCACTTGGTTAAATAATCCTTTAAATTGAACCTGTTTTTAGAGATCACCTGTCTTGAGAGACAACATTTCAGAGTGGGGTGGTCTCTCAAGACAGGTTTGACTGCAGTATAGCTGAAAAACTGCAGAGTGGAGCAAATTCACTGATAAGATTAAAACCAATCATGATTGTTTAATCATCATCTAAAATATTCTCACATACAGTAAAGTTTAATTCAGAATAGAAAAAAAGAATTCTACAATGAATGATTTAAGTCTTAAAAATACAGTGAAATCCACTTAAACTGAATTCTGTTACATATAAGTTTTGCTTTTATTGAAATGATTTTGATTTTCCAGCTAAATTTCTTGATAACCAATATAAACCCCTGTTTATTTGAAAGAAAAAATTCATTCCCCTTTGATTTCAACAGACTCTTTCATAATAACTGCTGTCCTGTAACTTTGAGTGGCAAAATGATACAGATTCCCGGAAGATGACGTCAAGAAACAATCAGTTACTATAACGACGTCTGTTTTTGCGGGTATTTGTTTCACTTTGCCACTCAAAGTCACAGGACCACACTTAACGTGAAAGGTTCAGGTTCGACTGTATTTTGTTACACAAACAGTGAAACCTGTTTTGAGAGACCACTCTCATGAAAGACCACTTGTCTTTTGTGGCCACATTTTTAAAAACATTTAGTAAAATCTGTAAACAAAACCTCTTTTGAGAGACCACCTGTCTTGTGATACCACATTTCAGTGGCCATAAGGATGTCTCTCAAGACAGGTACTACAGCACCTTATTGTATATTATAACTATTTTTTTATTTTGTTATACTCATTTCCCTCGTTGATTAACGACATTCAACTGGTTTACTCATTCAGTCAACACTTATTATTCAATTACAACTCTTAATGATAAGTCACTTTCATGATTTATAAACCTGCGAAAATTTGATGATCGCCAATCTCTTGGACAAGGTGAAAAAAAAAACAATTTCAAGGGTTGATAAATGCAGAAGCAACCCATTTCTGTTTATAGCTGTTTTATTACATGAACGGTATTGCTTATTTCACTTTACTACTTATAAATAGACAAGAAAACCAGTCAATGTAATTGATCAATTGACAAAAGAGGACTTTGGTTTATTTAATTCCCTATGTCATGGAATTACAATATTTTTTCCGACTTCGTAAAGCACTGCGAGGCGGCACTTTGTGGATTGATCTGTTTCCAATATCTTCTTTTAACTACTACACAGATTAAAGGGGCATTAGTTGTGGGGGTTTTTTTTTTAAAAACACTATCATTCCTTTTTACTACTTAGATTGATATACAATAACAAAAAAGAGATGTACACAGGCATAAAAATTCTCAACTTCCTATATACTTTGTGAAAATTGCTTGAGAAACCTAGTTTGGCAATTATTCACTTGAAATTGATTCATTCAACGTTGACTGTTTTTATATATGTATACCACACTGGACCTGACCTTATTTTCACAAAATATATACATGTAGGAATATAAGATATTTCATGTCTGTGAGTAGCTCTTATTTGTTATTGCACATAATTTACAAGTAGTAATAGTAGAAAAAATGAAATACAGTGAAACCTGTATATAACGACATCCTTAGGGACACAAGAAAACCTTTATAGGGAGGTGGTCTTTATATTGGGGTAGATTTAAACACAAATGGTACTATTGAGGACAGAAAAAATGGTCTTTGGGACCAGGTGGTCTTTATACACAGGTGGTCTTTATACACAGGTGGTCACTAAAGCAGGTTTTATTGTAATTTTTTATTTTTTAGAAAAACACAGCTAATGCCCCTTTGACATCACATTCTGGGACCAGTTTATTTTATTTTCTGACAGAGACTATACATAATTGTTTGTACTTCTCCGCAATGTTTTGACCAATCATGGAAGAAAATTATTAATAGTCATGTAATCAATCTACATTGGAACCACCTTTCGTGGGATGCCACCTCGCTTGTGAGACACCAAAGATCGCAAATATTCAGTCTCTTGAAAATGTCCCAATTAACATTCTATTGGTGGAGTGACAATGATATTTTGTGATATTATCGTATTTCTGCCAATCAATATCTATCAATACGTTTTCGAAAAATGAAATACAGAATTAAGTTGGTTCCTTTATCAGTATTTCAGTGTCTGTTGGTGTCACCATAGCATTATATCAATAAATTATCTCTTTTTTTTTAAAATAATTTACCAATGTACAAGATGTAATAAATAAATATTAGTCCTACATTCGCTGTTTCTGTGTTTCATATACTACTGTAATAGACCATTTCCGAGTTGTCTTATTACGTCACATTTCGTCATAATAGAGTGTAGGTTCACAGAGCAAAGTAGGGCATTACTTTATTCCGGATAAGCAGTTTATCGTCTCTATGACCAGGGATATTAATATCATGAAGTAATAGGTGCCAGATTTGAAAATTAGATTATAGGAAAGTGATGACACTTTGCATATTTACAAGATAGATAATTTAACAAAAATTGATTCCCGCATATGAAGTGAAACAAGATATCCCCGAATATCAGCAATAGAAATATTACAGAACCTGAATCGACCTTGCCCAACTTTCAGATGATGTCACGTAGTCTAAGTACAAACTATTGTGACAAGACTGAACGTAATGGGACAACTCGAAAATGTTCTATTCATACGTTACACTGTATATTCCTAATATGATATTATATCATGATACAGGGTGATACACTACTGAGTCATGATACACAGACCTTTATCTTTTAGCAAGAGACCCTAGCTAATGAAAACATGTCGATAATCAGACCAATTTTAGTCAGTCATTAGATGGTCTTAATAGTGAGTGTCCACTATATTTGTATGTAGGTAACTCCAACAAAATAATAAAAAATAAAACATTTTATATATACTTTTTAAATATATTTGATGGCATAAATAAAATTTTGATATCACTTCTGTTCAGATTTTTGTACAAATAAAGTTTATTTTGGCAACCAATGAAATCGTTAGACGTGCAGATAACATGAAAAGGTGTATTTGATACGAATGAAACTCCAACGCTACCATTATTGTAACGTTTTTGCTAATTTTCATTCTCCGCACCTAATAAAAAGATGATTATTGTAATAAGATCTTATTAATAAAATGTCATCATAATATCAGAAATATATATGAGTGAAATCTGATCTCGTATGTTTAATATCTTCACTAACAGACAGATGTTGAAATGAATTTTTCATTTATTTTCACAATGATAAGTACCAGTAAATCAAATCTTGTTGTACAAAACATTTAAGAATTCTAAAATAAACTTTCTATTTATCATCAACAATTGGAGATTGTTTACAACATTCACAATATACACCTGAGCCCCATCTACTTATAAACCGATATATCATCATTTTATACCATTTATCCCAAATATAATAAGTATCCCCCATATAATAAGTATCCCCCATATAATAGTATCCCCCTATAATAAGTATCCTCCATATAATCAGTATCCCCCATATAATAAGTATCCCCCTATAATAAGTATTCCCCTATAATAAGTATCCCCATATAATAAGTATCCTCCATATAATAAGTATCTTCCATATAATAAGTATTCCCCTATAATAAGTATTCCCCTATAATAAGTATCCCCATATAATAAGTATCCTCCATATAATAAGTATTCCCCTATAATAAGTATCCCCATATAATAAGTATCCTCCATATAATAAGTATCCTCCATATAATAAGTATCCTCCATATAATAAGTATCCCCTATAATAAGTATCCCCCTATAATAAATATCCTCCATATGATAAGTATCCCCCTATAATAAGTATCCCCCATATAATAAGTATTCCCCTATAATAAGTATCCCCATATAATAAGTATCCTCCATATAATAAGTATCCTCCATATAATAAGTATCCCCTATAATAAGTATCCCCCTATAATAAATATCCTCCATATGATAAGTATCCCCATATAATAAGTATCCCCCATATAATAAGTATCCCCCTATAATAAGTATCCCCCCTATAATAGGTATCCTCCATATAATAAATATCCCCCAAATAATAAGAATCCCCTATGACACTGATTCCGACACTAAAGGAAAAACAAAGATCATTGAAATGAAGATTTTTAGTTATTGCCACCATGAAATAATCACTTTTAATGGTTGGATTAATACATGTTTATATGTAGGGTGTTTTGGGGATTATGTATAAGGAGTGTTGGGAAGGGGCTGAAGATGTGTTATATGGTGGGGTATTAATTGGCTATTATCACCTTGAGATATAACACCAGTTTCCTCTTTATGTCACAAATTATTTAAAATGCTGAAATTAAAGTGTTTATGGTACCAGTGTATAATTGAATCTTGAATTAATCAAAACTAAGATTGACAGGATGTTTGGTCAGCCATGCAAAAAGGTGTTTTAAAATTAGGAATTAATAGACTGGTGACATCCATGCTTTTATACACCATAATATACAGGTAAAGTGATTAGCATTTCTTACTTGGTCATGTAATATATATCCCCCCAATCACATGATATGCTCTGTAGGATTGGGATACATATTACACGGCTGTTTAGGATGCCATATGTGATACGTGGAGGGGGGATACATATAATATGGCAAATTTTGGCATCTGGATACTTATAACATGGTCATAAAATATGTATCCCCCCATTTACATAACTTGCTCTGTAGAGAGGGAATACAAATGGCTGTTTAAAATGTTTTATGCGATATATAGAGGGAGGATACATATTATATGGTAATATAATATATATTCCCTAGCATCTTGACTACATACTACATGGCTGTTTTGGATGCCTTACCTGATACATGGGGGGATACATATTAAATGGCTGTTAAGAATGCTTTTTGTAATAGATAGAGGGGATACATATTATATGATCATATTATATGTTTTCCCCTAGCATCTCAACTACATGGTATATATATATATATCTGATACATGGAGGGGGATACATTTTACATGGCTGTTTTGGATGCCTTATCGGATACATGGAGGAGGGATATATATAATATGGCAAATTTGGGGATCCGGATACCTTTTTTGGAAGGGGTCAAAATTATATGGGACACCTGTATTAAAAACATCTGTAACATCAATGACACAACATTATGTGATGATACAGAATGAACTCTCAACATTGCATTAGAAGTTCATTGAAATAAGATGGCATTTTTATGATGATTTAATAACACATATTAATGAAATATATTTTATTCATGAAAATGAAATGAAAACCAAAAAAAAGTTAAGTTTAGAAATTAACAACAAAATTTTGTACAGGTAATTCAGTTCCTAGCACAGGTCAAAACCTATGGCACTCAGCACCTACAACAGGTGACATTTCCATGTAAATGCTAACCTGAATAATCCTGTCATTATATTTCACTCACATAGATCACTACATCAATGACTGAATGCATACACAATCAGAATTCTTCAACCGGAAGAAATTTTTACTGTGACGTCATAGTAATTTACGTCAGAATTTTGTCACGTTGCATTGACTACTTCACAACACAAAATTTTCAAATTACTGGTAAAAGAAAGTTGTGATTTATTGTTACACCTGTAAACCTATCATTCATTTGCAGTATACCTTCAATATATTTTCTTTTGTTTTTTTTCTGAACATTTATTTTTCCTCGATTTCTCCTCAAATTTGAAACAGAAATCCATACTCCGGAGAATCATATATTGAACCTCTCTGATTGGTCACCTAATTCACAGGGCAGCTGAAGAATTTCTACTGCATAACGTGTTCAAGCCCTCTGATGGGGCTTTGACCAGAAGAGGACGCTGTAATCATTTCAGTTTTATGAATGAAACTTTAAAAGTGGTGTGTAAAACAACAAACAAACAAAACTTCAGCTAACCACATATATTTAGATACTGATTGAGGTGGTCTGGTCTAGTTGTAGAGAGAGCGAATTGCAAGTTGAAAGTCCCAATATGATTCCCAGTGATACCAAAGACTTTTTAAAAATGGTAATGACTGTTCCTTTGCCAAATACTCGTCTTAAAAATTGAAAGTCACAGGTCTTTAGGATGAGACTTAAAATGGAGGTCCCATGTCACAGCGGGTGTGGCACGTAAAAGAACCCTCCCCGCATTGGCATCAGTCCCTAGCGCAGGTCAAAATTTGTAGATATTCACCTAAAGCTGGTGGCATCTCTATATAAGTGGACAAATTTCAGAAGAGATGTAAAACAACAGACAGAACTATGTGGCAACTACATGTAGTTTTTAATGGCAGAGAAGAGATCTTGGCTGAACTGTGCCTATGTAAAACAACAGACAGAACTATGTGGCAACTACATGTAGTTTTTAATGGCAGAGGAGAGATCTTGGCTGTACTGTGCCTATGTAAAACAACAGACAGAACTATGTGGCAACTACATGTAGTTTTTAATGGCAGAGGGGAGATCTTGGCTGAACTGTGCCTATGTAAAACAACAGACAGAACTATGTGGCAACTACATGTAGTTTTTAATGGCAGAGGAGAGATCTTGGCTGTACTGTGCCTATGTAAAACAACAGACAGAACTATGTGGCAACTACATGTAGTTTTTAATGGCAGAGGAGAGATCTTGGCTGAACTGTGCCTATGTAAAACAACAGACAGAACTCTGTGGCAACTACATGTAGTTTTTAATGGCAGAGGAGAGATCTTGGCTGTACTGTGCCTATGTAAAACAACAGACAGAACTATGTGGCAACTACATGTAGTTTTTAATGGCAGAGGGGAGATCTTGGCTGTACTGTTCCTATGTAAAACAACAGACAGAACTATGTGGCAACTACATGTAGTTTTTAATGGCAGAGGAGAGATCTTGGCTGAACTGTGCCTAGGAAGAGACCTCCAACCTCCATGAGTAAACTGGCAAACTTTATCATTAAATCAGCTCAGGTTCTGATGGGACTCTAACCCACACTACTGATGCAGGTGAAAGACTACACCCACACTACTGATACAGGTGAAAGACTTCACCCACACTGATGATACAGGTGAAAGACTCAACCCACACTGATGATACAGGTGAAAGAATTCACCCACACTACTGATACAGGTGAAAGACTTCACCCGCACTGATGATACAGGTGAAAGACTCAACCCACACTGATGATACAGGTGAAAGACTTACCCCACACTACTGATACAGGTGAAAGACTTCACCCACACTGATGATACAGGTGAAAGACTCAACCCACACTGATGATACAGGTGAAAGACTCAACCCAAGCTGATGATACAGGTGAAAGACTTACCCCCACACTACTGATACAGGTGAAAGACTTCACCCACACTGATGATACAGGTGAAAGACTCAACCCACACTGATGATACAGGTGAAAGACTTCACCCACACTATTGATACAGGTGAAAGACTTCACCCACACTACTGATACAGGTGAAAGATTTCACCCACACTACTGATACAGGTGAAAGACTTCACCCACACTACTGATACAGGTGAAAGACTTCACCCACACTAATGATACAGGTGAAAGACTTCACCCACACTACTGATACAGATGAAAGACTTCACCCACACTAATGATACAGGTGAAAGACTTCACCCACTCTACTGATACAGGTGAAAAAGTTCACTCACACTACTGATACAGGTGAAAGACTTCACTCACACTGATGATACAGGTAAAAAACTTCACCCACACTAATGATACAGGTGACAGACTTCACCAACACTACTGATACAGGTGAAAAAGTTCACTCACACTACTGATACAGGTGAAAGACTTCACTCACACTGATGATACAGGTGAAAAACTTCACCCACACTACTGATACAGGTGAAAGACTTCACCCGCACTGATGATACAGGTGAAAGACTCAACCCAAGCTGACGATACAGGTGAAAGACTTACCCCCACACTACTGATACAGGTGAAAGACTTCACCCACACTGATGATACAGGTGAAAGACTCAACCCACACTGATGATACAGGTGAAAGACTTCATCCACACTATTGATACAGGTGAAAGACTTCACCCACACTACTGATACAGGTGAAAGATTTCACTCACACTACTGATACAGGTGAAAGACTTCACCCACACTACTGATACAGGTGAAAGACTTCACCCACACTAATGATACAGGTGAAAGACTTCACCCACACTACTGATACAGGTGAAAGACTTCACCCACACTAATGATACAGGTGAAAGACTTCACCCACACTAATGATACAGGTGAAAGACTTCACCCACACTAATGATACAGGTGAAATACTTCACCCACACTACTGATACAGGTGAAAGACTTCACCAACACTACCGATACAGGTGAAAATGTTCACTCACACTACTGAAACAGATGAAAGACTTCATCCACACTACTGATACAGGTGAAAGACTTCACCCACATTAATGATACAGGTGAGATGTCCTGGTTTAACTCATTCACCCCTAAAGACACATTTGGACTGGTCTAAGTCATTGATTTACAGAAGAGTCCATTGTTTTTCAGGGTTTGATGAGTGCCACAGTGCCAACCCAATCTAACAAAGCCACCAGTATTTTACCATTTTTGAAATCTATAATCCTTTCTTGCCACGGTCTTCAAAATCAATGAATTAGAAATGCATCCTTTTATAAACATCTTTGAAAATTATTTCAAAACAGCAAACATTTAGTACAGACCCTAAAGTGCAATAACCTGTATTTTGAGATTGTGGAAAACAGAACATAAAGAGCGAGGATTACTGCAAGACTAATCGACCATTTGATAGACTTTTGACAGAATGATATGAACGGAGTAATTTGATTCTAATTTTTAACTTCTGTTTACTTCCAAAGTCATCTTTCTTTTCTCATTTGATAGAATAAAGAGAGTCAAATGCTGAAGTCATTTGATAAAAATAACATTTGATCTGACAAGCTGCGGATATCTGTTTTATTCCGTCTTTCACAATAATCAATTTAAGTAAAAACACAATAATGAGATCAGAACCACCTCCAGTGGTCTAGTGGTGGAGTGTTTGACTCACAAGCAGAAGGCCATGGGTTTGATTCTCGGACCGGGTCATTTCAAAGACTTTAAAAATGAAAGTGACCGTTCCTTCACTTGACATACTAAGTGAAAGTCATTGGTCTTTCAGATGAAGTTTGGCACTTAAAAGAATCCTCACTAGACTGGCGTCAGTCCATAGCACAGGTCAAAATCTGTGGCACTTCACCTAAAGCCGGTGAAAAATCCAGAATGTAAAACAACAAACAAAAAAATCAGATATTATGCACTAGGTGGTTAGATAGAAACTTAAATTATAATAGGGACCACCTGTGTACAAAGACCACCTGGTCACAAAGATCTTTTTTTTTTTGCTGTCCCATATAGTACCATTTGTGTATAAATCAACCTCTATATAAAGACCACCTCTCTATAAAGACCAGTTTTCTTTCGTCCCTGAGGAGGTTGTTATATCTAAGTTTCACTGTCGTTTTATAGACAATTGTGACACTTAAGACAACATAACATTTGATACTATCAGGTGGACCCATTATTGAATTTTGCCCGATTATTTTGACTTCAGTGACACATAAATTGATTAAAGGAAATTAATGAATACAAGCAGTGGTGCCTGGACTTGGGACTGCCTCACTTAGGAGACCATAAATATTTAATCTCTTGTAAATTTCTTAGTAAATATTCAATATGTACAGAACCTCATTTAAGACACCACCTTAGTAATTAGACCACTTTGAGTCAGGCAGTTAGGTGGTCTTGATAGCAAGGTCCCACTGTATATAGCCTACATCTGAATTTTTTGAAGGACCACTTTTATGAAAGAGCACCTGTCTATTAAGACCACTTGTTTAAATAATCCTTTACATATAACCTCTTTTCAGACCAAGACAGGTTCCACTGTACTGAGAGAACTAAAGAATGTTATACAATTTTTTTCTTTGCCCCGGAGATGTTTTTGGTCTATAAACAACTTTAACTTTCCTTTATAATTAACTCAAGTATAATGAATACAGATATTTATAGTTTAAGTCCTACTTTATATATTTAAAAAATATTTAAAATTCAAGAAAAAACAAAAATATTGAAAGAGTCATGATCAAGATCAGGTTAAGTAAGATACTGCACGAATCGACTGTTTTTCTGTTAAATTACTAATACAGTTAAACCTGTTTTCGAAAAAGTGGCTACATAAGACAGGTGGCCTTTGGTTCCAGGTTGACAAAAATCACAAGAAAATTGGTGTCCATTATGCAGTGTATAGCAACACATGTATGTTCATCTACCAATACGTGATAGTTTGATGTTAAGATGATCAGGTGTCAAAATCAATGCTGCCCAACTAACCTGTTTATAGGTTTTCTAAAAATAAATCATGTGATCTACAATACTAAAAAAATGGCTGCTGAAAACAAAGTGACCAAGAATTTTGTCCTGAATATCACTGGCCGTTAGCCACGTTAGACAGGTGGCTGCTGGTTTAGGTATGTTTATATAGTGAAATTGATTGGGGGAACAGAAACTGGCTGTTGAAGACGAGTGACTGCTGAAAACAGGTGGCTTTTATGGCAGGTTTGACTGTACTGGTGTTTTCCAATTAAATTTCATGATCATCACGGTATTAATTTTGTTGATAAATGAAAATGACGAAATAAATAGAATTAATATCTGAACAAAAATTTCTTATACTAGTACGCCCTTACTACAGTATCAGATGTTGACAAAATTAATTTTTGGAACTCTAATTCAGTTTAACAATCAGATCTCAGACATCAAGCACCTTTCTTTTGGCTGTGAATATGAAAGAAAGTTGCAAATTTAATCTTTTCTTTCACACATGCATTCAAAGCTAGAGCAACTATGATTATGATACTTCATTATAATATAACCAATATGAACATGAAGGGAGATAACTCTTATGCATTCTAGCTGTGTAAACGGACTATGATACATGTAGTGCATTTAGAATTTTTTTGTTTTTACCAAAAATCAGTTGTTTTGTTCGTACCTAAAACGCTTTAATTCAAAATTAGATAAAATAATGAAAAAACATAAAATATTGTGAAGCTGTATCTAGATCTGCATATATCAAACTTAATCTTCGTAAAATCAGTTCCATAAATTAGAACATCTCAACTCCTTTAGATCTTTATAAAAGTCAAGAAAACCCACAAACATTTGTTCTTACTTTTATGTTACAGAATATGGAAAACTTTGTCCAGAATTTGTTTTTATCTGAAGTAATTCAAAGTTTTTAACAGTGATTTACTGTAAATATTCCAGAAAATCTTGAAGAGGCTTCCCGATTATCTAAAATATCATCTGTACGGTATGACATTCACTTGCTTGATAATTGTTATTTATGCTCGGAAACTCTCGCATTTGATTAAAATAACTATTTCTGGGCCCGGCACCATAAAACTTAAAGCAAATTTTATTTGGAAAATTTACGTAATATTTTTATCTTACATATATCAAAAAAAATCACAAGATGGTAAAAAAACCACAAATGCATGTGTATAATTTAACAGTAGATTAAGCTCACAAATCGTAACCCACTGTAATTGTTATTTTTTAATCTGTCATCATTCTGACCATCGCAAAGTAACTTTTGATGATTTGTATGAAGATTACGGTACCATATGTCAAGGAATAGTGTGCAATTTAAAGTAAACAACTTTGTATCAAAGACAGAATCAGACACGAGTGCTTTTATCTATTTCAGATTGCAAAAAAATCATTATGTCATCGTAGCTTCGAAACATGTTTTCTTGAAATTGCTTCAGCTTAAACAAATTTGTGGTATGAACTCATCAACCCCTGAGGTCACATTTGGACCTGCCCATTTCAAAGAATGGTTATAACCACTGTCAGAAGTCAGGGGTATATGATTTAGAATGAAAATGTGATAATAATTTTACATGCAATATGGAACCGGCCTGGCTCAGTCGGTAGCGCGCTCGACTCTGGATCGTAAGGTCGTGAGTTCGAGTCCCACCGGCGGCAGGTTGGTTTCCTGTCTTTCGGATGAGACAGTAAAAACTGGAGGTCCCGTGTCACAGTAGGTGTCGGCACGTTAAAGAACCCTCACTGCTCAATGGATATAAGTGCCGAGCATAGGCCAAAATTTGAAGCCCTTCATCGGCATTTGGTGACGTCTCCATATGAGTGAAATATTCTTGAGTGGGACGTTAAACAACAATAAACAAACAAACAAACAAACAAACAAACAAAACATGCAATATGAACTTGTTCTCCCCTGAATTATGACAGTAGACCCTACTATTTATTGATTTGGGCGAGTCTAAATGTGACCTCAGGGGTTGATGAGTTAAAGGTCCTCTGAGTATTTGACCTTCACTCATTCAACCCTAAAGACACGTTTGAACTGATCTAAGTCATAGATTTACAGAAGAGTCCATTATTTTTTGGGGTTGATGAGTTAAGAGATCGCTTGCATACTATGATTACACACGTGAAATACTGTATTGTAATACATTATTTATTTCATTACTGAAAAAGAAATGTGTTTGCAGGTTAAAAATCATAATAAATGTAGACAATATTGTATTCAGAGAATTTCTGATATTTAAATGGTTGAGAGCTGATTTAAAATTTAAACCAATTGCCCAATTATTCACTGATAAACTGAATGTAAATATTGTTTCATTTAAGAAGGGAGAAACAGGATGTGTTTGTGAAACACAAATGCCCCCAGTCCCAACAAATTTCTATGCTGGCAAATGATATGTATACTTTAATAAATATCACAATGTCCTACATTTTGACCTCATCCCAGGGCCATATGCTGTCAGTGAAGTGTGAGCAACCCTTAGATGAACTTATAGTTTAGTTTAATTACTGTATCACAATCCAAACTTGAAATACAGTGAAACCTGTATAGGGCCACCCAAGGAACCAGAAAATATTGACTTTTATGTGCAGGTGACCCTTATACACAGGTTCAATTTAGTTGAAGTATGCAGTAAAGGGACTTGAAAAAATTGGCTTTTATAAACAGGTAATCCTTGTATAAAGGTGGCTGCTATAGCAGGTTTTACTGTATTGCACTTAATATGTAAGCAAGAGGGAATTACGGACACACAGACACACAAGCAGACAGACAGACACACAAACAGACAGACGGACAATCCAAACACTAGATGCCCTCAGCAGACATTTCAGGCAGGGGGCATAAAAAAATCAAATAAAGCACATGAACTGAACGCAAATGGCAGAGTTAAAAAAAGAGGTCAAACGTGTAAAAAATCTATATCAGAAGAGAAGCAAAAAGAACAACTCTTCATTATGCAGCCTTCTTGATCACTGTGATGCACTTGGCTTGTCCCTGTATGCAGAAGTCAAAAGAAAACATTTTCCAAAGCAGGGTATCCCCTACTAATTTGGCCCCATCATGGTTCCAACCCCGAACAGAATTGGCCAAAAAACAACAAAACCTGTAGGGGATCATAGGTACTTTATTTCTATTAAGTTTCATCAAAATTCCTTCAGTGGTCCTGCAGAAAAAGCTGACAGTGTGTAAAAATAAATCCCCTGATCTCTTTTCATTTTGCAGTAATAAATTATAAAAAATACTGATTCCAACAAAATTATCCCATAATATTTGAATGGTGATTTACGCCACAACAATTTTTGCCTTCCAAAAGTAAATTGCCAAATTTTCTAAAAACAAAATCAGCTTAAGTTTGAACCTGCACTGAGCAGAAGACTCCATGGTTCAAAGTGTGATGTTCTAACCACTCGGCCATAGAGGCCACCCCCCCCCCCTCCCACAAAAACATTGCTTTCCCTAATTTACAGGTAAAACAAATAATAATGAATGCATCATAATCAACAAAGAGAGAGAAAATCAACGAATTCATGTAGAATTTTATGAAAATGAGAGTCTTAAAAGGCGTAAAAATGCATAAAAAATTATTTTTTTCCAATTTCTATATAAAATGCAGTAATGAATCATACATGTATATATATATATATATGTATATATATATGTATGTATATATCCATGTATATCACTCAGATGCAGTTAGATTTTCCCTCAATGTAGCGGTTCCAGAGGAAGAGTTTATCAAAGTGGGACACTTTTGTGATCTATTTTGTTCCACCCTGGATCCACCCTTTAGCCACATTTGCCATCAAAGTCCCATCAGTTTTTTCAAGAGGAGACATAGATCATTTGTGCCTTTATCTCTGGTGAGTTAATAAAAATTTGACCTTAAACTCTAACAATCAATGAATGTACACCTTGAAACTCTGCAACGTTCTCTTTTATTCCCAAATGCTTGGCGAAGAAATAGTTTTGGGAATTAATGAAAAAGTATGATATGCAAAGCTTAAAATAATAAATAAATAAACTGAAGACAGTTCCCTTGGACTTTATTAGTTTCTGATGAGGCTTTCCTATTGTTGTTTTGATAAATTGGCTGTCTCCTGGATTCTGTGAAAAAACTTTTTTTCTTCATTTTTTTATAGTAGTTAAGATCTAGATATTACCACCAAAATATCACCCAAAGGGAGATAACTGCATCATTTGGGCATCTTTGGACTCTCATAACCAAACAATTCGGTGAAATAAATTCAACAGAAATATTGTAAATCGACTTTTAATTTTATAGAAATAGAAAGGTGTTGATATGAATTAGATATCATTTACAAACTCATGTGCTTAAAAAGAGAGATCACAGTCTGATACTCTCAGCCATTGAATCAATCACCATGAAAAAGATACCTTATCTCTCTCTCTCTCTCTCTCTCTCTCTCTCTCTCTCTCTCTCTCTCTCTATATATATATATATATATATATATATATATATATATATATATATATATATATATATATATATATATATATATATATATATATGTGTTTGAAAGGTATTCAACAATATGAAGGTTATCTTTCTCTATTGAGTGGTTTTGAATATTATATATAGTAATTAGAATCGTGTATACACTAAGCTTTTCCCTTTCAGCAACATAATAAAGTGTTGTGCCAAAAATGTCCCCAAATAAAATGGTGTTGCCCTCATTTGCATACTTCATTAATATACATGACAATTAAAAGGGTGAAAATAGTTTGAAATAACATAATAAGAACCGTTATGACTTTCTGTTTTGTTTATTTACATGTAATTATATGCGTAAATGTTAATCAAGTGAGCTAACGATAAAATGCCCACCACATCAATTTCGTTACAGTGACAAATTTGATATAACGTCAATCCTATGTGGGTACAAACATGGTCGTTGTAAAGAGGGTTCACTGTGTGTATATATATATATGTATACCATATACAATGTAATATATAAAACGTGAGGTGATCATGAACAACTCTTGAATCTTTAATACCTACTGCATTTGTATTACACATACCTGTGTCCATCAAAGTAAATGTAAGAAGCAAATCTTGTTCATGTTCAGAAAATGTTTTAAGAATTTGTTCTATTTCGTATTCTAAAATTTGCCAAAAATGATAAATTTTTTTTACATGAATGTCATTCACTGGTTTCCATCACTATGACAGTTCAACAATATTAACTTATGATATATATACTTAAGGCTGTATAGATTTTCAGTTAAATAAGTTTTTTAAGTGTGTTTCTGAGCCAGCCTGGCTCAATAGGTAGCACGCTCGATTCTTAATTGTGAGGTCGTGAATTCGAGTCCAGCCGGCAGCAGGTTGGATTCCTGTCCTTCAGATGAGACAGTAAAAACCGAGGTTCCATGTCACAGTAGGTGTTGACAACTTAAAGAACCCTCACTGCTCAATGGCCGTAAGTGCCGAGCATAGGCCAAACTTTGAAGCCTTTCCACCAGCATTGGTGACGTCTCCATATGAGTGAAAGATTCTTGAGTGGGACGTTAAACAACAATAAACAAACAAACAATACAACAACAACAAAGTATGTTCATTTATTGTTTTTATTTTGATGTTATTCATCTTTCCACTGAAAAATGTCATGTATGTAAAGAAATAACTAGATGTAAATGAAATGTCACAATAATACACCTCTGCTAAAGACTAATGATAATGTAGAGAAGATTCTTCAACATATCAGAATAGGACAATACTTTTGTCACATACAAAAATGAAAGAATTTTAATGAAATCAGCAACCTTATATCATACACATCAAAGATATGTTGCATATGACCTACATTGCATGACCTGTATAATACACTGTACATATGTTAGACACCTTACATATTTAACTGTACATGTTCTAGATACATTGCATATGACCCATTTGTGATGACAAAAAAAGCCCAGGTGACAATGAAAACCCAGTTGATGATGAAGTCTCAGGTGACAATGAAGCTCTGGTGAAAATGAATGTTCAAGAGAATACAGGTCAAGATGACAATGTAGGCTCAGGTACGAATGAAATTCAGGTGAGAATGATGGCCAAGCAGAAAATGAAAGTCCAGATGACAACGAAGGCTCAAGTGCTAATGAAAGCCCAGGTGACACTGAAGGCTCAGGTGACAATGAAGGATCACATGCTAATGAAGGCTCAGGTGACAATCAAGACTCCACTGCACTTGGCAATCAAGGCCTAGGTGAAAATGAAGGCTCCAATGACAATGAAGGCCCAGGTGACAATGAAGGTTCAGGTGACAATGAAGGTTCAAGTGCTAATGAAGGCCCAAGTGACAGTGAATGTTCAGGTGACATGACAGCTCAGGTACTAATGAAGGCCCATGTGACAGTGAAGGTTCAGGTGTTAATGAAGGTTCAAGAGATATACACAGGCATAGATATACATATATTCTTTTATTATTCTGTGAAAACAGCTTGAGAAATCCAGGTATTCACCTGCAATTGATTAATTCAATTTTCAACAATTTGTATATGCATACCACACTGGACCTGACTTTATTTTCACAAAATAAACAGGAATATAATATTTTTTATGCCTGTGTATACCTCTTATTTGTTATTGTACACCAAGAATAAAACACAACTAATGTCCCTTTAAAATGCTACTTTGGTATGATTTTGGACATGCTTGGGGCATATGTGTTGACCAAGCACATCCATTTATATATATATATATATAATATATATATATTTATTTTGTAAACTGTCCAACTTTTACAATCTGGTCTCTGTTTTGAGAGACTTCCCAGACCTTACAAAGAGTTCAACCTGGGTCATGATCTACTGTGTACAGTCTAAAGTAAACTTGAATACAAACAAAAACAAAGAATATTTACAAACAAAACAGACCATAGACAAACAAAACACAAACAAAACATGGGTTAACTTAAACATTTTATCCATTTCTACAACATTTGAGTACTTGGAGGATAGGCAGGATTTAAAGCACCTGTTTATTGATATCATAGTGTTAATTACCCTGTCAATCAACTGGAAAGATGTATATAGCACAGTGTCAATATACTTATCCCATATATCCTCTGACCTTAATATTGAATTCATTTTGTGTATTAACAATTTAGGTCTTTCAGATGAGACTTACAACCATGGTCCCATGTCACGGAAGGCATGTCACATAAAAGAACCCTCACTGCAATGGTATCAGTCCATAACACAGGTCAAAATTTGTAGCACTTCACCTCAAGCTGGTGACATCTCCATATAAGTGAAAAATTCTTGATGGGACTTAAAACAACAAACAAATAAACAAAACAAAACAAAAAATCTTTACCTGGTATCCAATGTTATGAAAAACATAAAGATACCAATTTATGCAAAAGAAAAAAAATTATCATTTTCATTTTTAAAACTAATGAATGATGTATCTGGCAATTCAAAATGTTGCAGAAGAACTTGTTTTTATTTTTGTGAGACTGAAACATTGTTGTTAACAGTTATTTTTTATATTTATCAAGGTTGAGTGGTAGAGCATTCCCTGGGTAAAAATAATGTTATTCCAGAAGTGAAATGAAGTCCTACCAGTGAACTGATCAGTGTTGTATTGGGATTTAACACCTGTCTGAGTTTACAGGTATGTCTAGAAAGGGGAGTTATGTCATTGTTACAAATTCACCTGATACAGCAAGATGGACATTAATACCTACCAAGATATTGTAGATTTTCTACAAAGTCCAGAAGAAAAGAGGAAATGGCCAGAAAAATAGGAGATAAAATCATTTTAGATTTAATTTAGTCTAAATAGGAATGTCCATTTCATAAACAAAATAGGAATAGACAAAATGGGAATGAACAAAAATGTACCCCCCTTTATCTCACAGCTACTATAGTTTATACAACATAAAGTAGTGGATGAATTAACAATCCATTACTTTTCATGGAAAACATATGTAATGAGATAAACCAGGAATGTAATACAAATATGTATCCCTTCTACGTATCAGATTAGGCATCCTAAACAATCATCTAATATGTATCCCCGTCTCCATATCCAATAAGGCATCCTTAAAATAGCCATGTAATATGTATCCCACTCTATGTAAGGCATTCCAAACAGCTATTTAATATGTACCCTCCATATGACCATATATTATGTATTTTCCTTCTATATATCACATAAACATTCTAAACAGCCATTTGATATGTATCCCCCATCTACAGAATATATCAGGTAAATGGGGAGATACATATTATATGACCATGTAATAAGTTTCCGGTTGTCAAAATTTGCCATGTAATACTAATTTTTGTATTCAGATACTAATTATATGGCGGATACATATCATATATAACACCGGGTTCGATTCTCGGACTGGGTCATACCAAAGGCTTTAAAGTGCATCCCAAACGCTATAAACAACTTTTCAAAATTTGTTAGTGTATGATGTATAAATGCATTTATCGAAAATTTGAAGTCAATCCAGTGTCTCGTTCCCGAGATATATAGCAAAAGGTAACTGAATCCCGTGTGCATACCTTTAAAATTCTCGCCAACGGCTTTAGGTCTGCTAAGTCATAAAAGGAAGAGGTCAGGCAGTATAGGGTGTGAAAGCCATTAGCCTACAGTATTACGAGTATAGCGAGATAACATATCAGCAGATCATTTAAAACAGTCTTGGTTAATCGGTGCATTGCAGTGAGGCACAGAAATACATCTAAACAGGTCTCGCTGTTCACAAATTTCCAAAAGATAAAAAGATAACTTAAAGACAGTTGAGGACTAGATTTGTAAAATTATTATGTGCTGATTTTCAAATCTGTGTGGTTTCAGATGTAGCTTATGAAGGGACATGTTTAAACACCTAACAGTGGATTATTGCATTTCCTAACACATTATTTAAAAATATATATACCAAAATAAAGTAAATAAATAAATGGACAAATTTATAAATGAATAAATTAATTAATTAATTAATTAATTAATTAATTTATAAAACACAAAAGAGTATTTTTTTTCTTCCTGACTTTCCTTATTTTTGGTCCAAAATGTATTTTATTTAGTTTACTATTACATTTCTATCCTGTTATTTAAAAAATATATTTTATACAATTCACAAAAATTTAAAAATTAAGAAATACCACAAAGTAAAAATGTATCTGTTATTGTTAGTAAGTTTGCATCAAAATGCATGTTTTATTTTAAATTATGACAGTTTCTATCAAATTATATAAAAAAAAATTATACGAACATTTTTGACAAAAATTAAAACAAAATAAATCACTGAACATTAAACTGAATAGCAGAATTTCATTCTTAATTTTCATAATTCTGCTTAAAAAGTGTTATATAAGTTGCTGATGTAATGTAAAATAGATAAATAGATATTTAAATATTTGTAGTAAAAGTTTCTGCTGAACAAAACGGCAGAACTCTGTCTCAACAGATAATAAACACTCCATTAAAATTTGGGTATATGCATTTTTTCAATTCACCCGTAAATGACACTAGTTTACATCTAAATTTTAACAATTGATATATAATTGTTTATGAGAGAGAGAGAGAGAGAGAGAGAGAGAGAGAGAGAGAGAGAGAGAGAGATTAATAACCATGTAAGTTTTGACAAGTTAATTTATCGAGGAATTTACTGACCATTGATATGTCAATGGATGGTTTGAATTTTAGGTGACTTATTTTCTTATTTTGTTTTTTGGGGTTTTTTTGTTGTTTTTTTTTGTTTTTATATATATATATATATATATATATATATATATATATATATATATATATATATATATATATTTTTTAGTTATCAGTATCATGAATTAATCTTCAATACACTTTTGTAAAAATAACATACCTTTTTCAAATGCATGCAAAAGAATTGTCACATATTTATTTTAACATATGCCGTTTTAAAGTCCTATTGATACTAAGTTTATTTACAAATGTCTGCCATTCTAAATCTAAAGTTTTATTTCATATGTTGCCTCACTGTAAGTGATTCCCCAACATCAATGGGGGCTAAAAGATGTAAGTACTGTAATGACAACATCTGAGAGTTTATGTTTACTGGGGTATTGTACACGACAGCCAAGTAGTTGGGAAACATCAGACACTAGTATTTCTATACACTGCAGTGATTACAAAGACATATTTAGCACATACTTCTCCGCTGAATGAATTATATTTATTGTAAATAAAGCACTTAACATCTCGTAATTATCATGAGAATCTCTTTCATCATCACTTCAGAACTGAGCTAAAAAATCATCTTCCAAACTGGATTCTGAACTAGAAAACTTGCCCACTTTTGCCATACCCGCCAGTGGCTATTATACCGGTATTCCTTGGATGAAATTTTGGTCCAACTACCTGTAAATCGGTGAGAGTACTTTTAAGAAGAAATTATCAAAGGGATTTTCCATACTGTTTTGGGAATGGAGCCTAGGCCTTTTGAATTAGGAATTTTAGTAACATTTTATTGAAATTGGGAAATCTAAAAATACACAAAACTTTGAAAATACAAGGATCTCAAATTCATGGTCATATGACTTCAATTGGGTAATTTGACGACGGCAATTTGGGAAAAAAAATATTTTTTTTGCATTGGGAATGAGGCCTTACATGTACAGTGGAATCTCGTTATCAATTCATGGGACCACCTCGTTTACTTTGAGATATCCGAAATTGGAGATAACCAAAATATACCTATTCAGGGTATTGCTTGATTCAAATTGGATTTAAGCAATTATTAATTACACTTTCATCTTGGTTCGTTAAGGGAAGTTGATTGTCCAGTGTTTTGCAGGTAAACAAGTTATTTTAAGAAATATTTTTATGTACAAAATGTAAACATTCATTCGCCGATGGTAACCTCGAGATAACAAGTGACAATTCTGTAATATTTCGATTCTTTGAGATAAGCGAATTTCAAGATAAAAACTTTGAGACATCCAGAATAAAAGTAGTATAAATATATAGTAAAATAATTGGGACCGGCCGTTAAACTTTTGAAATAACCGGAATTTCGACTCATCGGATTTTGACATAACGAGATTCCACTGTATTTCAGCACCTAAGATTGGGTGGAAAATCCCCGTTGTCAGAAATGTGACCAAAAATTCTGATGGTAATTGTATATACAGTCAAACTTGTCTATAAAAGTCACTCAAGGGAACAGCTGGCAAAAGTAGCTTTTATAGACAGGTGGCCTTTTTTAAAGAGGTTTATTCATTATAAACAATTAACAAAGGTTATGTTTGAATGGCCTTTATAGGCAGATCCCTTTATACAGAGGTGGCTTCTAATGCAAGTGTGACTGTAATTCAAATATTCACTGTCTATTATTTATTTCCAAATATTAAAACTTCCATTTTAGCTCTGTATACACGTAACGATACTGTAAATCCTAATTTATTCACTAGAATCTTGCGAGCGAATATAAAATTCTCACTTAATTTTCTAACTTGACACTGAAAGTGAAACCTAAAGGCACAATGCAATGTCCATGGGTTTGATTTTAGCCAACAGACATAAAATTAAATGACAAGTTTTAGAAGACCTTTGATATTTGTTGTGAATTAACATCAGAACACAGGTGTACAGAGGACAACTTTTGTCATAAAGTACAGTGAAACTTGTATATAATGACCCCTTTAAGGATGCAAGAAAATTTGTCTTCATAGGGAAGTCGTCTTTATATAGAGGTTGATTTGTACACAAAAGCTACTATTTGGGAAAAGAAAAAACAGTCTTTGTGACCAGGTGGTCTTTATATACAGGTGGTTGCTAAAGCAGGTTTTACTGTATGTTTGTTTATTGTTGTTTAACGTCCCACTCAAGAATCTTTCACTCATATGGAGACGTCACCAATGCCGGTGAAGGGCTTCAAATTTTGGCCTATGCTCGACACCTATGGCCATTGAGAAGTGAGGGTTCTTTAACGTGCAGACACTCACTGTGACACGGGACCTCGGTTTTTACTGTCTCAGTCCGAATGACAGGAGCGTATCCGGGTTGGTAACCATTTCACATACTTCCCTGCCCAATCCGAGGATCGAACCCAGGTCGCATTGGTGAAAAGCGAGTGCGCTAACCACTGCGCTACCCGGACACCCTTTACTGTATGATAATAGTATGATAAAATGGGCGTTCAAAATCGCAAAAATATCTCATGAATAAAGTTATAACCATTATTTAGCAAAAATAGAGCCCATCTTAAATTTCAAGCTTTATAGTAACCATGATCTACAGTATCAAAATAAAAGGAAACGTTATATTCTCCTGTCAACTCTATTTTTTGGAAGGTATGAATAAAAGTAAAGAAAAGTAGGATCACAAATTATCAACCTGAATTTAAAGTTTACCAGTGGTATATCTTGTATCAGATTTAAGTGGATTCAAGTTCTCTTTCAACTGTTCCGATGAGGGATAGTTTGTAGTATTAACTATATTCAAGAAAACTGATTATTTGAAAATTGCAGTTTACATTCGGCTATCAGGAACTTTTAGTTTGATGCCAAGAAAACGAAGTGACTTATGTCACATTGTAAGAAAAAAATAACCAAAGGGTCACTTTATTCCCTGTCTACATAACCTCTGTCGCAAGGGGCTTGAAAAAATACAATTTTGTAGCTGTTACCATAGTAATACTTCATATATATCAAAACTTGAAATTGTTCTGTTAGTTTATGAGATGATACATGATGTACACCAACACAAAAAACGAATCGCAAAAGGGTGACAAATGAAAAGTTGATAGTCGTGACAGTACGTGTAAATTTTGTTCTACATAAAAGTGTGTTAAAAGTCAAGGTCAAGGCACTTATATGACCTAATTACAAAGTTTACCAAAATTATCTGTGACACAGTAGGTGTAATTTTGTTCCACATAAAACTGTGTTAGTAAACAAGGTCAAGGCACTTGTATGACCTAATTACAATAGTTACAAAATAATTACAATGATGCATGCCCCACTAGAAGTGATTTACCCTACATCAAACTCTAGCTTTACAAAAGTGCTATATTATCCTGCTAAAGATATATGATTTAATGCAAACGGTGTTCGGAAATTGACGAATATCAATTTCAAATGAAAAACCTAAAAGCACAATGAAATCCGTTTTGCAGTTATCAAAATCTCTGTTGGATTTATTTTCGTCTTTACGTGTCTAGTTAAGGATTTTTGTCTAATAATTCTAAATCAGTATTTCTTGTTTACATCAATAAATACAAATATATCACCAGTAATCATGTTTCACCTATCAAGTCGTTAACAAAGGTTTTAAACAAGTGGTTCCACATAGCATTGAAATAATTGATCGAGATACGGTGCAAATGTCATTTCAATATATCAGTGTACTGCATGTTCTGTAAACAATGTCACTTAGGATTAATTTGACTGTTTGACTGGGGAAAAGATTTGATGATATTTATTATTTATTTTGTGTAATTTATACTCAGCAATTTTTACACAAAAGTTTTACGGTGTAATTGCTCGTAGCTTGTAATTCTGTAATTTCAAAAATCAGCAGAATTAGAATCAAACAGGATTTATAAATTTTGTAGCAATTTATGATAAAATAAATCACCTTGGACAGCATGGCTTTGTATTAGGGACTAGTTATTTACAACAAGATCAGTTTTTAGTCAATGGAAATACGTACAGTAATACAGTGGAACCCGTCTTGAAAGATCACCCTATCTGCTAATTTGAAATGTGATCTATCAAGACAGGTGGTCTCTCAAAAGAGTTTTTATTTACAGAGATATTTAACAGAGTGCTTTCCAGAATATGGTCTCAAAAGACAGGTGGTCTTTCAAAACAGGTTCCATTGTAGAACAAGAGGCTCTAGGGGCCTTACGACACTCACCTGGCAAATTTGGTCAATGGTGAAACATTTTTTGCTTTATTTCCTTTCAATGAAATAAACATTAAGTATTTATATAGAAATCAGATTCATGTTTTAAAGACAGGTTCCATATTCAGGGAATGGGGCCTGAGTCTTTTGAATTGGGAATTTTAGCAACATTTTATTAAGTTTGGGAATTATAGAAATACACAAAACTGTTTAAAAATACAAGAACCTCATCAAATTTCATGTTTTTTGACTTCAGTTGAATAATTTCAATGGCAAAGTGGGAAAAAAATGCATTTTTTTTGGCATTTGAAATGGGGCCTTATTTTGGATAGGGTGGGAAATCTCTGATATTAATTATAATATACAGTTATGATTATTAGTTTTAACAAGTAACATTTTTTGAGTGAACTGTATGTATGTTTCTGTTTGAATTGCAAAATTCTACCAGAGTCAGCCTGGCTCAGTCGGTGGCATGCTGGACTCTTGATCGTGAGGTCGTGAGTTCCAGCCGACGGCAGACTAGTTTCCTGTCTTTTGGATGGGACAGCAAAAACTTAGGTCCTGTGTCACAGTAGGCGTCGGCACATTAAAGAACCCTCACTGCTCAAAGACCATAATTCCCCACTTATAGAGAAGCAGGTAATAAATCAGTTGTTTCATTGGTACTGAGGTAACAGTCAAATCAGTTCCCTAGGCCTTCCCTACTACCTAAGGTCAATGATTTGACTGTTCCCTAGGCCTTCCCTACTACCTAAGGTCAATGATTTGACTGTTCCCTAGGCCTTCCCTACTACCTAAGGTCAATGATTTGACTGTTCCCTAGGCCTTCCCTACTACCTACATGTGTAAGGTCAATGATTTGACTGTTCCCTAGGCCTTCCCTACTACCTAAGGTCAATGATTTGACTGTTCCCTAGGCCTTCCCTACTACCTAAGGTCAATGATTTGACTGTTCCCTAGGCCTTCCCTACTACCTAAGGTCAATGATTTGACTGTTCCCTAGGCCTTCCCTACTACCTAAGGTCAATGATTTGACTGTTCCCTAGGCCTTCCCTACTACCTAAGGTCAATGATTTGACTGTTCCCTAGGCCTTCCCTACTACCTAAGGTCAATGATTTGACAGTTCCCTAGGCCTTCCCTACTACCTAAGGTCAATGATTTGACTGTTCCCTAGGCCTTCCCTACTACCTAAGGTCAATGATTTGACAGTTCCCTAGGCCTTCCCTACTACCTAAGGTCAATGATTTGACTGTTCCCTAGGCCTTCCCTACTACCTAAGGTCAATGATTTGACTGTTCCCTAGGCCTTCCCTACTACCTAAGGTCAATGATTTGACTGTTCCCTAGGCCTTCCCTACTACCTAAGGTCAATGATTTGACTGTTCCCTAGGCCTTCCCTACTACCTAAGGTCAATGATTTGACTGTTCCCTCAGTACCAATGAAACAACTGAATACTGTCTCATCTGAATGACAGGAAATGCAACCTCCTCTGCCAATCAAATTTTTTTCATAAACAAGCCACTTGGGGCTACTTAATTATATAGTCTATAATAATGTACACAAATAGATTAATATTACTAAAAATATCTTAACTTTTTGTATACAAAGATGTATGTAAATTTGTTAGGAATTACACATATCTAAGGAATATTTTGACAAAACTTCAATTTTTTTCACACTTCTGACATCTACTTCAAATTATAAACATTTTTTACTTTTACTTCAGAAAAATCAATGGTTCAGTTTAAACCAAACTTTGCAGAAATTATTCCCATTGGAAGCCATATGATAATTGCAATTGAGAAGGAGCTACATGTACATGTAGCACCCATCAGGGCTTTAAACGGGGCCAAATTGGGGTATCATTTCACTCAGGTGAGTTATAACACCCATAGGCCTCTTGTTCAATATGTACCAGGTGTTTGGATATCAGGCCAGGTGAGCTACCGGTCAAATTTAAAATGAAAATTTATTGAAATCTTCTTTAAGAGAATCTTTATGCATATAAAATAAATTTCTTGTTTCTTTTTCCATGTGTATTTAATTAGTGTTGAATTAGCACACTATAAATGCTGAGAAAAATATTAAGTTGTGGGTTTGCCTTTTTATATCTATTTCTCTCTAGCCGCCATTCCTGGACATTCTTTGTTTTACAGTATTCATGAATTGACACAACCTATTCTCAGTTATATCAAGGTCGCAGTGACATTTACCATTTATTGACGCCATCCCATAAGCAGGTGCCATCATGAGGCTATACCTACATAAACTAATGATGAAATATGTTCCAATGATAATTGCCTGCCAGATTACATAATTTGTCCGGGGAGGCTAGAAAAAAGTGGGGAAGAGTATATACGACATTTTGTGTTGGTCTGAAGCAATAAATGTACAATCAATATTGCTGTGTGATTCCTTAGGGTTTTTAAAACTTATATATATACTTTTTGGAACATAAATTTTCAACATGCCTGTTGGAAATTTCTCAAATTATCATTTTATCTGGTGCTTTGCTTTTTGTTTCCTGTGTAATGATGTAGCCAGTACTATAGTCATGTACAGAAAGGTTGTAAATTGAAGGTCATCTGTACCCTCTGACTTCTTCCAATGCTTGAGGTTTAAGGAATCCAGATAGACATAGATATTACAGGTATTGGTCTTTCCTCTGCCAAGTGTTGTTTATTTATATATTTATATCACAATGTCAGTTACTTCCAGCAGGGCTCAAATACACACTGACTAAACACCACTCTAAAACTTTTCTGGATAAACTTGATAATCAACATGAAATATATACACCTGTGCAATGACTCCATATTCCAATGATAAAACTCCTGATTTGTCACTTAAGTTCAATGAAATATTTTGAGATCTGTTCATAATTGAGATGGCCGTCACCAGACATCGTCAATGACGAAGAGCAGTTTACTGACCTAAAGTACAAAGTAACGAGAAGAAGCTTATGCGTGAAAGTTTTATTTACTTATTATAAACTCTGAAAAGATAACCACCATTATAACATGAAATTAACATTTTACGACAGTATATAGTCATTTTTTGAATTATCACCATTTGATTCATCACCATTCTCAGAGTAACATTGTCAGCAACGTTTTTCCTACTATATAAGATTCTCTTTATAATGGCAAATTCAGTATCGCCATCTGCCACTTCTTTTTTTGAACAAACATCCATTTCAAATTGTCGTGGCCAATTAAACAGCTGCTTGGTCACCAGAGACCACCTTTGTAAAATCATGCAGCAGCAATAAGACCACGCAACAGACGAAAAACATAAATAACATAATTATTTAATTCTGTTGTCCCATGGCAATTCTTCTTCTCATAAATACTCCATGTTTTAAATTCATGAAATTTAAGTTCATTTTAGCACAAATATAAAAATTTCAGATACCAAAGTATAAATCAATAGAATGTCCAGGACATACATACAAATCCGGTAAAAATGGACAAACACGGACCTCTGGAAACCAAGAGGTGGGATCAGGTGCCATGGAGGAGTAAGCATCCCCTGTCGACCGGTCACATCCGCCGTGAGTCCACAGTAAAGTCCAATGAAACAAGTGAGGAGTGTATCCTCGTCACAATTGGTACAGACGTCTCAACAACAACCAACGAAAAGGCAACTCAACATTTCACTTAGTGAAACAGAGTAGTCGCAAACAAGACTATTATATACCGACCGTAAAATTTGCGGAACGTTTACATTAAACGCGGTTTTCGATATCCCTGTGTCAATAATTTGTCAGTGAGTAGTTTACTTCTGTATATGAAATCTTCATATGTTGTGCATGCCCTGGCATATCGGATCATTTGTGAAATATAAACTCCATATGCGGGTGACTGAGGGATATTACTACTTAAATGTGGAAAATTTACAATGGGAAAGCCGAAATCGTCGCGTTTATCGTATAGCTTAGTTGCTAATTTCCCGTCTGTGTTTATATTAAGTAAAAAGTCTAAGTATGAAGCGTGTGTGCTTGATTCTGTTGTATCTTTAATTTCTAGTTCGCTGGGATATATCGCGTTGACATATGTATGAAAATTGTCATTATTAATTGACAAAACATCGTCGATATATCTAAATGTCAAATTAAAGAACACCGCTAACTTTTTCTTCTTTTGATTCAGCAGTTTCTGAATGAAGTCTGCTTCGTATGAATAAAGGAACAGGTCGGCCAATAGAGGAGCACAATTGGTTCCCATAGAAATGCTGACAGTTTGTTGAAAGACCACGTCTCTGAACATTACAAATATATTGTCTATTAGAAATTCCAGCATGTTTTTTATATCAACTTCAGTATATTTATGTGTAGAATCAGAGTGGTGTTTGATGAAATAAGTATCCTGTTAGCCAATCACTAGATATTTAAATTTTCGGGTACCACCTTTAGTGAAAAAGCAGTTGTCTATGATGCTGAAAAGTCTTTCTTTTAATTTTTTATGTGGAATAGTAGTGTAAAGAGTAGAGAAGTCATAAGTTTTGATACTGTGAATTCGAGAAAAAAATTGTGTGCCTTCAAAATTTTCTAAAAGCTGTTTAGAATTTTTAAGTATCCACATCTGATTTACACCGCTTCTGGAATAAGCAACTGTACAGTATTGTTGAAGTTTCTCCTTAATGGCTGTCAATATCTTGGTAAGGAGTAAAGATAAAGGTTTGGTAGAGCATTTGCTGGATCCTGTATCTTTGCTTACATGGGGTTTTATGAAGTTTAGGTATCCAGTATAAATGTGGTAGCTCGAAATCGGTATCCGTTGTAGGTATATCAAATGAGCGTAATACGGACACGTGATTTTGAAGGATCTCGTCCTTTGAAAGTGAGCTACGTGTGTATGTAGGATTTACAGAATTCGTATTAAACCCAAGTTCTTCTAATAAACAATTAAAGTAATGTGCCTTACAAATAAAAACTATATTATTTGAGGCTTTGTCTGCTGGTACCAGTACATATTGGTCATGTAACCTATCAAGTTCAGTTACTACTTCTGGATCATTAAATACAGAGGGATAACATGTTTTCATAGTCCCTTTAAGTTTTTGAATATGAGATTTTATTAACCATCGTATGGCTTTCAGCCATTCAGACAAAGTGTCTGGTTCTACGTCTTCATGTTTGGCCCATCGTCTAACATAATCTTCGACAGAATCCATAACTAAACTGAAATTCTGATGCCAATTAAAGGAACGGGCTTCCCGGTATTTAGGGCCCCTTAAAATAAGATTTTTGAGGCTTTCATTTTCAACAATAGAAACGTCGCCAGTAATGACATGCCCGATAGTATTGTATTTGAAAGGAGATGAAGCACATGAACATGTGACAGTGTTGTGTAGAAGATGGTTGATGTCTAATAAATATCATGACTGTATATATTTTATATGGCCTTGAAGCAGTCATATACACCTTATAGAATCTCTGACACTAATTCTTGGTTACCATACATGAGTCGAAGTCTTTATGTTTTGAATTTTTCTAGATGGTCCCCTGAACTTCAGACTCATCAAAGTTTTACTGTATTACCAAAATTGATTCTGATTAAGAACAGTAGAATCTATCTTGAGAGACCACTGTTATATAAGACCACCTGTCTTTTGAGACCACATTCTAAAAGCCACTGTGTTAAATAATTTTTTGAATAAAATTTCATTTGAGAGACCACCTACCTGTCTTGAGAGACCACATCTCAGTGGCAGATAGGTTACACTGTATTTGTCCCCACCCCTCAAGACTGTACTAATTTTTATCAAAAAGACCATTAATTTCATTGGAAATTTCGTACAAGTATAACTAATAACTGTATAACAAACATTTTACAGTCATTTGAAGCTTCATCCTAATCTTATCAACCGTTAATCACCCATGATGGTAATCTAAAAACGTTACATTGTATCACATGATTAGTGGAGTAATGGCCAACAAAATCTTGTCATTAGCCAGTTTGTTTGATTTTGTATTTGAGTATTATGAATTAAATTATACTCTAAGGAAATTGTGTTATTCATCAAAAAACTTGTATGTACTTTTAAGCATGCTGTGTCTCACTCAAATCAATACATAAATGACGTTAAAAATTTAGTTGGTACAAATTCTTACACAATTATGCGAAAACGCTAATGTGCTATTAGTAAATTACCGTTCTTGTCCATTGATAAAATTTTCGCCAGATATATCTACCAGTTATTTGATGTGTTGTGCTCAAAAAGAGATTTTGTATCAAGCTCAACTCAGCTAGAAATAATTATTGAATTAGAAAATGGCATATTTTCTGAGTTTCGAGGGATAAGGAAATATGAAATAAAAAGCATTAGTGTTTTTAACTGGCTGATATTAAAAGAAAATTCTCAATATTGATGGTATTAGATCTTGTATATTTTTATCCTGTCTTAGTATTTTGTTTAGTTGTTGAACTCAATCACCCCTAAAGTCACATTTGGACTTGCCCTAGTCATTGATTTTTAGAAGAGTTCATTGTTTCTCAGGGGTTTACAAATAAGATGTATTTGCTTTTATATTATTATTATTACTTTTAAATGGCTATAAATAGTTGTCTTTTAGTAGAGTATTCAACTTACAATTCAGAAGTTTTTGATTTGAAACCTTAAAGGGGCATTAGCTGAAATCTTAAAGGGGCATTTTTCCCAAAATGTTTTGTTCCTTTTATACAACTTAGATAGATATTCAATAACAAAAAGGAGATATACGCAGGCATAAAAATTCTTATTTTTTTTAAGAACCAATGAGCCAATCTTAGCCAACCCCAATGGGAAGTATCCCTATATGAAGATGCACAATTGTTTCAAATGACAAGTGGCTAGGATGCATAGGAACTTCCAATAGGGGTACAAAAGTGCTAAAATATGGTATGTACATTAAAACCTGCTATAGTGGTCACCTCTATATAAGGATAACCTGTTTATAAAGGCCAGTTTTTTTTAAGTCCCTTGACTACATACTTTAACTAAATTGAACCTGTATATAAGGGTCACCTGCACATAAAGGTCAATATTTTCTGGTCCCTTGGGTGGCCCCTACATACAGGTTTCACTGTATTACAATTATCAGAATTGTTTCAAATCTGCTATGCATGATTTTTAAGTAAATATCTAAATAGACTGCAAAAGAAATGAAAATATAAATGAGCCTTTAACGAGTGTATCAAAGGAAATAGATTACAGCTTTAAACAAATGGCTTCTTAACTCAAAACTGATTGACTTTTTGTGCACTTTTTATTTTTCAATTAAACTTACATAGAATAAGACAAGTCAAAGACCTTACTGTACTTTACAGCATTTTCCATTCATAAATTTACAAATCTTTGGAATATCAAATAGTCAGAATCGTTTTTATTGGTAATACAGAAAAACAAGAAAGACTGTCATGTACCTAACACCGCAAAACAATAAGACACTATGATCGTCATGGTTAAAGGTCATCGACCTACATCTGGGGTCATGATTTTGTCATATTAAAGTGGGATTATGTTTATGCCCTTATAAAATAAACCAGGATTGTCTTATGAGTATTATATATGTTTACTATGCTAGCGGTATCTTGTTTTTGTTGTTATTAGATTCAACGTTGGAGTGTCGTTATCCTTCGAAGACCATTTTATTGATGAGGATGCAATAATGGTAAGAAATTGCAACATATATCCTGTTAGAAGTGATCCGAGATAACCACTAGAAACCCGAAATGAACGTTAATCACTGTCTATGTAATAGTTCCAAAATTGTATCTTTATCTACAATTTTTGTAAAATATTTCCAGGATCTGCGTCCTTTATATACAGTGAAGCTTGTATATGAAGACCTCCTTAGGGACACAAGAAAACCAGTCTTAATAGGGAGGTGGTCGTTTTATATAGATAAATGGTACTATTTGGGAGAGCAAAAAATGGTCTTTGTGACCAGGTGATCTTTATACACAGGTGGTCAATAAGGCAAAAACCAGTGGGGCTCAAACCTGCAATGACCAGAGGTCAAAAGCGTGATGTGATACCAGTATTTACATCCAAGTTGTTCCACCTGACAGAGGAACACTTTACCACAAAACAAGGATGTGATTCTATAGTGGCGAAAAACAGAATGGAAATGGCTTATCTGGGTTTAATTGGGAAAATAAAGATTTAACATCACAGCAAAATTTTTTAAAAAGGAGGAACTCCTCCAATTGGGGGAAAACTTTCATTCCTGACAAGACCACCATATGCTATCCTGTGAAACGTCTGATCCTTTAACATGTACATCACATTTCTAGCTCATTCTCTTGGAAATCTGATTTCACATACAATTGTTCATATCAATTGTGAAATCAAGTTTACGATGTTTACTGCACATTAAAATGCAATATTACCGTGAAATATGATTCTGTTTATTGGTTACCAAACAAAAATTCCATCAATATTATTCTAATCTGTTATTTGACAACCACTCACAGACTTATCAAACCGCTTACAGTGCATACTCTTTCAAAACAATGAAATTTGAATACATCCATAATTTTTATCAAGAAATCTTAAGTCACGCTATGTTTTGGATACGAAAGTTTAAATTCATTCGCATTGTTGACTTTAAAGATGACTGTAAAAATATTATCATTACAAATACAAATTTGATTAAAAGAAATAAAATCATATTTATAGTCAAAACATTTACACTGTGTGAAAGTGACAAGAAAGATTTTATTAATAACGTCAATTTCAGGCTTTCACTCAGCATCCAAAGATTATAATTTATTATTTTTCAAAACAATAACGAAAATTTAGTTACAAAAATATATTTAATTACATCATGAACTGACATTGAATTATCTCTAGATTTAATGATCAGATATCGATATTAAAAAAGGAAAATTATTCCCAGTTTATACACTAAAAATCACAAGAAAAATATTTTGAGGGTTCAAAAAGAAATCTGAAACTTTGCAATGCTTTGTAATTAAATAATGGCAGTAGTGATCAAATTACTGTTTGGATTAAAACCTTGTTGATTTGGGAAGTTAGCTTTGAAAAAATAGAAATAACAAAAGAAAAGGCTTTGATGTATGTAAATGAGTTGATTTTGTAAAATCATAAAACATTTTGATACAGTATTCCTTACAAAAATATTTATATAATCTTAAAAATTATTTCAATTTTTTTTACTTTTATTACAATAAGAAACAAGAGCTATACACAGGCATAAAAAAATTTATATTCCTATATATTTTGTGAAAATAGGATCTGGTCCAGAGTGGTATGCATATACCAAGAGTAAGGCTGAGTTTATCAATTGCAAGTGAAAAAGTACCAAACCTGGGTTTCTCAAGCAATTTTCACAAAATTTATAGGAATTTAAATTTTTTTTATGCCTCTGCATATCTCCTTTTTTGTTATATCAGTCTGAGTAGTTAAAAGGGAAACACAAAATTTTGAAACAAAACACTGCTTATGCCCACTTAAACAACACAATTAAACTACATATAGATCAAATCCATAGCTAATGGATAATCGACTTATCGTAGACGAATCAACGAATCTCCAGACTGTTGTTATCAGTCATTTTAAAATAACCTTAAATTGTAATCTAGGAGATTTTTAAAAATTTTTCTCCCATTTTGACCTAGGTGAATTGCCACAAATTTTGACCTGTGCTATGGATGGACATCAATGCAGTGAGGGTTCTTTAACATACCACACCTTCTTTGTCAGGAAATCTCAGTTTCAAGTCTCAATCAAAACACCTGTCACTTTCACTTCATATGCCAAATGCTTGGGGAAGCAACAGTCATTACATTTTTAAAGTCATTGGTTTGACCCAGAACTGGGAATCAAACCCTGGACCCCCCCCCCCTCTAGATGAAGTACCACAAATTAAGACCAATACTACCGATTCAGACCATTGTTGTGATAATTCCCTGTATTTACATGCTGATACTAAGTACATCGAAACATTAGAACCCTCAAAAAGTCCTGAAAGGCTTAACTGTTATAAATAAAACAAGAGGCCCAGTGGGCCTTAATGATCACCAGAACCCTATTGCCATTTTTGTAGATCTTTGTGTGCTGAACGTTTTTGCTTCTTTCACTTTCTTTCCATCTCTTATACTTCTCAAGATAATGTCAAAAAAACATACAAAAACATAAACAAGAGGCCCATGGGTCTTAATGGTCACCTTTTTTGGTCTTTAGAAATCATTGTGTCAACTATGTGCTCTTTATCCTTCATAATAGATGATGCCGATATATTGATTTAACTACCCTACAATACTGACAAGTTTCAATCCTTTTATAGGATAGTAAGTCATATAATAGTGAGATGTGATTTTGGTATAACACTTTTACATCACTTTTTGCGCCCTACTGACAAAATGTTCACGAATTTCACAATTATGGTAAAGCATTTTGCTTTTTCTAATTATGCATTCAGTCTTCATAATGCACAAACGTGAAGATTTTGTACAATTATGTTTATTTCAACAATATAACCATTTTAGCACTGCCTTGCCCAAACCACCCCCGGCATCTTTTCATGTAACCAAGTGCATCTAGGTGATCAGAGAAACTTTAGTTTCACCAAACATCCAAAAACTTATAATATACAACTTGTCATGAGGAGCACAAAAACACATGTTTAGTGATAAGGTTCACATTCAGATGATTTAAGATTTCTAAAATAAGGGGTAGGGAATGACCCTGGGGACACCCAGAAATTTCACCCTTAAACTTGTCTTGTCATGGGTAATAAGAAAATATATGGTTTAGGGGTGAGGATCTCAATCGTTTTTGAAAACTGAGATTTCTGAAATTAAGTGGTGAGAAATGACCCAAGGCGCCACCCCAAAATATCCCCTTACAACTTGTCTTGTCAAGAGTAATTAGAAAATACATAATTTAGGGGTGGGGATTACAACTTATTTTTTAGATAATTGAAGATTTCTGAAATAAGGGGGCAGTTTTTCAGATAATTGAATATTTCTGAAATCATGGGGTGGGGAATGGACTGGGATTCCCCAAAATACCTCCATACAATTTTGTCTTGTCATGGGTAACAAGAGGAGATATGGTTTAGGGTTGGGAAGCTCAAATATTTATGAGATAATTGAATATTTCTGAAATAAGGGGGTGTGACCCTGGGGATCCCCAATATACCATCATAAATCTTGTCTTGTCATGCAGAAAAATAAAAAAATAAATATGGTTTAGGGGTGGGGACCTCAATTGTTTTTGAGATAATTAAAGATTTCCGAAATAACAGGGTGGGGAATGACCTTGGGGATCCCCAAAATACCACAATACAACTCGTTTTGTCATAGGTAATAAAAAAATATACGGTTTAGGGGTGGGAGACTCAACTATTTATGAGATAAGTGAATAATTCTGAAATAAGGGGTTGGGGATGACCCCGAAGACCCCGAAACATCACCATAAAACTTGTCTTGTCATGAGGAATAAGAAAATATATAGTTTAGGGATGGGGATCTCAACTGTTTTTGAGATAATTGAAGATTTCTGAAAAAAAACAGGATGGGGAATGACCCTGGGTATCCCCAAAATATCACCATAAAACTTGTCTTGTCATGCTAAATAAGAAAATAAATGGTTTAGAGGTGGGGACTGCAAAAGTTTTGGAGATAATTGAAGATTTCTGAAAAAATGAGGTGGGGAATGACCCTGGGGATCCCCAATACATCACCATAAAACTTGTCTTGTCATGAGGAATAAGCAAATATATGGTTTAGGGGTGGGGACCTCAACGATTTTTGAGATAATTGAAGATTTCTGAAATAAAAGGGTGGAGAATGACCCTTAGGGTCCCCAAAATACCACAATACAACTCGTTGTGTCATGGGTAATAAAAAATATATGGTTAAGGGGAGGGGATCTCAATTTTTTTTTTAGATAATTGAATAAAAGGGGTGGGGATTACCTTGGGGCCCTCAAAGTATCACCATTAAACTTATACTTGTCTTGTCATGAGAATAAGAAAATATATGGTTTAGGGTGGGGATCTCAACTATTTTTCAAATAATTCAATATTTCTGAAATAAGCGGTGGGGATGACCCCTGGGACCTCCAGAATTTTCCAATACAATTAGTTTTGACATGAGGAATCACAAAATATATGGTTTAGGTGTAGGAATTTCAACTACTTTTGAGATAATGGAAGATTTTTTAAATAAGAGGGATTGGGAATGACCCTGGGGATAAAGCCTTATATGGCAATGAGCCCCTTACATCATGTCATCCAAAAAATATTTAGTTTGAAGTACAGTGTAATGATTTTTATTGGTCAAAATGCAAGTAAAAATGTAACGTTTTATTTTCCTATATGTTTCTATATTAAACCCCATCCCAGCATCTAAAAATATACCTTAGACGCCCCTTATCCCCAAACTGAAAACTTCTTGCACAACTAGGGATATCGGCCTACAATACCCTGAAGTTTCATGGACTTTCACTATGTTGTTCCTAAGAAACGCTTAAGTAGGGAAGATTTTCTAACTTTAAGTACATTTTAATATATTAAATTTAGCTTCACCCTAGGGGCAGAACCCATGCACTCAGGGTAATGAATATTACAATACTGGTAGAGGGCTTCATGCTCTTTCAACTATACATTCAGTTTTTGTTTAAGATGTGCAGGAGATAAAAGACGGTTTTTCAAGATTTGACTATTTTTTATATATAGTAAATTTAGCCCTTCCCTAAGGGCAGAACCCATGCCCGCAGGATCATGAATTCTACAATTTTGGTAGAGGGCATCATGCTCTTTCTAACCATGCATTCAGTTTTCCTTTAATATGTGCAGGAGTTGAGAAGAAGGATTTTGAAGATTTGGCTATTTTTACTATATAGTAAATTTAGCCCTTACATAGGGGCAGAACCCATGACCTCAGGGTCATGAATTTTGCAATTTTGGTAGACAGCTTCATGCTCTTTCTAACCATGTATTCAGTTTTCCTATGAGATATACAGGAGTTGAGAAGAAGATTTTTGAAGATTTGGCTATTTTTACTATATAGTAAATTTAGCCCTTCCCTAGGGGCAGAACCCATGCCCTCAGGGTCATAAATTTTGCAATTTTGGTAGAGGACTTCATTCTCTTTCTAATCATGTATTCAGTTTCCTATAAGATGTGCAGGAGTTGAGAAGAAAAGTTTTGAAGATTCGGCTAATTTTACCATATAGTAAATTTAGCCCTGACATAGGGGCAGAACCCATGCCCTCAGGGTCATGAATTTTGCAATTTTGGTAGATAGCTTCATTATATTTCTAACCATGTATTCTATTTTCCTGTAAGTTGTGCAGGAGTTGAGAAGAAGATTTTTGAAGATTCAGCTATTTTACTACCGTATATAATAAATTTAGCCCTTCCCTAGGGGCAGCACCCATGCCCTCAGGGTCATGAATTTTGCAATTTGATAGAGCAACTCTAAGACATTACAACCATATAAGATATTTGTTTCAGGTACCCCAGTAGAGAAGAAGAGCTTTTTAAATTATCCTATATTTCATGGTTTTTACACCCTCCCTAGTGCCCCTTGGGGATGGGGACCATGAATTTTGCAATTTTCATACCCCTTCATATACTGATGCAAGTGAAGAAGTTTGGTTGAAATTGACCCAGAAGTTCTTGAGAAGAATCTGAAAATGTGAAAAAGTTAACAGACAGACAAAACACGATCGCAATAGGTCATGAACTTTGCTCAGGTGACCTCAAAATCCAGTAAAAAGGGGGAAACAACTCCCATAGGGGTCAACCTGACAATTTCCACCAAAATAAAATATTGGTATATTTTCCCAAGCTGCTCATTTTAAGGTAAAACATTTTTTTCTACCTTTAATAAGTTTGGAGATACATGTATTAAATAAAAAATATCTGCTGACTCATTTGTTCTATATTTAGCCATGGCTAAACTCCTTTTCATCTGCAAATTTTATGCAGCTTCACATGGTTATACTTCCTGTCAAGTTTGGTTCATATTGGACCAATGATTTTGGAGAAGTAGTAAAAAAAAATGTCTAAAATTTTACCCCCAAAAAATTATTATCTGTTTACTTAGGTGCCTGTAACCTTGACCTTTGACCAATGACTTTGAAATTTTGTCAAAATGAACCTTATATAATTCCTAACAATTTTTTAATATATCTTTGTCTGTCCGTTTGTGTTTTGTTGTTTAATGTCCCGCTCTCGCCTGGGATCCTGGCTCACTGATGCTTACGCTGTCAGTATAGCCAGGTGGAATACAATCACTTCGATTATCTGATTGGACAAGATTGGACAAGAATACCTTTTCCGCCACACTGAATTGTGGGATAGCATCAAATCATAACAAACATAGCGCCCCCATAATTAATCGATGTGATACGAGAATTTACTGCTTATAATACGCTTGATGTATGCACTATTTGCACTCAATCATTCATTCGTTTTAGAAATACACAATAAAGATCCCACAGACATGAGCAAGTAGATTGTTTACTACATTTGCAAGAATCTGACGTGACTGCCTGTTTGAATACCAAGAAGGATACTAATCTGTTTACTAATATGGGCATGCACATTTCTATATCTGGTATCTTGGTCAATTGATAATTTTAAGTCCTGTTTTGCGCTGATAACTTGGTCACATGGATTATATTACGCCTGGCCCTATCGACGAAGTAAAAATTGGGCCAGGAACCCAGGCTAGTCCCACTCAAGAATCTTTCACTTATATGGAGACGTCACCAAATGTCGGTGAAGGGCTTCAAATTTTGGCCTATGCTCAGCACTTACAGCCATTGAGCAGTGAGGGTTCTTTAATATGTGGACACCTACTGTGACACGATACCTCAGTTTTTACTGTCTCTTCCAAAGGACAGGAAACCGACCTGCTGTTGGCTGGACTCAAACCAACAACCTCATGATCAAGTGTCAAGCATGCTACCGACTGAGCCAGGCCAGCTCAATATACCATTATATACAAAAAGTCAATCGGTTTTGAGTTATTAAACAATTTGCAATACAATTGTACCTTGTGTTACTGAAGCATCCCCTAGTGGATCATTTATAGACAGATTTTCATTCGCAAATTTGTAGATATTGACTTAGCAATCATGCTTACAAAGTTTGAAAGTCATCTGATCATTGGTTCTTGAAGAGAAGATTTTTTTAAGATGTACCAAGTCTTGGTCCTTTTTGGCCCTTTTGAGGCCCCTATGGGTCCCAGCCCCTTTTTTCAGTCAAAATGCCTAAACAACGGACGACGCACGATGACAGACAAAAGACGATCACAATAGCTCACACTGAGACTTTGGCTCAGATGACCGAAAAAAACTGCTTTACTATTATAAAGTCATTAGAACCCTCAAAATGCCCTGAAAGACTTAACTGTTAAAAAGCCAATAGAACCTATCCTGATGGACTTAAATGTTGTAAAGCAATTAGAACTCTAAAAAAGTCCTGAAAAACTTTACCTCATAGAGCCATTGGAACCCTAAAAATTCCTGAAAGGCTTAACTGTTACAAAGCCATTCGAACACTGAAAAAGTCCTGATGGACTTAACCGTTATGAAGCCATTCCTGAAACTCTAAAAAAGTCCTGACTTAACTGTTAAAAAGCCAATAGTCCTGAAAAACTATCCTGATGGGCATTGGAACCCTAAAAATTATAAAGCCTTAAGTTAAAACACTTCAAAAGGTTCTGATGGATTTAACTGTTATAAAGCCATTAAAACCCTGAAAAAGTCCTGAAAATCTGAACTGTTATAAAGCTTTTAGAACCCTCAAATTAAGTCTTGATGGGCTTAATTTTATAAAGCCATCAAAACCTTCCGAAATTCCTGACCGGTTTAACAGTCATAAAGCCATTAAAACCTACTTAAAGTCCTGAAAGGTTTAACTGTCATAAACCCATTAGAACTCCCAAAAGAACCTGATGGTTTTAACTTTTATAAAGAACCCTAAAAGGGTCCAGAATTGCTTAACTGTTATAAGTCCATTAGCATTGACCGACATTACTAACCAGCCCACACAACTATAGCCATAATTGCCCCACAGAATGAATGATTGGGATACAGTGGTTTGCAAATACATCATCTTCATCACAGATAACCTGACTGTCAGAAATGTGATCCATACAGAGAAATTGATCACAGAAGCTATACAAAATGTATAATTACTACTGGTCACTTCATAAGACCTAAAGATGAGAGAAAGCAATGTAATGTAACATGTGTACAATGAACTTCAGCATACAAGTATCATCATACTAAGAAGTGTAGGCCTATGTACTTAACAATGCAGGTGGGGGAGGGGCTCTGTGGTCGAATGGTTAGAGTACCACTTCACACCATGAAGTCTCTCATCTCTTGTGAGTGCAGGTTCGAGTCCCACTTTAACCTAAGTTGATTTGCCCGTTTACTTGCAGAAGGCCAGTCATCACTTCCCAGGTACATTATAACCAGACTCTCTCCTCTACTGTTAAATACTCGTCACAAACATGTGACTGAAAAGTTATTTAGTGTGACATAAAACAACGTTCATTAGGTACAGAAGGAGTTCACAAGACTCCATCCCTAGCGGTTCTATCACTACGACTATATACTCTTGCCAGTTAAATTTCAATGTCGTTACGCTGCAGTTCCTAAAATTCCAACTCATCAAGGTAAAAAAAAGGGTCCACAAGACTTCACCTCGCAAGGTTATATGAAATGGACGACATACAGACTGAGTCAGATGTGCAAAAAGTATTCAATCACTGTAGTTTTTATACCATATATTTCATATAAAACCACATTTTTTCAAAAAATTATTGTAAAGTCATTTCCTATCAGATTCCAAGAATACTTTCACCAACAAACAGAATATTTCCTTATTTAATTGATTATTTAGATGAAACTTTCTTATTTGTTATTCTAACGATTTGACAATTTATAGTGAAAGTAAAATTTTGTTGTCACATTTTTACTTACCCATATTGAGAGTTTTGGTCACAAAATTTGAACATTATGTTTCAATAAATAAATCCACATCAGAAAATCAATATCAAAATACATACTAGCGGATAAAAGAAACAGCATAGCTTAGTCATTTCATTTATAGATTCATATACAAAATATTATGTTGCATTATGTATATCGTTATTTAATATATTGTCTTTCAATTGAAACATCAAATCACAGATTATGTCCATTGTGGTTGACACAAACATCCTCTGTAAGTAAGGGGTGCAAAAAAGTTTCACAAGTTTAATAGCGTGTATGACCGCCATTTGCAACCATTCTTCACACCTATGATGCATTAAATGCATCAGGTTATGCAGAAATGCTTTGGGAATCTTCTGCCATATGCCCAATGAAGAACAGAGCAAAGCGTCCAAAGTACCAGGGGGGGTTTGGCTCTTGATGTAGACGTCATTCCATCTCATCCCAAACATGTTCTACAGACGATAAATCCGGTGACATCACAGTTTTACATTTTTTTGTGTAATTTGCATTTACAAATTTGTTTTTGTCTCAATAACCTATGCAAACAGCATTTTGAATTTTGTTACTTCGTAATGCGGAATTTGCATTCAGAAATGGCGAATATTCAAACGGCTCATGTCTGACCCAATGTTTGGACCAGAGTTCCTGATTTCCAGTATGTCTAAATATATCTGTAATACTTACCAAATACAATATCCATCAGACCTATGCAGTTCATATAAGTATATTATCATATGCATAGCTCTGTTAGGCCCAATTTTCAAAATTTATTAGTTTTAATAAACTCTCAGTTTCATGGAAAACAAAATCTATGGATCACCGTTCATGTCATAATTGAACTGATTCATTCGAATTGTTTATGGTAAATTTCAGTTTATGGCTTAACTTTGTGTATGTTTACAATGACAAAACATGTGTACATCAATATTTTTTCTTCTATTGTAGCTTTTCACCACTTTCTCACTTTGGATCTCTCATGCAATAAAATAGTGTAACCCTACACTGTTGTGATAGAATTGGTTTATACTGACTGCACCCCCTCAAGGCAGTACAGATGTGCTGACATAAAATCTCATCATGGTAGCGTACACCGGTTAAATTGCTCCACTATCACCAAAGTGGTCAGTCCAAGTATTGTAATTCCACCCCAGACCATAAGGCTCTTTCCACGGAATAGGAGGCGCTGAATAACGCAGGCGTCATTATAACATTCTCCCACACAACAGTAAGCCTTAACACGACCATCACTGCTGTCAAGACGACATCTCGACTCCTTTGTAAACAGAAATTATGGTCAATCTCTGTTATGTAAATGACGCTGTCTCCTACACCATGCTTACCTCGCAACACGTGTTGCCAGAGCAGAACAGGATGGATAGCAGGACCATGAGGACGGATGTTGGCATCTCGCAATCTATTCCTTACAGTACGAGGATATATCCGCCAATGCCCAGGGATGCTTCTAGCAGTCAAAGAAGCCGACTGGAATCGATTACGCAAAAGTGACATCTGTATATATGTATCTTGCTGACGTGATGTCACACGCAGGCGTCCTGATCATGGACAGTCCCGAACGTTGCCAGTTTGCTGATATCATCTTCATACAGCATCTACAGTGTTAATAAGAACTCCAAACTGCCTTGCCACATTGCTTTGAGACATCCCAGCTTCCAGCATCCCAATTGCTTTCAATCATGGAAGGCATCTCTCAATTATAATTTTATTCCAAAAACCAATGTTGAATACTGTCAATGAATGCAAGAAATTCTAAGTGATTACTAACCATGTGTCACTTAGGCTCGAAACTTGAAAAAGCGTGCTGTGGCCTAATAATCAAGGTGAATCGAATGCGATATTGAATAAACTGAGTACTCAAACATGCATTTAGTATATTAACTATGTCTTTAAGAATGATGAAAGACTCTTTACTTTCTTTGTTTTTATCTAACTTTTAAGTATACAGTTTCTTTTTTCCACTAGTATATCATAAAACTGTATTTAATTTTTTGTCTACTGAAATGTGATAAAAAATTGCTTCACAATATTTTTTTAATAAATGTGGTTTTATATGAAATATGTAGTTTTAAAAAAAAATAATTACTTTATTTTTTTTTACCTTAGAACTGGTAAATTCCTATCTTTGAAAATGGATATTTTTAATGTTAGTCTATTCACTGATTTTAACATTCTCGAATATCAAAGTTCCAATTAACTGTTACACAGAAATTTGTGATTCTTTTTAATTGTCATTCTATTATTCCTATCTGTGACACATTTTAGATTTCAAATGGCAGAGTGCAAGGGCTTTTGAAATGAGAATGACGCAATCTTAAAATGACATGTGTGTTATTAAAACACATACTTGTATGACATTTTTTTCTTTTATAACAGAAAATTAATTCTGTATAATCCATGTAACACCTTGTTCATTCCAAACCCAATAACAGTAGTATGATCGAAGGATGAGAATATAATTATTTAATTTTTTTCTATAAGTATCACATCAAATTCTTTTTCTTCTCCTTTGTTGTTCCGGACTAAAAGCTCACAAAACGTACTAACTGTATGTTTACTGCATCTGTAAGTGAGTGAACGATATTGTTAAAGTCTGTTTGACTATATACATCAACATCAGAAATCTATATAGATCTTAATTCCCGAAGGAATTCCATTGTGATAATGGCTTTAAAAAAAAGGAGATATGGAAAGGTATAATTCAGGGGAAAAGTTCCAAGACAAGGATGATTACTGAAGTCAGCAAAAATGAACTGAATGATCTATAAATCTCACTTTCACATAATTAAATGATTCAATATTTCTAAAGGACTAGCAAAAAGCAATTTTCAACTCATTCACTTGTATGTATGTACATATGTATCATTTTTATCATCATCATCAATGTCATCGTCACGGCTGTTGCCGTTGTCTTTATGAATTTTCATAAAAGTCAATGCAGTAAAATTTGAAGTATGCTCATCTATCATACCACAACATATCCAACCCCTAAAGACACATTTGGACTGGCCGAAGTCAATGATTTACAGAAGAGTCAATTGTCTTTTAGGGGTTGAAGAGTAGAAGTATTTCTGATAAATTTTAAAACTATGATCCACGAAATGTTAGTCAGAACTCCTGTACCTGGCTGGGGTAATGGAAATTACAACTGGTGTTGCCATTGTACATTTTTTTTTTAATTTGTATTTTGAATGATGATTTAAGCCACAATCATAAATTTTTCTTTATACTTTTTACAATTAGACTTTGCCATTCTTTGGAATGGAAGAGTCCAAATGTAGCTACTCAGCTCAATGAGTTAAGAAAACCCATATTGGCTATAAAATAGGGGTTATTTTTATAGCAATTTTCCCTCAATACCTAAAAACCTAAAAAGTCACTAAAAAGTTATCTCGAGCCCTGAATTGGCATACGTCAATCACACAATGACAAATTAGAACACATCACTATAGGTTGCCTATTTAAAGGGGCATTAGCTGTATTAACCAAAAAATTTTATTTCAATTTTTTCTACTTTTACTACTTGTACTTGATGTACAATAATGAAGAAGAGCTATACACAGGCATAAAAAATCTTAAATTCACATATATTTTGTGAAAATATGGTCAAACATTATTGCTTCTTGTGATACCACACCAAATTTTAAAAGAATTGAAGGAAATACAAAAAAGATCTTGCATTTTGTACGTAATGCCCATATTTGGCAATAAAAGGTGCATAAGTCAACCAAATTGAAATTTCACGATTTAAGAATTCCTCTAAACAGATCATGCAATAAAACATCCTACCGAGTATGACTAAAATCAGGCTATAATTGTTCGAGTTATCGTATAAAACAACTGAATGGACAGACGGACATACAGATGGACAACGCCATACCATAATACACTGTCATCGATGGGTGTATAAAAAAGGAGAGAAAATTTTTTGAAAAAAAAAACACAGCTAATACCCCTTTAACTCAAATGGCATATGTAGGGAAAAAAATTAATTCTTTAATATTTTTTTAGCATCCCAATAATTTCCCTTATTGTAGCATGCCAATCAGAGGAAAATTTCTGACATACACATACATCTATATCTATTAAAGTTTACATCTGACATATTTATCCCAAATCATAAAACTGTCAAAATGTGGTATCTTCAAAATCCCCAAACATCTTTGAAATAATTAATAAACACCATTAAAGAGTGAGTAAATAACCTTTCTACAGTCTATATCTACAGCTACACACTTTACCTACTGTTTACAAAACCATAATAAACGAATTCTGTACTGTCATGTGTTAACTATTACCATCATAAATATATCCTGATTAACTTGGGGAATTTACCTAGCCATATGAAAGAGATTTTGAGCTGGATGTCAATTTCCAAAGACATAAGCATCCCAAGAGATTTCAATCATAATTCTTCAAGAATAACTAATAGCTGATAATACCAGAATGCCTGAAGTCATTCTGATACCTCGATACCTCGGCAACTGGCACACATACTTATAATAATTCCGAACTTTTTGACTGATTTGGCATAGATAAAAAATGTGTGCATGCAGTTGCAGAGGAATGGAATCAATTCTTTTGTCTGCATAAACCATTGCATCCTCTGATGGTAAATAATAGTGCTTGAGCAGTTTTAATGAGTAGATTCAAACTAAAATAAAGCACCTCTCAGATATGGTTCAATGATTTATGTTTGTTTTTGCTGGGAGGCATGGTGCGTCTCCAATTTTTACATGTTCAGTTGAGCATGTACATGTATTTCATGTATTCGCTACTTAATCATGCTCAAGTATCGTTTCCCTTTACATTTTTACATGCATTACAAATCCACACTGTCATGTTGTGTAACTAATCTTTTTTTTTGAGTTTTTTTTTTAATGTTGTTTTTTACGCCACACTCAACAATTCTTCAGTTAAATGGTGGCGGCCAGTTTTTTATGGTGGAGGAGGAAAAAGACCACTGACCTTCCGCAAGTAAAATGGCAAACTTTCTCACAAAAATCAACTTAGGTTTAGGTGGAACTCAAACTGGCACTGATCAGAGGTAAGAGACTTCATGGTTTAAAAGCACAATTCTCTAACCACTCAACCATGAACGCCTCGTAACTAATCAACTACGTACTAGCTGAAGTAGAGTATTCAACTCACAAGTAGATGGAAATATGTTGGAATCTAGGTAATTGTTTTTTTTTCTTTTCTTTTCTTGCAGAAATTTTGAGCAAATTTGTCAGTTTACCTGTGGTAGTCCTGAGGAAATTTATCAGTTTACTTACGTAAGACCTGCAGAAATCTGACAGTTACTTGTGGTATGAGTAAGGTAATTTGTTACTTTACTTACATAAGGCCTAAAGGAATTGGTCTCTTTATTTATGTAGGGTCTGAGGAATTCTGTCACTTTACTTACATAAAACCTGAGGAAATGTCACTTTATTTACATGTAAGATTTGAGGAAATTTGGCACTTTACTTACATAAGGCCTGAGCCTTACATATATGTATAACTGAACAATATTTATTCAGTGTATGTTGCATAAGACACCATCAGAACAAATACACATACATGTACATTACATCGAGCATGTTATAACCTTTAGTAAGACAACATAATTACAAGAACAGGTATGAGTTGGTTCAATTAATACTAGATTTTCCAAACTTCAGTAAGTCTTGATAAATAAACAAATTTTATCGGTCTATATCTTAATTCACATGTGTTGCAAATCACCAAGTCTTAATTAGTCGGAATTACCTTCCAAAGGGCACATGCTGCATAGACATATTGGTGAAGTGTGTTTATAAACATTATAATTAAACAAACACACCATCTTGCTTGTATTTCTACTTCTAGAGCAGTAACAGAAATCAGTTATATTTGCGTACAGAAATAAAACAGAATTAACGTTTCTTTGATGACATTATGGTTCACAGTTTTTACAGCCGTATTCAGTTATGAAGCCATCCCCATGTCCACATAAATGCCACCCACCCATTTACATCTTAATTAATCCCATCCACCCATTTACTTTTAAAAGAAAAATAAGAGTCTATGTTTACATTTAAACATAGCAAAATACAAGGTTTTTTTTTTTTCAAATTATGATATGATATCAGATACATTTAAATTTTCATTTACATTTTCAATTTACTGCAGACATATGATATTTAGTCAAACTTGTCCATAAAAGTTACTTAAGGGAACAGAAAAAAGTAGCTGTTATAGATAGGTGGCCTTTATAAAGAGGTTTATTCAATATAAAAAGTTAACAAAGGTTATTTTTGAATGGTTTTTAAAGGCAGGTGCTCTTTATACAGAGGTGGCCTTTAATACAAGTTTGACCCCTAATTTCCTTAAAGAATTAGAAATAAGTTGTTTGCTAGACGGTAAATGGCTGACAATTTTCAAAAACTTTAGCCAGTAACATTACTCATGTTATACAGCAGAAGGAACTACATGGAAAGCTGTCTTGAAAGATCATTCTCATGAAAGACCACCTGTCTTTTGAGACCACATCAAGAAAACCACTTGGTTAAATAATCCTTTAAATGAAACCTCTTCTGTGAGACCACCTGTCTTGAGAGACCACATTTCAGTGGCAGATCAGGTGGTCTCTCAACACAGGTTACACATTTCTCCAACTTTTTGGATGAAACCTAGATTTGGACTCCAACTATCTAATGGTAAGCCAGCACTCCACAGAGATCTACAGTAAAACCTGCATTAGCAACCACCTGTGTTTAAAGACCACCTGGTCACCAATAGTACCATCTATGTACATATCAACCTCTATATAAAGACCCCCTCCCTATAAAAACCGGTTTTCTTGTGTCCCCAAGGAGATCATTATATAAAAGTTTCACTGTATTGTAAATTAACCACCAAGATCTTAATCTCCTCTGAACCCATCAATTCCTATGGTCAGATTTAAACTCACCCAACTTAATAAGTAGTATGGTCTACTGTCAAAACTTGGGTGTGATTAATTTGATATTGTATGTAAAATTATTTTTAAAAAAAATTAATTTTAAATCATACATTGTATACTACTAAATTCTTTTAGTGGACTTTACCATCCTTTGAACTGGATGAGTCCAAATGTGACTACAGGGGTTTATGAGCCACTGTACAAATATTGATCACTTTATACTTGGTCGAGTAAAACTGACTTCTTTTGATGCAATAGTTTATGTTTAATACATATTTATCTTAGATTACTGATAACTCAAACAACAGTGTAGGGCCGTTTTTTTTTTATATGTTAAGCATTCACCCTGCTTCAAAAACTTAACTATCTTAGTGAACAAGAGGCCCAATGGGTCACCTGAGAAAAATTTTGAGTCAAGTTTTGTTAAAAGTAGTCCACTGAGAAGAAGTTGAAAATGTGTAAAAGACAAAAAAGTTGTACTTTCTGTCAAAAACATGAAAAATCCACTAAAAGGGGAAAAGGGATGACCTGACAATTTCGGACCTATTGACATTTTTGTAGGTCTTTGTGTGCTGAACATTTTTGCTTTTTCTCTTTCTCTCTATCTATTATACTTTTCAAGATAATACAACAAAACTGTCAAAAACATGAAAAATCCACTAAAAGGGGAAATAACTCCCAAAAGGTGGGGGCGACCTGACAAATTTGGCCTTTTTTTATATTTTTGTAGATCTTTGCATGTTTAACATCTTTGCTTCTTTCACTTTTACTCTACTTATTATACTTTTCAAGATAATTTAAAAAAAAATTTAAAAACATGTAAAATCCACTTAAAAGGGGAAATAACTCCCATAAGGGGCAACCTGACAATTACAGCCCTATTGACTTTTTTGTAGGTCTTTGCAAGTTGAACAATTTTGGTTCTTTCACTTTTACTCTATTTATTAAACTTTTCAAGATACTGTCAAAAAACATCCATAAACATGAAAAATTGACATAAAAAGGAAATAACTCACATAACAGTCGAAATATGATATACTTGTAAATTTTGCAAGCCGCTCATTTTAAGGTAACAGTTTTTTCTTTAGCTTTAATAATTTTGGAGATAACATGTATTTAATCAAAATATGTGCTAATTCATTCATTCTATATTTAGCCAAGGCAGCCATGTTTGGTCCTAGCCCCTTTTCATCAAAAAACTTTATACAGCTTTACATGGTAATACTTCCTGTCAAGTTTGGTTCAAATTGGTCAAATGATTCTGGAGAAGTAGTCAAAAATGTTGAAAATTTTACAAAAAACTTATATTTTCCATCTACTTAGGTGCCTGTGACCTGGACCTTTGACCTTGAAACATGAAAAACTATGCTCAATGTGGGCATCAATAATCAAATGCATTTTACTGACAATATACTGAAAAGCAACCAAAAGCTTGAAAAATTCATTGAAATGGAGAATAAACTTGCATAAGGGTAGACTTGCCTTGCCAATATTTTTATAGATCTTTCAAGATAATGTGCAACAACAGTAGAAAACATGCGAAATCCATTTAAAAGGGGAACTAACTTTCACAAGGAAGACCCTCACAAGGGTTAACCTGACAATTTGATTCCTATTGATTTTTCATAGATCTTTGCATACTGAACATTTTTGCTTCTTTCTCTTTCTCTCTATCTATTATACTTTTCAAGACAATAGGACATAACTGTCAAAAACATGAAAAATCCACTTAAAGGGGAAATAACTCCCATAAGGGTCACCTGACAATTTTGGCCTTATTGACTTTTTTGTAGATCTTTGCATGCTGAACATTTTTGCTTCTTTCACTTTCTCTCTATCTATTATACTTTCCAAGATAATGTCAAAAAACATCCAAAAACATGAAAAATCCACTTAAATGGGTAAAAATCTCCTATAAAGGTCAACCCAACAATTTCAACCTTTTGACTTTTTTGTAGATCTTTGCATGCTGAACATTTTTGCTTCATTCACTTTTAATCTACCTATTATACTTTTCAAGATAATGTCAAAAACATCCTAAAACATGAAAAATTCACAAAAAATGAGGAATTAACTCCCATAAGAGTCGACCCGACAATTTCCACCAAAATGAAATATTTGTAGATTTTTGCAAGCCATTCATTTTAAGGTAACAGTTTTTTTCTCTAGCTTTAATAATTTTGGAGATAACATGTATTAAATCAAAAATATCTGCTGACTCATTCATTCTATGTTTAGCCATGGCAGCCATGTTTGGTCCTAGCCCCTTTTCATCTGCAAACTTTATGTGGCTATACTTCATGGTTAGGTGCCTGTGACCTTGACCTTTAACCCCATGAGCTTGAATTTTTGTCAAAATGATCCTCAGATAATTCTTAAGAACTTTTTCATATATCTTTGTATACAAAAAGTTATACTAAAAAAATACTTTTGAGTTATTAAACAACTTGTAATACAAATATACCCTGTGTTACTGAAGTGCCCCCTAGTGGCAGATTTCATTTTCTTTCACAAACTTTGTAGATATTGACTTAACAATCATGCACACAAAATTTGAAACTTATCTGATCATTGGTTCATGAGAAGAAGATTTTTAAAGATGTACCAAGTTTTGGTCCTTTTAGACCCCTTTTAGGAGCCCTATTTGTCCTATCTCTTTTTCATTCACAAACTTTATGCGGCTTCACATGGGGATGCTAGATGCCAAGTTTGGTTATAATTTGCCCACTGGTTCTTGAGAAGAAGACGTTTAAATGCAAAAGTTAAAAGACAGATGCCGACGGACACTGGATCTTTGGCTATAGCAATAACAACTCACTTTGACCTTCGGGCCAGGTGAGCTTATAAATGGCATCAGGTTATGGAGTTGAGTAGAGTTAATTGGTATTACTAATCAGAATATGCTAAGGTACACTGAGTGTGCTAGGGATCTTTAAATCTATATTTTTATTTTATCTGAACTGTGTCTTCATCTGACCAACTTTTATTCCATGTGTTGTAAGGAAAAACAATGCATTCCCTGATTACCAGTTGTGTGTGTGTTTTTTTTTAAATATAATGTCCTACACATGGACGCTTAACATGTAAAAGAATTGGAATTACCTTAACCCATTCATCCCTAGAGACACATTTAGACTGGTCTAAGTCATTAATTTACAGAAGAGTCCATTGTTTTTTCAGGGGTTGATGCTTTAATTTAAAGGTATATTAGCTTTAATTTATCTTAACACTAATACTTTCATTCCGTGTGCTTATGAAATAACATACATTCAATGATGTGTAATTTTTTCAAAATATGATGTTTGCATGCAGACGCTTTAACATAGAAAAAACTTGGAATGGCCTAATTCACAACAGCATAATTCAAAACTGTAATTCAAAACAGTTGTCACCTCAGAGAATACATTCTAGACAGAAAAATTTGGCATCCTGTACATTTGGCAGGTCAGCATAAAAAACAAAACAAAACAAAAACAAGAAGTCCACGGGGCTTTAAGGCGCTCATCTGGCAAATTTGGTCAATATTGCAGAAGTAAAAAATGTCTAAAAGTTAATAAAATACTGAAATGTTCTGTTGACTTAGAAGATTAGTAAAGCTGTACCCAATTTTGTCCAAGTTTAAAAATATAATATATACCAAATTTGAAAGAAACTAATCATTGGTTAATGAGAAAAAGATTTTTAAAGATGTGCCAAATTTTGACCCCTTTTGGCATCCAATTTGGGTCCTAACCCCTTTTCATTTGCAAACATTATGTGGTTTCACTAGTGGATAATTCCTGCCAAATTTGGTTTATTTAAAACATTCTTTAGAGGAAGTCAAAAAAATGTCTAAAAGTTGATGATAAACTAGAATTTTCTGATTACTTAGGTGCCTGTGACCTTGACCTTTGATCCCATGACCCTGAAACTCTGTTACAATGATCTTCAGGTCAACTTTTTAATATAACTTTGTATACAAAAGTCAATCAGTTTTGAATTAACAAGCCATTAGTATAAAACCATGCCATGTCATTTGAAGTGTTTGCTAAAGACTTGTTTATAAAACAATTTTAATTTTATTTGCAAATTTGTAGATATTGAATTGACAATAAGGTATACAAATTTTGAAAAAAAAAGACTTTTCATTGGTTTATGAGAAGCAGATTTTTAAAAATGTACCAAGGTTTGACCTTTTATGGATTCTTTTGGATCCATATAAGGCACTTAATGCACATGAAGCCCCTTCTCAGGAATATTCTCAATACCAAATTTGGTGGAAATCCATGGTTCCAGCCCCCTTTTCAATTGCAAACATTATATGGCTTCACATGAAGATAGTTCCTACCAAGTTTGGTTGAAATTGACCCATTGGATCCTGAGAATTTGAAAATGTCTAAAAGTTGAGGAAAAACCAGTATTTTCTGTTTACTTAGATGCCTGTGACCTTGAGACTTATTCACAATGATCTTTAGATAATTCCTAACAACTTTCTGATATATCTTAGTATACAAAAATTCAGTCAGTTTTGAGATAAGTCATTTGTATAAAACATACTATATGTCATTTGAAGTGCTTGCTAAAGGCCACAGTCTGTGAACCTTAAGAGGTTTCTAATTTTTTCGTAGTTCAATACTTCTTCTGGCAATTATGATAAATTTGACATTGGTGGCAATATATATGAATTATCATATGATGTAATTCATACTATTCCATTAATAGGTTTCAATTAGTGTCACATGTCCTATATCGGAGCGGAACGGTTTGCCGATTTACCAGCTTGTTTTGTTATCCATACGGATGTATTTAGCAATAAGCAACAAAACCCTGTTATTTGCTTTGAATTTGATTTGATGATAATCTTTGATCTTATTTTCAGCATCTAGATATCTCTAAATTAAGCAGTATACACCAATACCAACAAACTTTCCAAGAAAATCATAAGCTGAAATCCAAGACTTGATAATCCTGAGACTAAAATGTTTAGTGTTTGTTCCCTTCAGAGATAGACATGTAAGTCAAAATATTACCATATCCTGCCATCTCCAGTATTAAGGTGCTTAGCTCAGGTTCCAGCCCTGCTGAAAATAAAGCTGATTTCTGTGAGAATGTTTGCCAGTTTACTTGCGGAAGGCTGGTGGTCTCTTCCCAGGTACATTGTAACAAGGTTCTCTCCTCCAACATTAAAAACTGGCCTCCACCATATAACTTAAAAATTGTTGAGTGTGACGTAAAACACTAATCAAAATTCAAATTTTAGTGTTACGACAAAACTCCTAATAAGATATATAAGATATCTGTAAAATAAAGGGGAATAACTCTTACAATAAGGATGTGAGGAGCACGATTTTTGTATGTGTCAGACCGTCTTCTTAAGGTGTATACCTGCATCAACAATGGGGAGTCTAGTTCAAGAACAGAAAGACAGACAAAATCTAAAACTATAGTTGGAAGAGTTGTCTTTTGGACATTTGGACGGGAAATCATCATTTTTTATGCAGATGATTTCCCTACAAATGTAAAAAGAGCCTGAGACACCAATCAATAATAAATGAACAATTAAAGTTTTTTATACAATAAATACTAAAAGAGAATTTATCAAATAAATGTTTTTAAGTTTATGCAGATGCCTGGAAAATACAGACAGAAAATGTCAATATTTCCTGACATTTATATCATTTATACCAACAAATTTGTTGACTTATGTTGCATCATATGTTAAAATTCTGATACATGCAGACAGTAGCTCTAATTCTAACCAGAAAATAACAATATTGATATAACTTCCTGATGATAGCACTTAAACATGTTACATTAACTTTATGATAAAAACACTAACACTAACTTTAAAATGACAACACTAACTTTAGGATGAGAACACTAACACTAAATGAATGATGATAACATATTTCATGATGATAACACTTATACTAATTTTAGAATGATAACACTAACACTAACTTTAGAATGACAACACTAACTTTAAGATGACAACACTAACACGAACTGTTTGATATCAACAGATTTACTTAATGATGATAAGATTTAAACTAACTTTAGAATGAAAACACTAATACCCTAAGATGACAACACTAGCATTAACTTTAAGATGACAACACTAAAACAAACATTAGAATGACAACACTAACAATAACTTTAGAATGATAACACTAATACGTTCATTACAATGATAACTCATACACTAACTATAAGATGACAACACTAACATTAACTTTAAAATGACAACACTAGCATTAACTTAAAGATGACAACACTAACACAAACATTAGAATGACAACACTAACAATAACTTTAGAATGATAACACTAATATTTTCTTTAGGATGATAACACATACACTAACTTTAGGATGACAACACTAACATTAACTTTAGAATAACAACACTAACATTTACATTATGATGATAACACATACACTAACTTTAAGGTGATAATTTTAACATTCTTTTTATGATGACAACACTAACTTTAGAATGACAACACTAACACTTACTTTATGATGACAAAACTTACACTCATTCTAAGATGACAACACTAACATTCACTTTAGGATGACAACACTTAAACTAACTTTAGAATGACAACACCAACACTAACTTTAAGATGACAACACTAACTTTATTGGTGATAACACTAACACTAATTTATAATCAACATACATAATTCATGATTATAATACTAACACTAACTGAGTAAGTTTATGATAATAACACTAACATTAAATCTATGATGTCTATATTCCCATCTCAAAACCATTTGAAAAAAAATCAAGTTATATTTGATAATGATATGAAATTAATTTTCAGTAAAAATAATCAGTTTCGTATGAAATAACTGTGAATTTAATGAGTCTCACATGAAATTTCTATGGAATTAATCTGTCTCACTTAAAATGGACTGTAACAGTAAGTACAGTAAAACCTGTATATAGGGGCCACCCAAGAGACCAGAAAATATTGGTCTTTATGTACAGGTGACCCTTATACACAGGTTTAATTTAGTTGAATTATGCAGTCAAGGAACTTGGAAAAAATGGCCTTTATAAACAGGTAATCCTTAAATACAGGTGGCTGCTATTGCAGGTTTTACTGTATTAAGTTGTGAATGGAATCACTAAAAATTAATAAGTACATGTACTGAATGATATTACAGTGAAATTGATGTTAAATCTGTCTTGCTTGAAAACAAAGTTTGACTTTTTATGGAAAATCGTTGATTCTTAGTACGATATAAAAAAATTTAAAATCTAACAAATTTTAAATTAATAATTAATTTTTCACATCTGAAATCAATAATACATAATTTGTATTGAGTAAAAATCTCTAGATTATAGATTACAAGAAAACTGCATTTAAATTTCATTGTTATGGTACTATGGCATAAAAAATTCTTCTAAATTAACTAACTTGCCAATATTCGTAACAGCAATTACCTTGTTGAACTCAATTTAAAATATCATGTTTTTGCGGAAAACAATAGAAAAGTAGATCAACTATTATCATTGGTTACAAAAGAAAATTTGATTTACATATATAGATTTTATCGATTTTAATTTTTTCTTTTGAAGTGTATCTGATATATACGTAAGCAATTATACCTATAATAGTTCGAAATGAATGACAAAAAGTTCTAAATGTCTACGTACATATGTTCTTTATAAGTCAGAAACATATGTTTAATAGACTGTCAGCATTTTTTATTTTTATTTATTTATATCTATGGACTAAAGCATAAACAATCATTTATTTATATTTATGGTTGAAAACAAATTAATCTTTGTTTATGTGTACGATTGTAATTACAAGATCGAAACATTTAATGTCAGGTATTACGATGAGTAGTTGCCTTCATGACGTAAGTTGCACGTTTTAATTTTTTTTTTTATAAATTTCCAATTGAAATTAAACAAAAGATCTGAACAATACAACATGCCTGCATTAGCTTGAAAAATGGCCGACCAACTATGTCACCAGTCTCATAGATCAAATTGTTTAATACTTGTTTATTTTATAAATCAACCTCTATATAATGACCACCTCTCTATAAAGACAGTAGTCAAATTATTTTACATGAAACAAAGCTTATTGCAGCCTTTTTTTATTTTTTCTAAGTGTGTGCTTAGTGTCTGTGTGCTCAGTGTGTATGTTCAGTTGTGTGCTGTGTGTGTGCATGCATGTGTGCATTTGTGTGTGTGTTTGATCAGCTTGATAAAGTGTTTAACTCAAACAGACAAGTCGAAATTCTTACTACTGAGATAATTCGGCTGCATGTCTCTCAGAAATGATTTAGACACAAATAAATTGAAAACGATCAGCAAATTTTCAGAGACAAAAAAAATTGACAAGTAAAAATATTGAAAATATAAATTCCTTTCATAGAGTGTCAGAAATATGGATAACATATAGGTATTGAAAATCAAATAAGACAGGTCATGCTAATGTTTACATGCAGCAGATATTTCAAACATCTCCATAAAGCTGATGACAGCTTACAAAATTTCTATACAGGAAAAGAGGTGAAAAGTGACTGATTCTATCAAAATTACAAGCAAGACGTATCTTTGTGGAGGTTTAATTAAAAGTTAAACATTTCTAAATATAATTCCTTTTTATTATGTAAAATTTGAGAATTTTTTTTTACATGAAGTCTACAGATGTACATATTGGATGATTTATATATTAGAAGCAATTTACTCGAATGAGGCAGATCTTTTTTTTCAGTCTTAATTGTATTACTTATTCATCTATTTCATTCATTCTTTCATTCATTCACATTCATTCATTCACTCACATTCATTCATTCACTTATTAATTCATTTGTTCATTCATTCATTCACTTACATTCATTCGTTCACTCACATTCATTCATTCACTCATTCATTCATTCGTTCATTCACTCACATTCATTCATTCACTCACTCACATTTATTCATTCACTTACATTTATTCATTCTTTCATTCACTCACATTCATTCATTCACTCATTCATTCATTTATTCACTCATATCTATTCATTCACTTACATTGATTCATTCATTCATTCATTCATTCACTCACATTCATTTGTTCACTCATTCATTCATTCGTTCATTCACTCACATTCATTCATTCACTCACTCACATTATTCATTCACTTACATTTATTCATTCATTCATTCATTCACTCACATTCATTCAATCATTTTTCATTATTACTAATTTTATGTCAAACAGAACTCAGTATTACTTTAGAATCAGAAAATTTCATTAGGGTTTTAGTTTTGGTAATTTTGTTTTTAATTCCTTTTTTCATCCTAGTATTCAAACTATAGACAGTCGATTCCACTTAAATGCATGCCTGATAACATTCCAGTTAATTGCTTAAGAATTCAAAACACAAATCCATTTCCCTATCTCTTACATGTTATCAATTTCTTATTCCTAACAAAAGAGGCATACACCAGTTTGGGCAATATCCATGATTTTATTACAGAAATGATGATACATATGTACATTACATGGTAAAGTGTCCTTAGGGCGAGTAAGAAGTCTGAGGCATCAGTATGCAGCGATGGTTAAAGCCATAACTACATGTATAATGACTCGACCGTGTGAAGCGGTATGAATAAAATCATGGTAGACCTCCAATGCCCAAAAAATAAATATTCTTTTAAAATGCATAGGTTAAACCAAGAATTTCTGTTAGTTGCATAAAATGTTCCCCAAAATGTACTGATTATGGTAATGTGTGGACATACTATTTACATAGAAATGAGAACATACCAAACTAAGTTTTATGACAATTTTGCTTTTATGACACCATTTTACCCTAATGCTTAATGATATTCCATTACTAGTGTATCTAGGATGTTTTTAATAGTATTTTACACATAATTGAAAGGAATAATTGAACATATATCAACATTGTTCACTAAAATACTCTATTCCTGTTAATTACATATTCTTGTTATTTGCAGAATTTTCTCCAACATTTTGGCTATGCAATTAAGAGGAATACACTGTATATCTAATATCAAACAGGACCTAAAGAATTGGAGCCATGAAAGAGCTATGATACTTAATATCAAAATCTTAAATAATTCGGAATTAATATCCATCAAAATGTACAGAATCACTGTCCTATGTTCTACTAATTTTAGCAAACTATCCTAAAAGATCTATTCAAAGATTTTATTTAATTTCTAAGTAGTTAGTTAATCCATCTTGATATCCTAGACAAGGTTGTTACACACAAATAAAGATAATGTCAAATTAATAAAAAGCATCTCATTTTAGAATATCTGATAATTTTCGAAATAGATAATTAAGATTTTGATAGATAATATCATCAAAAGTAATAGTTTCCTTTACACATATCCGACATTTTTGTAGTTTGAACTGTACTATGTTTCCTGTAGCTATAAAAGCCCATTTTCTAACTGGATGGAAGGAAAACAATGTAAATCGTAAATCGGAGAGAAATACAATATGGCACAGTGTCATCATGAGTACATACTGATTTAACTCATTATCCCCTAAAGACACATTTGGACTGGCCTAAATCATTGATATATAGAAGATTTGATTGTTTTCTCAGGGGTGATGAGGTGATTCAAACATAACTGCTGGTCAGATTATCCCAGAATGATATATCTCAACTAAATTTAATGCCTACGAATTTGGGTTTTTTTTTCTTTAAAAAATCATGTATTTTAGCCCCATGAAAGTGTCTGGTTCTACAGTATTATCATTAATCCTTTAAATCTTCCGATTCTACAATATTATCTTGAATCTTTTAAAACTTCTGATTCTACAATATTATCCTGAATTCTTAAAAACTTCTGATTCTACAATGTTATCCTGAATCCTTTAAAACTTCTGATTCTACAATATTATTCTGAATCCTTAAAAACTTCTGATTTTACAATGTTATCCTCAATTGTTTGGGTAAAACTTCTGATTTCTACAAAAAATTTATCCCAAATCCATAGAAATCTTCTGATTCTACAAATGTTATCCTGAATTTTTTTTAAAACTTCCGTTTGCTAGCCCGCCCATATTGTTATAACCTGAATCCTGTTAAAACTTCTGATTCTATATATAAAATCTTGAATCCAAAAGCAAAAAACATCGTGATTCTTGACAGATTCATTATCCTGAATCCTTAAAAACTTCTGATTCTACAAGATGTAAATCCTGCATGATCCTGGAAAACTTCTGATTCTACAATGTAGGATCTCCTGAATCCTTTAAAACTTCTGACCTCAGCATACAATTGATATCGATTACGATCCTGAATGCTTTTAATTGTTTCTGTGATTCTACAATATTATCCTGAATCCTTTATTCAGTCAAACTTCTGATTCCGCAAAATATTATCATTAATAACCATTTTTAAAACTTCTGATTCTACAATCTGATTACAATGTTATCCTGAATCCTTTAAAACTTCTGATTCTACAATATTATCTTGAATCTTTTAAAACTTCTGATTCTACAATATTATCTTGAATCTTTTAAAACTTCTGATTCTACAATGTTATTGTGAATCCTTTAAAACTTCTGATTCTACAATATTATCCTGAATCCTTTAAAACTTCTGATTCTACAATGTTATCCTGAATCCTTTAAAACTTCTGATTCTACAATATTATCATTAATCCTTTAAAACTTCTGATTCTACAATATTATCTTGAATCTTTTAAAACTTCTGATTCTACAATGTTATCCTGAATCCTTTAAAACTTCTGATTCTACAATGTTATCCTGAATCCTTTAAAACTTCTGATTCTACAATGTTATCCTGAATCCTTTAAAACTTCTGATTCTACAATATTATCCTGAATCCTTTAAAACTTCTGTCTACAAAACAATTTGCTAGTACATGTATGAAATGAAATAAACTGTAAGTGTAAAATATTGTTCTGGTAAATATTGTTGAAATTATTAAAGGTCATGATAGACATATCCAATATTTTATCCATATCAAGAGGCCCAATGGGCCTTAATGGTCCCCTGAGTAAAATAATACCCAGATTTGGTCCCTTTTGGACTCTGTGATCTTTAAATTTTGTCAAAATGATCCTTAGATAATTCCAAACAACTTTCTCATATATCTTTGTATAAAAAAGTCAATCAGTTTTGAGTTATTAAGCCACTTGTATAAAATTGTACATGTATGTTACTGAAGTGCCACCTAGTGGTTACTTAATGGACAGTTTCCATTTTCATTTTCAGATATTGATTCAACAATCATACATATACAATTTGAAAATCAACTAATTATTGGCTCATGAGAAGAATATTTTTTAAAGATGTATCTACTTTTGGTCCTTTTGGCCCCTTTTGTGGCCCCTATGGGTCATAGCCCCTTTTCATTTGCAAACTTTATGTGACTTCACATGGCTCAGCTGACCTTAAAAGCTCCATACAAAATTTGGTTAAGATCGGAGATAAAAACGATCTCTTGCAACACTACAGAACATAATAGACTGGTCTAAGACAATACAAAAGAACATATCATTCTGATACATAGGGGTTCAAAATCCAGATAACAAATTTGTTTGCTGCAGATGAGAGTCTATTGAATATGCTGGCAGTTAGTTTAATATTCATAGAAGTAATTTTCTGTTGTAGCTCAAGTTTACATATCACTTTATTACAAAATAGGTGACAAACACATAAATACTGCTTACATAAGTAAATTGCACACGGAATCCACATAACTGTTTTAATGGGCTGCGTAATGTTATTGCTAGAAAGGAGACACACAAATATCTTTTGTAAGTTAATCTTCCAATATTTTGACAGTTTTTCTATTTCCTGGCTTCAACCGCATGATGAAATATGCCAAGCGAATCTTTAAAGTGCATACATCTTAATCAAGTGTTTGATAGTACACTCATAAAACAAATCACATTAACCAACCAAGTTATATATAGATCTATATTTATGATGTGCCAAATGATGATTATGAAGCCAAACTGAAGAAAATGTTTGTTTGTTGTTCATAATCTTCCCTGGTGGTTGCTAATTCAGTATAGTATTGGCTTTGCATGCAAAAGATTCAGGGTTTAATTTTTGCCGGGTCAAAAAACTCATGACTAGAATTAGCGACCACTCTATTCCAGATCTTCTGGGTAAGAAGAGAAACTGACCATTCTGACCCTGATCCTTTAGGTAAGAACAGAAACTGACCACTCTGTTCCAGATCTTTTGGGTAAGAAGAGAAACTGACCATTCTGTTCCAGATCTTTTGGGTAAGAAGAGAAACTGACCACTCTGTTCCAGATCTTTTGGGTAAGAAGAGAAACTGACCACTCTGTTCCAGATCTTTTGGGTAAGAAGAGAAACTGACCACTCTGTTCCAGATCTTTTGGGTAAGAAGAGAAACTGACCAACCTGTTCCCGATCTTTTGGTAAGAAGAAGAAACTGAACTCTGTTGGTTTTTTGGGTAAGACAAAACAAAACTTTCACATATCTGAGAAGGATTTGCTCTTAGAAAGAACATTTACCACAATGATAAGATCTATGACATAAGAAGAAAAACTGACAACAGTCTAAAATAAGAACCTTTACTTAAGATGACAAACTGAGTCCATGTTCCAGATCTTTTAAGAAGAAAAAACTGACCATTCTGTTCCCCATAAAATAAGAAGAAAAACTGACCTTTCTGTTCCCGATCTTTTGGGTAAAATAAAAACTGACCACTCTGTCCAAGATCTTTTCCATAAAATAAGAAACTGACCACTCTGTTCCAGATCTTTTGGGTCCAGAAGATAAAACTTACCATTCAATGACCAATCTTTTGGGTAAAAAGAGAAAACCACTTTACTTTTGGGTAACAAAGTCCAAAAATAAGAACCTTTATACTTGTTCCAGTTCTTTTGGTCCATAAGAAATGTGATGGGTTTTTACTTCAGACAAAGTCCATAAATTGAACACTTATCAGAGACAACTGTTGCTCTTAAAAAACATTTACCTTCAATGATAATTATCTATGACATAAGAACTTCTGGTGACAACAGTCCATAAAATAAGAACCTTTACTTCCAATGACAATAGTCCATAAAATAAGAACCTTTACTTCCAATGACAATAGTCCATAAAATAAGAACCTTTACTTCCAATGACAATAGTCCATAAAATAAGAACCTTTACTTCCAATGACAATAGTCCATAAAATAAAAACCTTTACTTCCAATAACAATAGTCCATAAAATAAGAACCTCTACTTCCAATAACAATAGTCCATAAAATAAGAACCTTTACTTCCAATAACAATAGTCCATAAAATAAGAACCTTTACTTCCAATGACAATAGTCCATAAGATAAGAAACCTTTACTTCCAATAACAATAGTCCATAAAATAAGAACCTTTACTTCCAATGACAATAGTCCATAAAATATAGAACTTTACCTCCAATGACAATCCATAAAATAAGAACTTTTACTTCCAATGACAATAGTCCATAAAATAAAAACCTTTACTTCCAATGACAATAGTCCATAAAATAAGAACCTTTACTTCCAATGACAATAGTCCATAAAATAAAAACCTTTACTTCCAATGACAATAGTCCATAAAATAAGAACCTTTACTTCCAATAACAATAGTCCATAAAATAAGAACCTTTACTTCCAATGACAATAGTCCATAAAATATAGAACTTTACCTCGAATGACAATCCATAAAATAAGAACCTTTACTTCCAATGACAATAGTCCATAAAATAAGAACCTTTACTTCCAATGACAATAGTCCATAAAATAAGAACCTTTACTTCCAATGACAACAGTCCATAAAATAAGAACCTTTACTTCCAATGACAATAGTCCATAAAATATAGAACTTTACCTCGAATGTCAATCCATAAAATAAGAACCTCTACCTCCAATGAAAACAGTCCATGAAATAAGAGTCAATGCCTCCAATTAAAATAGTCCATAAAATATAGAACTTTACCTCGAATGTCAATCCATAAAATAAGAACCTCTACTTCCAATGAAAATAGTCCATAAAATAAGAACCTATACCTCCAATGACAACAGTCCATAAAATAAAAACCTTTACCTCCAATGACAATAGTCTATAAAATAAAAACCTTTATCTTCAATGGAAATAGTCCATAAAATAAGAACTGTTACCTCCAATGACAATAGTCCATAAAATAAAAACCTTTGTCTCTAATGACAATAGTCCATAAAATAAAAACCTTTATCTCCAATGGAAATAGTCCATAAAAAAGAACTGTTACCTCCAATGACAATAGTCCATAAAATAAAAACCTTTATCTCCAATGACAATAGTCCATAAAATAACAACCTTTACCTCCAATGGAAATAGTCCATAAAAAACCTTTACCTCCAATGACAATAGTCCATAAAATAAAAACCTTTACCTCCAATGACAATAATCCATAAAATAAAAACCTTTACCTCCAATGACAATAGTCCATAAAATAAAAACCTGTACCTCCAATGACAATCATCCATTCAATAAGAACCATTACCTCTGAGGACAAACATCTCCAAACCATGAGCCTAAGTTAACAGTGCTTGAGATATGACAAATTATTTAAGAACCAATTCATTGACACATTCCATAAATTTCAAGAAGCATAACTCTTGAATGACAAAAAGTAAAATTGATCAAACTCAATTTCAACCTGTATCTAATTATCCCTATTTTTTTCCATATTCCTAAATTACATCAAAGCATCATAATCAGAATGTGTTAAAGGTAAAATGAAATCTGTTTTCTGACAAACAAGAAAATGAGAATAACTGGATAATTTTTAAGACACGCGCTATTACAAATGATAATCTGTTACTCAACTTTACCAACAGATGGCGCTGAACTTTGCAGACAGATGACACTGAGGCAATGTCAGTTGTAATTCAACAATATAACTAACACAATTTCTTGGTTAGCTACTTATCTTGCGTTTTTGCTTTGACTGATGAATTTTATGCTCTATCATCCACATTTGTACATTTCCTAGTAAATATCATTTCTCTATCCATCTTTGTATATTTCCTCAAAACTTTATTTCTATTTCTAGTTTTAGCTGACTTTCTGTATAATCTCATGGGAACATAATTAAGATGCAGTCAGATGTATCTCTCTCTCTCTCTCTCTCTCTCTCTCTCTCTCTCCTCTCTCTCTCTCTCTCTCTCTCACCTCTCTCTCTCTCTTAAGGTAAACTTAGGAAGTTATTATCTAATCAATAAATGAAATGATATGCAGTATGGACAAGGTGGGAACACAATTAACACAGATACAGTCAGATCCATTCACTCTTACACTAGTTGAAGCTATTACAATGTTGTATAATTTCATTGCCAGATGGGTCCAGTGCAACAACTGGCTACATGAATAACTTCAGCATTTGAAAAATGGAGATTTTTATCTTTCCCTGTGTGGAATAATTCTTTTGATTTTTACCTGTATGCTATTTTAATTATGTGAAAGCAGACCGAAAACATTGATCCGGTAAGTAATTTTATCATCATTTTAAAAGTATTATCATCAAAAGTGCACATACATGTATCATGATGCCTGCATATCCCAATAGCAAATAGAAATGATCTTCACATTAGTTGCAAAAGTGCGTATTCATATTCGTAACTACAGTAAAATCCATATAACCTGGATTGGATGGAGTCTTGTGAACCCTTTCTTGACCTGGACTACTTTAAATTTTAGGTAATATAAAGCATAACATTAAAATTACACTGACTAGAGTAATCGTTCCTATCTGTCACCATAGAAAACGTTTTTCATATGCAGCTTATCATAGCCAAAAAGTGATTAGAATCATCTGTATGATAATCAAAAGGTTACTTCGCCCCGCCATCTTATGTGAATCAGACTTAAAACATGTAACTTTTTTTCAGAGAAGGCCAATATTGAATGATTGGTGCCACTTGCTTGAACTGTGGCTTGACAGTTGCAAATTTGCATTCAGAAATGGTAACTTACAATTTTGATTTCATAAAGTAACCATGGCAATGTATCTGTTTCATGTTTTGAGTTGTATTTTCATTGTCATATATTGTAACTAAAAATGTGTTGAAACTACAAACAAGTCAAATACGCTGGACACGTGTTATGTCAAATTTGGATGAGTCAAAATTTCAGTTATGGCGGAGTTAAACTGTCGATCGCGATTTATAAAATTATATATTTATATTATTTTTACTTTGGATATCTCAAAGTTTTTATCTCTAAATTTTTCTTATGTCAAAGTAAATTTCCGGTCTTAAGTACAGTGAAACTTGTATATAAAGACCCTTTTACGTACACAACAAAAGCAGTCTTTATAGGGAGGTGGTCTTGATATAGAGGTTAATTTGTACACAAATGATACTATTAGGGACAGCAAAAAAAAGTCTATGGGCAGGTGGTCTTTATACACAGGTGGTCACTAAAGAAAGTTTTACTGTATTGTAATTTCATAGAAAGAAAAACATTCCTTATCTTAAATTCAACATTTTGCTGGTGAAGTTTTACTTTTTTTTTAACAAACGCATAGCAAATAATTACCTGTTTACTTGCAAAACACAAGCAATTTACTTATTTTGAGGTGAAATTATAATAAATAATCTATCAGATTTCTAAATATGTACCAAGTTTTGGTCCTTTTTTGGGTCCTCATTCCTTTCTATTCACAAGCTTTATGGGGCTTTACACTTCCTACCAAGTTCAATTAAAATTGGCTGACTGATTCTAGAGAAGAAGGCAAAAATAATAATACATGATGCAAGTTGCAAGACACCAAACAGATAATGACAGACAGTCACCTACTAAACTAACCTGTCCCTCTGTTCTTATCGGCTTTAAACTTGTGTAAAAATTAACCCATTCACCCCTAAATATACATTTGGACTGTTCTAAGTCATTGATTTACAGAAGAGTTCATTGTTTTTCAGAGGTTGAAGAGTTAAGCAATATATCTTGGTAAAACTCTAAATTTCAGAGTAAACCAATAAACAAGTTGTTCACTATAACTCATTAACCCCTAAAGACACGTGGACTGGTCTAAGTCATCAATTTACAGAAGAGTCCATAGTTTTTCAGAGGTGGATGACTTAAAACAGCTTTTCAGCAGAGTTGTAGTTTTGGAAGTTGATCTAATATCTAATGCAGTCCTCAAAATGACAATTAATTTAACTCACAGACCCCTGCAGTCACATGTAGACTCTCCCAAATCAATAAATAGTATAGTCTTCGGTCAAAATTCAGGAGCTAACAAGTTTATATTGCATGTAAAAACATTATACAATTTTGATTCTAAATCACACCCCTGAATTCTGACAATGGACTTAACCATTCGTTGAAATGGGCAGGTTCATATTTGAAATCATGCAGGGATTTGTAAGTCAAATGTGGCCACCTTTGTGAAAGTCAGAAAAAACTATGACATGATAATATTGTGTAACTGGTCATTTTTCTGACAATTTTATATTCATTACGCTGGATAAAAAACGTAACACAAAAAAATAAAAATCTGAATTATTCAACACAAGTTAAGCCTGTTAAGAATAATTTTATGAACATTATGCATGTACTTGTGACATTATGTTTCGTAATTGGTCCAATAGGATTTAAATCTTCACATATTTTGGTATTTTCATGACTTAATAAGACTTTAAAACTACAAAAAAATTCCTTTTTCATATCTTTCTGTACACCCACATGGAACGCAAAAGACAGATTCGGCAAATAAATCCTTCAATTCTATGAAAAAAAGCAAAATTTAAGTGTCAACGAAAAATTGGTAATTACGGTTTATTTCATTGGCTGCAGCCCACACAGTATGTAGTATCATACTATTTACATCTGACGGTATATAGGCGGAAGAATTTCGATGTTGTGATGTGCCATCCAACCAATAGGATCTTTACAAAATCAGTCTTAAGGTTTTTACATTTCATCAAAGTTTAAACCAACTACATGTTCCGGTACTTGCTTTTAAAATGTCAAAAACTTTATAAAATTATATTTATATCTTTCCTTTATCTTATATTTAATTATTCATTTTTTGTTTTTACCGAAATTGATTTTCAATTACATTGTCATTGGTAACTATCTTTCTCTTGGGGCTGTGAGCAGTTAGTCATTTTAATCAATCAAATTTTTGGTTCACTGGAAAAACTGTGATAATTATTTTGTTTTGGTAAGAAAGTCTCGCTAACGAGGCTCAAGAGATTCTATACATTACATTGAAACATGTAGTTGCAGCTGTGTGATGATGAAATGGCTTACATAAACAATTTGTATGTCTAAATTATGTAAACAAATACATTTCATATCAATTATTTTCAATGGTCATATCAGGAGTAACCAATTTTTTAATATCACTTAAAAGCTATAGAGGTTTGATATATGATGATATACAGAAAATCACTTCTACTGCATTTCATAACAGACTTATTATCAAGTAAGTTTACCAAGGTAACTGAATTAATAGACATTTAACTCGTACACCTCTAAAAACACATTAGGACTGGTCTGGGTCATTGATTTTCGGTAGAGTCCATTATTTTTAAGGGTAGATGGTACAAAAAAATTACGACTTACATTTTAAAGTCTTTTTATGGTATAATCTGCAACTGGGAATTGAACCTGTAACCATTCACTTGTGAGTTGATGGATCTACTACTAAACTACAGAGAGTGGATAGCTAACTATATCAGTATGAGATATTAAGTTGCCGGGGCAGATCCAGGATTTTTTTAAAAGGGGAGTGGGGTTGAGTATGAACTTCCACAATAGCAGGAAATTACATATCGATAGTAATACACGAAACTCTGCATGCGATCCGCAACAATGAGTTTACAGGACTAGATAGTAACTAATTTTGTAATAAAATATTAACATAACGATCGATCAATCAATCAATAGCTAGCTCTCTCTCTTTTTTTATTTTATACTGTTTTCTTTTTTTTTATTTATATTTATTGTTATTATTATTTTTTTATTTTCAAAGGGGGACGTTGCAACCCTGCAACTCCCCACTTGAATCTGCCAATGAGTTTGAATATTAGCTAATATGTGATATAAAAAAGAATTAAATATCTCGTTTAAAAATGTGTTACCTTTTAAAGGGGGCATTAGCTGAGCATGTGTTTTCCAAAAAAAAATTATAATATGCTTTTTACTACTTAGATTGATATACAATAACAAATAAGAGCTATACACAGGCACATGATTTCCTATATTCCTATATAATTTTTGAAAATAAGGTCAGGTACGGAGTTGTATACATATATAAATAATGGGGCTGAATTAATCATTTTGAAACTAATAATTGTCGCTGGGTTTCTCAAGCAATTTTCTGAAAATATATAGAAATTAAAGAATTCTTTTAGCCTGTGTATATCTGTATCTATGTTATTGTACTACAACCTAAGTAGAAAAAAAAGGAAATAATTTTTTTGGAAAAAAAACAACACACCTAAAGCCCTTATCAGGATAGCAGGCCACAAAATAATAGAAATCACCGTTACCCATTTAAAAGTTCGGCTAAAAAGAATGACCATAATCTGCTGGTTACAATAGCATTAATGAAGACTTTTAAATGAAATTCATCAAGAACGAAAAGGAAGTTACGTGATTTGTATTTGTCGTAACCTCCACGTAACTAGAACGATCACTCCTGTGTTATTTTGTTGTCTGGATAGATATGGTATTAAAAAAGTGGATTCAGTTTCTCATTTTCAAATGTGATACCTTACCGTCAGCAAAGATGAAATATCAATAAGTGAATGAAACGTGACATCTTACCATCAGAGAAAACTTGACATCAAACAGTTGATAAATCACCTCATTTTAAAATGTGTTACTTTTTTCTTGCATAGCTATAGCTACTACATTAAAACCTGTCTTGAGAGACCACTCCTGCCATGAAATGTGGCCTCTAAAGACAGATGGTCACTCAACAGAGGTTTTATTCAAAGGTTTATTGAACCAAGTGTTTTTGAGATTGTGGTCCCCCATGACAGTTGTTCTTTTATGACAGTGGCCTCCCAAGACAGATAGTGTTTTATGACAGTGGTCTCCCAAGACAGTTGGTCTTTTATGACAGTGGTCTCTCAAGACAGTTGGTCTTTTATGACAGTAGTCTCTCAAGACAGTTGGTCTTTTATGACAGTAGTCTTTCAAGAGAGTTGGTCTTTTATGACAGTAGTCTTCTAAGACAATTGGTCTTTTATGACATTGGTCTCTCAAGACATTTGGTCTTTTATGACAGTGGTCTCCCAAGACAGTTGGTCTTTTATGACAGTAGTCTCTCAAGACAGTTGGTCTTTTATGACATTAGTCTCTCAAGACAGTTGGTCTTTTATGACAGTGGTCTCCCAAGAGAGTTGGTCTTTTATGACAGTGGTCTCTCAAGACAATTTGTCTTTTATGACAGTAGTCTCTCAAGACAGTTGGTCTTGTATTACAGTGGTCTCTCAAGACAGTTGGTCTTTTAAGACAGTAGTCTCTCAAGACAGTTGGTCTTTTATGACATGAGTCTCTCAAGACAGTTGGTCTTTTATGAAAGTAGTCTCTCAAGACAATTTGTCTTTTATGACAATGGTCTCTCAAGATAGATGGTCTTTTATGACAGTTGTCTCTCAAGACAGTTGGTCTTTTATGACAGTGGTCTTCTATAACAGTAGTCTCTCAAGACAATTTGTCTTTTATGACAATAGTCTCTCTCAAGATAGTTGGTCTTTGATGACAATGGTCTCTCAAGACATTTGGTCTTTTATGACAGTAGTCTCCCAAGACAATTTGTCTTTTATTACAATAGTCTCTCTCAAGACAGTTGGTATTTTATGAAAGTAGTCTCCCAAGACAGTTGGCCTTTTATGACAGTGGTCTCTCAAGACAGTTTGTCTTTTATGACAGTGGTCTCCCAAGACAGTTAGTGTTTTATGACAGTGGTCTCTCAAGACAGTTGGTCTTTTATGACAGTGGTCTCCCAAGACAGTTGGTCTTTTAAGACAGTTGTCTCCCAAGACAGTTGGTTTTTATGACAGTGATATCTCAAGACAGTTTGTCGTTTATGACAGTAGTCTCTCAAGACAGTTTGTCATTTATGACAGTGGTATCTCAAGACAGTTTGTCTTTTATGACAATGGTCTCTCAAGATATTTGGTCTTTTATGACAGTTGGTCTTTTATGACAGTTGTCTCCCAAGACAGTTGGTCTTTTATGACAGTGGTCTTCTACAACAGGTTCTACTGTATTGTATACCTCATTATCTTTCACAACAAACTGATACAGTGGAACATGTTCTGAGAGCCATCCCTGCTGCCACTGCAATGTTGTCTCTCAAGACAGGTGGTCGCTAAAAAAGAGGTTTTATCTAAAGGACTATTTAACAAAGTGACTTTCAGAAAGTGGTCTCAGAAGACAGGTTGTGTTTCATGAGTGGTCTCCCAAGACAGGTTCCAGTGTACATTTTTCAGTGAAATGTTTAATTTGATACTAATCAATTGCCAGCCAATTTCAAAAATCAAATTGCATAAATTATTTGACATCAAATTTAGTAAGTTGTACCCACAGTAAAAGCTGCTTTAGCGACCACCTGGGTATAAAGACCACCATGTCACAAACACCATTTTTTGCTATCCCCAATACTACCATCTGTGTACAAATCAACCTCTGTATAAAGACCACCTTCCTATAGAGACCGGTTTTGTTGTGTCCCTGAGGAGGTTATTATATACAGGTATCACTGTACTGCCAAAGTAAAATATGAGCTAGTCTTTAATGAGAGTGGTCTTTCAAGACAGGTTCCACTGTACCATCATTCCAATCTTCTGTAACCCTTTTATCAAAAGTAATTAGTTACACATACCTAAACGCTAAAAACTTTAAAAATAACTAACTGACGGACAGTTTAGAAGAATACATATGCCTTTGTTCTGTAACGTTTACGTGATTAGTACAAGTCATTGTGCAAGACGACCAATCATTTCTCTTCCTGGTTTGATCAAAGTAATAATGAAAGACAATACAACATCAAAATAAATGCCACGACTTAATTAGCGTCTGCAAAAAAGATCTTTCTTATTAACAAAGACGTGAAAAATTGCATGTTACAAAATCACTTCATAGTTCCCTCAAATGTTAAATTAAACTGTTACTAAAAAAAATGTACTAAGAAACCTCATACCGATATTTTTTGGTTTGCGTACATTGGCATCTTATCTCGGTCAATATAAATTTTCTGACATTTACTCATTTTGTAAATGTTCATCTGTTACGGTTCTAGTGATTTTTCTGTTTGTATTTTATTTTCCGCCTTTTTACAATTCTATGTGTTACTTTGTTTCTTGTTAGATTTTATGACTTCCTGTGCAAATCAGAAAGCCAGAACCAGTTGCCACAAGCAAGAATGCATGTCCAATATTTGATAGATTTACAATATATCAAATTTAAATACCTGTTTATTTAGTACTAGTATTAAAACCATTTCCCAGCAATCTGCTATAAATAACTCAGACATATTGAAAATTTCAGGTGTGATCAGGTACATACACTGAATAAATATACACTTCTCTTGGAAATGAATAACAATGTATGAATCACCTTATAGTCAGAACATGATTGATAATCAACGCAAATTTTGATGTTAAACAACATGATGTAAATATTTCTGTGTCTTATGCACCCCAAACACTGTTAATCATATGTGTCTCCTGTAACCCAAACAAAGTACATCTTGTGTCTCATGTACCCCAAACACAGAACACCATGTGTCTCATGTACACCCAAAATAATACATGTCTCATGTACCAAAACACAGAACATCATGTCTCATGTATCCCAAATATAGTTTATCATCATGTGTCTCATGTACTCCAAACACAGTACATCATAATTCTCATGTACCCCAAACAGTTTATCATGTCTCTCATGTACCAAAAACACATTACATCATGATGTGTCTCATGTACCCCAAACACAATATATCATGTCTCATGTACCCCAAACACTTTATCATCTTATGTCTCATATACCCCAAACACTTTATCATGTCTCATGTACCTAAAATACAGTATATCATGTGTCTCATGTATCCCAAACAGTTTATCATGTGTCTCATGTACCGTAATTACAATTTATCATGATAGGTCTCATGTATCCCAAACAGTTTTTCATCATATGTCTCATGTATCACAAACACTGTTTATCATCATGTGTCTCATGTACCCCAAACACATTTTATCATGATGTGTCTCATGTATCCCAAACATAGTACATCATGATGTGTCTCATGTACCCCAAACACAGTACATCATCATGTGTCTCATGTACCCCAAACACAGTACATCATCATGTGTCTCATGTACCCCAAACACAGTACATCATGATGTGTCTCATGTACCCCAAACACAGTACATCATGTGTCTCATGTACCCCCAGTACATCATGTGTCTCATGTACACCATCATCATGTGTCTCATGTACCCCAAACACAGTACATCAGTACATGTACCCCAAACACAGTACATCATGTGTCTCATGTACCCCAAACACAGTACATCATCATCTGTCTCATGTACCCCAAACACAGTACATCATCATGATGTCTCAAATACATGTACCATGATGTGTCCAAACCACAAACACATACATCATCATGTGTCTCATGTACATCCATCAAACACAGTACATCATCATGTGTCTCATGTACCCCAAACACAGTACATCATCATGTGTCTCATGTACCCCAAACACAGTACATCATCATGTGTCTCATGTACCCCAAACACAGTACATCATCATGTGTCTCATGTACCCCAAACACAGTACATCATCATGTGTCTCATGTACCCCAAACACAGTGCATCATCATGTGTCTCATGTACCCCAAACACAGTACATCATGATGTCTGATGTACATCAAATACAATAACATCATGATGTGTCTCATGTACCCCAGACATCTAATTATGATTGTCTCATGTACCTAAAACATAGTACATCATGTCTCATGTACCCCAAATAGTTTATCATATGTCTCATATACCCCAAATATAGTACATCATGTGTCTCATGTACCAAAAAGCCAGTTAATCATGATGTGTCTTATGTATCCCAAACACAGTTTATCCTGATGTCTCATGTAACCAAACAGTTTATCATGTGTTGCATGTACCCCAAACACAGTATATCATGATGTGTCTCATGTACCCCAAACATAATTTATCATGAGATGTCTCATGTATCCCAAACACAGTACATCTGTACCCCCAGACACAGCAGTATATCATGTTTCATATACCCCAAACATAGTTTATCGTGATGTGTCTCATGTACCCCAAACAGTTTATCATGATGTGTGTCATGTACCCCAAACAGTTTATCATGATGTGTGTCATGTACCCCAAACAGTTTATCATGTGTCACAAGTACCCCAAACACAGTACATCATGATGTGTCTTATATACCCCAAACAGTTTGTCATGACAAAGCCCTGTATATACATATACATAGTTTATAATGATGTGACACAAGTATTCTAGTTAATCATGTTTATAAACACTGCATAGGGTACAAGGGGGGGGGGGGTCATGATAAACTGTTTGGGGTACATGAGACACATCATGATGCACAGAGTACTGCAATGTTACAGTGGTTCAGTAGTTTCTTTTCATAGAAAAGATGTAATTATTTAAACTTACAAAGGCAACATCTTTGCTTAAGTGCAGGCCCATTGTAACAGAATTCATATTGGGGAGGTGGGAAGGGGGAAGGGGGGGGCTACAGAATAGGACAATATTTTTTTGACTTATTGAGAGAAAAAGAAGCTATTGGTTTGTTAAAACAGTCAATTTTAACCATGCACTGCCAACATATTGAGGGGAGGAGCTTCAACCCTCCCCCCCACAAACACACTTCTGATGGGCCTTAGGTGGCAACTTTTTCACACAGACATAGACTCAAGTGAGGTTATGATCAACGCAGCAATGATTAGGGTAAGTCAGAGATGATACGCTTTAACCTGCCATGCTCTATACTATTTTCATCTACAAAGATTAACTACAATGTTTACTCACAGACAATTATGTATCATCATATATCTCTAAAATCATCCCTTGAACTTACTTCAAACTCAATTTCCTTCACAAGATTAAATTATATCTATAGCTTTGTTCTATGACGCTCATTTTTATGAAGAAGCAGAACCATAAATAAACATAAAATATCAACTGAAGTTTTTTTTAACGTACAAGTTGACATCCAGACATCATAATATCAATTAGTGTGTGAATTTATCTGTCTCAGACTTTCATTATCTTCCTTACCATTGTCTGCCAAGGGTATCTCATGAAAATCTTGACTAACTGAAGTGAAATGATGGATAACTCACGGAATTGACAACAATTGCTTTGGCTTCTAACATCGCTGTAAATACCAAGTACTGTTTCTGGCCTCATTTGGCTGCGATTTGCTGCAAAAGAATTTACAAATATGCAACAATAATGCAGTTTAAAGGGAATCACGGCACAGAAATGAATTTGTATTACACAATATGAATATTTTCCGCATTTTACATGTAGATCTTAACGTGTAATCATCTTCGAAGTCAATTCACAACCATAAACACTACCGACAAACAACAAACAAGTTGACAAGATGCAATCTGACATATACACCTGGAAAAAGTTTAGAAAGTACTGAGGGATAGTGTATGTACATGTACCTGGACATTTTCGCCCGTGGTATGGGGTTTTTTTTTGGCCCTTTTGTGACAAAAAAAAAAATATTTGCCCCCATCTCAAATTTGCCTTAAATTACCATTAGTCTCAAAGATAGCATGAATGTCTATTCTTCAATTATTTAACTCGAAGATTTCGCTTTCATTTTAAAATCGCCCTCACATCTAAGGGCGAAAATGGCAAAAATTAAACAGGTGTGAAAATTTCCAGATATAAAGTTCATGCATATTGACTGAGAATCATGTAAAACTTTTAAAGAATGTTTATCTGTTTTACTGTTGTTTATAAATATCCTACCAAAACATTTTTCCTTTTTAATGGAGACTTCATAATTTACAAAATGACTATAAATGAAGTAACAGAAAGGTGTCATATTTTGTGGACTACCCTGACAGAAGTTCCCTAGTAAACTTTAATCTATTGGCAGAAACAGAGTCTCACCTGTTCATTTATACAGATCTCGTCTCACCTGTACATATATAGTCTCACCTGTACATTTTATATAGAAAGGTAGAGTAAACCATAGGCTACTGGCAGAAATATAGTTTCACCTATACATTTATACAAATTATATACATGTACTATTATACCTCGTTAATAAATTAGAGCCGTTACGTATCAAGGAGACTACATTTCATGTCTCCCTCGCATGTGTCATGTCTCCCTCATGCAAAAACCCTAGCAGCTTATTCAACAGTCTTTATTGATTCTATATTTCAGTCTCAACTGTACATATTTAGTCTCACCTGCACATAGTTATACCTATACATAATCTCACCTGTACATATTTAGTCTCGCATGTACATATATAATCTTACCTGAAAATAGTCATAGGACAGACACCACCAAATATTTTCCCATAGGCCTCAATGCTAATTTACAAAACTTCAGGTCACTGTCACTCCCATGTTTATTAAATCTGGGTCAAATAAGTACCCTGTGCTGAAAGATCAATATTTTTGATAACAAAATATGCAATCAAAAGTATAAGTTGCCGTTGCATTTCTACTTCAAATTTTCACTTGTTTACAACTCGTAGTATTCCGCACCAAAGGAAAATATCTATTCTCATATGACCCTCCCTTTCAATTTTCATCCGTCAACCCTATAATTTCCAAAGTACTACCAATATTCATGTATCTTTTTTATCACCTTAATTTCACTTATTAATGGCAAAACTAATTTTTTCATTTAATGACCAATCAGATCTCTGGGCTCATTTTACACTTTGGGTGTCCAAAATGTCTGCGCCCATGTTGTAAACAAAGCAGGTGTTTTTCCTATAGATTTATCCAAAACATTGCCAAAATGGTCATTTTGCATTTTTTGGAAATCTCATTAACTGAACACCAAGCCCCCTTAATAATGAGGATGGGAACCCAACCTGAAGAGAAACACAGTCTATAATGTGTCACACCCCTACCTCTCAATCCCATTCATTGATATTAACAAATAAATACATTATATGAAGAAGTTGTCTGTTTTTCTTTCATGATTTTCATTCAGAATTGTCTGTAACACATACACTTCATTATTTTGAATAATTTCATACCATTATTTACCAATATTGACCATGATATCAAATAAGGGTAGACGGTACCCCTTAATAATGGAAAAAAAGTGACAAAAATATACCATTTTCTTCACAAAAACTTAAAATTTGGATCATTTCTTAATGAGCATGGAACCAATTAGTCTCCAGAAGTAAAAGAAGAATTTCTGAAGCTCACTTAAAAGTAAACCATGTCATTTTTTATATCATCAAATTGCTTTTATTGACAAGGAATGAAGTGCACCCTTAATAAAAGTGTAAAACTTCTGGGAGAGGGGGTACCCTTACATACAACACATTTCAATAGACTTATTGTGTTCATTTATATAAAATATGTTATGTAAATCATTTTCAGACATGTCCATGTTTTGTTTCATCCCTTAATTACAGTCTCATGATGTAACTAATTAAATACAGAGGGCAGATAACTGAGTCTGACTTTAAAATGACTGACACTTAAATGGTGCAAAAATGCTAGTCAAATTGCTCTTTTAAAAGGATATGACTTATGTATAGTTCTGTTTCAGATGTAAAACTAAGTCAAATTTTAATTATACTAAGTTTTGAAACCAGTAAAAGTCAATATCAGGTGTTAATTTTTGTCTGGTATGACCCCAAGAGAGTGTTAAGTGACATTTGCTGGAAGGGGGGGGGGGGGGGGGGGGGGGGGGGGGGGGGGGGGGGGGGGGGGTGAAAAAAGTGATTCAAACAAAACAAAAAATGCATGACTGAATATTTAGAAAACTTATGAAAACATGCAACTTGAATGAATATTAGATGAGTTAATACAGGAAAAAATATAATTGATATTTTATAATTACCTTTACAGGTACTTGAGTATGATAATTAGATAAAAATCTCTTATTGGACAATATTTCCTGGATTTAAGAAATTGAAATATTCCTTCTACAGGTTAAAATGTTGATAGATTATGAAAAAAATGTTAAAGCGCCCTATTTCTACAGAATTTTTTTACTTACAAATTATCTATTACCCAAATTTAACACAATATGACCTAACCACAATGTGGAAATTCTTGTGTACAGATCAGGGGGGGGGGGATTTAAATTAATTTTTATACTGTTTACAGTGTATATGGCATGTTGAAATATTTTACTGATGAGACGTAAATGCTGAAATGCAGTTTAATACAATTTTCTTAAAAATGAGATGGTTCTTACCTTCAGATACAGTACATATATACAGCTAAAGGTACAAAATACACTGCACGAGTAAAATGACATGGTCCAATATGTAGATTTTGCCCTCAAAAGAAGAAAATCAACCAGTCTTTACCTCAAAAAGGTCTGATTTTAATTCAAATGGGTTAAAATTTACAATAGAAACATCATTTCCAAAATATTTTGCTAAATTTAGTCACTATGCATAACCATAACTATATGATTTTTTATAAAAGAACATGTGCATGTTTGTAGGAGAGGGTGGGGGTTATACTTGAATTTTCCAAGTACAGATGGAATTTTGACCAATAAAATGATAAAATATTAGTTCTAGGTGTAATATAAAACATACAGACAAAATTAAGAGATCTCAATATGCAACAAATGCATAATAATGTGTGTAGAGGCAACACACCTATTAAATTTGCACCTTGTGGACCCCCAACAGGTGCCCCATTTCATAGAGACCCTCAAATCTGTTTTAAAAGTATGAGTAAAAGTGAATGAATTGCAACTTTAGGTGATAAAAAACGAGAGAAAGAAAATGACTTATTTTAAGGCTTCATCCAGCCTACATGTGTCAAATGTGCATTTCTCTATAGGACAGACACCACCAAATATTTTCCCATAGGCCTCAATGCTAATTTACAAAACTTCAGGTCACTGTCACTCCCATGTTTATTAAATCTGGGTCAAATAAGTACCCTGTGCTGAAAGATCAATATTTTTGATAACAAAATATGCAATCAAAAGTATAAGTTGCCGTTGCATTTCTACTTCAAATTTTCACTTGTTTACAACTCGTAGTATTCCGCACCAAAGGAAAATATCTATTCTCATATGACCCCTCCCTTTCAATTTTCATCCGTCAACCCTATAATTTCCAAAGTACTACCAATATTCATGTATCTTTTTTATCACCTTAATTTCACTTATTAATGGCAAAACTAATTTTTTCATTTAATGACCAATCAGATCTCTGGGCTCATTTTACCCTCCGCACAACTTTGGGTGTCCAAAATGTCTGCGCCCATGTTGTAAACAAAGCAGGTGTTTTTCCCATACCTATACATATTTAGTCTCACCTATTAGTCTCACATGTACATATGTAGTTTCACTTGTACTTATGGTCTCACCTGTACATATATATTCTCACATGTACATATATAGTCTCATCTATACAAATAAAGCATTAACTACACATTTAGTCTCACCTGTATATTTGTACATATATGGTCTCACCTGTACATATAGTCTCACCTGTACATATATAGTCTCACCTGTAGATATAGTCTCATCTGTACAAATATATTTTCACATGTACATATATAATCTCACCTGTACATATATAGCATCACCTGTATATAGTCTCACTTGTACATTTATATATATATATATGGTCTCACCTGTACAGTCTCACCTGTACATATACAATGTATAGTCTCAACTGCAGATATAGTCTCACCTACCGGTATACATAGTCTCACCTGAACATATATAGTCTCACCTATACATGTACATATATCATCTCACCTATACAAATAAAGACTTACTTGTACATATGGTATCACCTGTACATAAAGTCTCATCTGTATACATGTAAACAGTCTCACCTGTACATAAAGTCTCATCTGTATACATGTAAACAGTCTCACCTGTACATAAAGTCTCATCTGTATACATGTAAACAGTCTCACCTGTACATAAAGTCTCATCTGTATACATGTAAACAGTCGCACCTGTACATAAAGTCTCATCTGTATACATGTAAACAGTCGCACCTGTACATAAAGTCTCATCTGTATACATGTAAATAGTCTCACCTGTACATAAAGTCTCATCTGTATACATGTAAATAGTCTCACCTGTACATAAAGTCTCATCTGTATACATGTAAACAGTCTCACCTGTACATAAAGTCTCATCTGTATACATGTAAATAGTCTCACCTGTACATAAAGTCTCATCTGTATACATGTAAACAGTCTCACCTGTACATAAAGTCTCATCTGTATACATGTAAACAGTCTCACCTGTACATAAAGTCTCATCTGTATACATGTAAATAGTCTCACCTGTACATAAAGTCTCATCTGTATACAGGTAAACAGTCTCACCTGTACATAAAGTCTCATCTGTATACAGGTAAACAGTCTCACCTGTACATAAAGTCTCATCTGTATACATGTAAACAGTCTCACCTATACATAAAGTCTCATCTGTATACATGTAAACAGTCTCACCTGTACATAAAGTCTCATCTGTATACATGTAAACAGTCTCACCTGTACATAAAGTCTCATCTGTATACATGTAAACAGTCTCACCTGTACATAAAGTCTCATCTATATACATGTAAATAGTCTCACCTGTACATAAAGTCTCATCTGTATACATGTAAATAGTCTCACCTGTACATATATATAGTCTCACCTATTCACTTGTACAAATATAGCCTTATCTGTATATACATGTACATAAATATATATATATTTCACAGAAGAACATAGAAAGCTTTAGATTACTGACAGCAAACTGTATATTCTGTACTTCCTTAAAAAATTACAGAAAATGAAGTACATGTACGTGCACTTACCATAAATAAATAAACTAAAGATGTAATTTTCATACTAAACAATCCATTGTTTCTATGTTATATTTTATAAGTCCATTGTGAATTCTATAATTGTACATTATATTACACCAGGGATTTCATCTAACATCATCGTAGTTGAAATATGGGTTTTCTGGGAATTATTTTTACTCTTCTGCCACTAATATTTCAAGGATCGCATTTTAGGAGTGTCAGAAAGAAGAATTAATACAGTGCATTCCTTCTGATACTTTGGGTGTAAAAGGTCCCAAAAATATCCATTTTGTGTTTAATTTATCATGCTTTGATAGTTTAATGTTTAGTTATTGAAGCTTGATGATAAGGAAAAACAAGCGTAGCAAATAAAGATAAAGAAAAGGCTCCACTCAAGGCAGCACTGAATATGGCAATGTACATGTACCTTTTTTTTTCTCTATTGTGAGCAATTCTAAATGTTTTGTTAGTTATTCAATGTAATCAAATTCATATATAACCCTTGGTTCTTTTTACCTCTAGATAACAGTGGTCTGGGCTTTTCCAATTGGGAAAAATTATTGACAATTGAACCAAATTGGGAAATTTTACACTGCTCTGCCCCGACAAAAGGACTTTCTCCTTCAAAAGACTTCATACTTGATCTCTCTCACTTTTGAGAGTATGAGAAGATTTATTTACTCTGTTAGCTGTTGTCAATCGTAATTTTAAAAATGCTACAAAAAAAAAACTCAAATTGACAATAAAACAGTTAATTTTTTTTATGTAGCACATTGGTAAAATTGTCGTAGTTATTACACCTATTGACATTCATCTGTTGCTGAGGTTTAGATAAACATCTACATCTCCTCGACAGTCTGCTAAAAACCATTGTCAATCGTGTGAAAAAAAATGGTGAGTAAATCTGAACTAGGGGGAGGGATGCTTATAGGGCAATGGACACTTATTGGTTAAAATACGTAAAAATGATTTGACTCTGTTCATTGCGTTCCAGGTTAAAGGTAGATATACAGTGAAAGCTATATATAACGACCTCCTTAGGGACACAAGAAAACCAGTCTATAAAGGGAGTTGAACTTTATATAGAGGTTGATTTATACACAAATAGTACTATTGGGGACAGCAAAAACTGGTCTTTGTTCCAGGTGGCCTTTATACACAGGTGATCACTAAAGCAGGTTTAACTGTATACCGCTCAGATATCGAGTTACACATCAATCATAAATAATAGAGTATCAAACATGTAAAATATACAATTTTGATTTCAATTTCGATTTCAGTCTCCTATGTGTTAGATATCTACTCATGGCATCAACCTGTGCATCTGTCTCTAAAAAACATTTGAAGAATACTCCAACACATGTATACATATGAAACTAGGTCATGTTTTACTTTGAAGTTTAGTACAGAAAGGTTAATTTGTCATGTCTGTAATTACCATAGAACAGTCAAGATAACACAAAAGTGATTTCCCACATATTAATTCATCAACCCCTGAAAAACAATGGACCCTGCTGTAATTCAATGATTTAGATCAGTCCAAATGTGTCTTTAGGGATGAATGGGTTAATTACAAAAAAAACAACAACAACTGCTGTTACATACATGTACAGCAACATGCAAAAAATATTAAGACGCTTTTAATTTTCATTATATAATTCATATAAAACCACATTTTTTTCGCATTTTTATTGAAGTGTGATAAGAAATGGTTTCACAATTATTTTTTTTTAAAAAAAATGTGGATTTATATGAAATACATGTATATAGTAAAAAGTAATACTTGCCGAATACTTTTTGTACGTCTCAGAACATCTGTAGCACTGCACTCATCACAACCAATTTATTTTTAAATGAAATCTGATTACACATCAGTTGTACTTCAATACCGTATGTTTCATCAATATTTTCAACAGTTTTATATTCTTTCCTCAGCAATATCTAATCAAAATGAGACTAATTTGTGTTTGTCAAATGATATATGTAATTGTCTTATTGTTAACGGTAATTCAAAAATTAATAAATAATTGTAAAATTTTAAAATAATGTTACAAAAAAACTTGACATCCACGCAAATTGCAGTAATGACCTGTTGTTTAGTACATGATTATAAACTCCTGAACGCAGAACATGACATATCACATTACGACTCCGTCAAACTTATTTTTTTATCAAGTCGTTAGCGTTTCTAATAATGAGCGCAATACTACTAGGTGCGAAATTGATTCTTCCTCCGCTACTGTAATCCTTCATACAACTAGGATACAATTTTGTAAACGTTGACATTTTTATAGTCAATATGAAATTGACATGTATACAGTTATGTAATATGATACCAAATGTTTTTGCTAAAGAAGCCTTACATCTAACACGATGATCATAGATGATAATGATGATGATGATGATCACTAATAAATGTGTGATACTAATCACTAATAAATGAAGAACTTAAAAGAACTCTAAAGAACTCTAGATCTGGGTGGGTGGGTGGGTTATTTGGTGTTATTAAGTTGAATTCAATTAGAATATTAAAAAAATCTCAGATAACAAAGTATATATCAATAGAATGTCCTGGACAATTAGATACAAATCCAGTAAAAATGGACAAACACGGACCTCTGGAAACCAAGAGATGGGATCAGGTGCCATGAAGGAGTAAGTATCCCCTGTCGATTGGTCACACCTGCCCTGAGTCCACAGTCAAGTCCAATGAAAAATGTGAGGAGTGTATCCTCGTCACAATTGGTACAGACATCTCAACAATCACCAACGAAAAGGCAACTCAACATTTCACGTAGTGAAACAGAGTAATCGCAAACAAGACTATTATACAGACCATTAAATTTGCGGAACATTGACATTAAATGCAGTTTTCAATATCCCTGTGTCAATAATTTGTCTGTATATGAAATCTTCATATGTTGTTCATGCCATGGCATATGGGATCATTTGTGAAATATAAACTCCATATGCGTGTGACTAAGGGATATTACTACTTAAATGTGGAAAATTTATGATGGGAAAGCCGAAATTGTCGCGTTTGTCATATAGCTTAGTTGCTAATTTCCCGTCTGTGTTTATATTAAGTAAAATGTCTAAGTATGAAGCGTGTGTGCTTGATTCTGTTGTATCTTTAATTTCAAGTTCGCTGGGATATATCGCATTGACATATGTATGAAATTGTCATTATTAATTGACAAAACGTCGTCGATATATCTAAATGTCAAATTAAAGGACACCGCTAACTTTTTCTTCTTTTAATTCAGCAGTTTCTGAATGAAGTCTGCTTCGTATGGATAAAGGAACAGGTCAGCTAATAAAGTGGCACAATTGGTTCCCATAGGAATGCCGACAGTTTGTTGAAAGACCACGTCTCCAAACATCACAAATATATTGTCTATTAGAAATTCCAGCATGTTTTTTATATCAACTTCGGTGTATTTATGTGTAGAATCAGAGTGGTGTTTGACGAAATAAGTAACCTGATAGCCAATCACTAGATATTTAAATTTTCGAGTACCAGCTTTAGTGAAAAAACAGTTGTCTATGATACTAAAATGTCTTTCTTTAAAATTTTTATGTGGAATAGTTGTGTAAAGAGTAGAGAAGTCATAAGTTTTGATACTGTGAATTCAAGAAAAATTGTGTGCCTTCAAATTTTCTAAAAGCTGTTTAGAATTGTTAAGTATCCACATCTGATTCTCACCGCTTCTGGAATAAGCAACTGTACAGTATTGTTGAAGTTCCTCCTTAAAGCCTGTCAATATCTCAGTAAGGAGTAAAGATAAAGGTTTGGTAGAACATTTGCTGGATCCTGCTATGTATCTTTGCTTCTATGGGGTTTTATGAAGTTTAGGTATCCAATATAAATATGGTAGCTCAAAATCGGTATCCGTTTTAGGCATATCAAATGAGAGTAATACGGACACATGATTTTGAAGGAATTCGTCCTTTGAAAGTGAGCTACGTGTGTATGTAGGATTTCCAGAATTCGTATTAAACCCAAGTTCTTTTAATAAACAATTATAGTAATGTGCCTTACAAATAAAAACTATATTATTTGAGGCTTTGTCTGTTGGTACCAGTACATCTATCCAGTTCAGTTACTACTTCTGGATCACTAAATACAGAGGGATAACGTGTTTTCATAGTCCCTTAAGTTCTCTAATACAAGATTTTATCAACCATCGTCTGGTTTTTAGCCATTCAGACAAAGTGTCTGGTTCTACAACATCATGTTTGGCCTATCGTCTAACATAATCTTTGACAGAATTCATAACTAAACTGAAATTCTGACGCCAATTAAAGGAACAGGCTTCTCGGTATTTAGGACCCCTTAAAATAAGATTTTTGAGGCTTTCATTTTCAACAATAGAATCAATGAATTCAATACAAGTGACACACATATATACAATTTTAAAGACAAAAATCTTGAATTTTATAGATTCCTAATAGAAATAATATAATTTACACTAGTTACAGGAATAACTTTCCCTTTGTGCTTTCTTTGCTTAGATAAAACATTTGTTCCTAATCATTCTTAAACTATTTATAGTATTTCGGTACCAGCTGATAATCTTATACTAAAGTAATATTTGGCACTGATAACACCATTTAAATTCTAAATTATTCAAAAGTTAAGATGTTCATCTTTTTACAGAGGTTACTCTTACACGATTTTTTGGCTACGATTTACATTTATTATTTGGCCTTGTATTATACCACTTTTCCTTTAGATACTCTATTTAAAATTGGAGCTCAACTGATGAAATCTAAATGACAGAAATGATCATATTGAGCATTATAACTTTGTTATTATGTTTATAATATTTATACCTTCTGTGTTGAATTAATTCTTTTTTTAACTCATTGATCAATTTACACTGGCATTTTATACTTGTCATTTACGAGATTTACTGCCATTTTTCTCATTTCAATATGATGTCAGCTACAGCGATTCTGGTGATTGTAAATATTAAAAACCTCTATAATTTGATTGTTTTACACATAAATCCTAAAAATTGTAATATTTGAATTGCCTGTATTCTAAAGATAAATATGATTCTTCTATCTATATTCACAGACACAATTACGACTAGTGAAATTAAAGCTAAATTTCTTCAGATTTCTTAAGATTTCTTTAAGATTCATTTAGGGATTCAATAAAGTCAAATCGCCTTATAATAAACTGTCGCTATTCTGATAATTTCACCTATATGTACCGACAGGATTTTGCAAAGATTAATTTAATATCGATAAAACAGAATTTACAGTTTCAGAGAGTAGAAATTAAGAATGAATGTGCATTCCTGCTATATAATAACACAGATACAGTATATAACTACGACCTTAGGGACACAAGAAAACTGGTCTTTATAGGGAGGTGGTCTTTATATAGAGGTTGATTTGTACACAAATGGTACAATTGGGGACAGCAAAACATAGTCTTTATGACCGGGTGGTCTTAATACAGAGGTGGTTGCTAAACCAGGTTTTACTGTATATCTGATTGAAAATAATATGTATAGTTTATATTCAAAGAATGTGTTTTCAATGGATTTTATAAATGAAACCTTGATTATAAGTCTATAACAACAGTCATCTCTAGATGTATACATAGTCAGTAAATGTGACATTTGTAATGTGGTTCTTTATAGGAGCAAATTCAATACAGTGGAACCTATCTTGTAAGACCACAGTGATAAAAGACCCACCTGTCTTGAAAGATGCCCAGTCTTGGGAGACCATTGTCACAAAGGACCACCTGTCTTGAGACACCACTGTCATAAAAGACCACCTGTCTTGGGAGATGCCCTGTCTTGAGAGACCACTTTCATGAAAGGCTATCTGTTTTGAGAGACAACTGTCATAAAAGACCACCTGTCTTTGCTGATACCCTTACTTGGGAAATGACTGTCATAAAAGTCTTGAGAGATGTCCTGTCTTAGGAAACCACTGTCATAAAAGACCACCTGTCTTGAGAGACCACTGTCATAAAAGACCACCTGTCTTTACTGATACCCTTACTTGGAAATGACTGTCATAAAAGACCAACCTGTCTTGAGAGATGTCCTGTCTTGAGAAACCACTGTCATAAAAGACCACCTGTCTTGAGAGACCACTGTCATAAAAGACCACCTGTCTTTACTGATACCCTTACTTGGAAATGACTGTCATAAAATACCAACCTGTCTTGAGAGATGTCCTGTCTTGGGAAACCACTGTCATAAAAGACCACCTGTCTTGAGAGACCACTGTCATAAAAGACCACCTGTCTTTACTGATACCCTTACTTGGGAAATGACTGTCATAAAAGACCAACCTGTCTTGAGAGATGCCCTGTCTTGGGAAACCACTGTCATAAAAGACCACCTGTCTTGGGAGACCACTGGCATAAAAGACCACCTGTCTTGAGAGACTACTGTAATAAAAGACCACCTGTCTTGAGAGATGCCCTGACTTGGGAGACTACTGTCATAAAAGACCACCTGTCTTAGGAGATTGCTGGCATAATGACCACCTGTCTTGAGAAATGCCCTGACTTGGGAGACCACTGTCATAAAAGACCCACTTGTCTTGAGAGATTCCCTGTCTTGGGAGACCACTGTCATAAAAGAACATCTGTCTTGAGAGATGCCCTATCTTGGGAGACCACTGTCATAAAAGATAACCTGTCTTGGGAGACCACTGGCATAAAAGACCATCTGTCTTGAGAGATGCCCTGTCTTGGGAGACCACCTGACCTTGGGGACCATATTTTCAAGACCATTGCATTGGATCAATAATAACAAACAAGTCGTTCACCTTGCAAAATTGGTCAACATTGCAAAAAACATAAAAAATGTGTAAAAGATAAAATGGTTACTAAACATGAACAACAGTAGGCTCATTGGGGGCCTTAATAATCACCTGAGTGAAATGTATTTTACTGACAATATATTGAAAAGCAACCAAAAGCATGAAATATTCATTGAAAAGGAGAATTAATTTGCATAAGGGTGGATTTGCCTTGCCGACTTTTTTATAGATCTTTAAAGATAATGTGCAACAGCAGTCGAAAACATGCGAAATCCATTTAAAAGGGGAAATAACTTTCACGAGGATCACCCTCACAATTTTTGCACAATAACTTTTTTGTAGATCTTTATGGTGATCACTGCATAATGGGGAAAAACAACCCAAAACATGGAAAAATACTCTTAAAAAGGGAAGTAACTCCCATAAGGGTCGATCTGACAATTTTCCGCCCTTTAAAGATAATAGGACAAAACAGCCCAATACATGAATTATCCACATTAAAGGGGAAATAACTCCCATAAGGGGCAACCTGACAATTTTGGCCCTTAGACTTTTTTGTAGATCTTTGTATGCTGAACATTTTTGCCTCGTTCATTTTCTTTCTATCGATTATATTTTCCAAGATAATAGGACAAAACTATACAAAACATCAGAAATTTACTAAAAAGGGGAAATAACTTCCATAAAGGCTGACCCAGCAATTTAGGCCCTGTTGACTTTTTTGTAGATATTTGCATGCTGAACAATTTTGTTTTTTCACTTTCTCTCTATCTATTATACTTTTCAAGATAATGGGACAAAACAGCCCAAAACATGAATAATGTATGAGAAACTGTCTGTCTGTCTGTCTGTCTGTCTCTCTGTCTCTCGCTCTCTCTTTCTCTCTCTCTCTCACACACACACACAATGACATCCTCTGACTGTCAATGATAAATAAAAACCCAAGTTGCCAGAGAAAAACCATTATTTAAAATACTGCTGTGGAACCTAGAATTTGCGACATTCAATATACACTACATGTATAGCATTTTCAGAAAGGTACTACCGGTACACGCTTAGCTTAAAAAAATTAAATACCAAAGTCTGATAATTAAACTCATTTTCTGATGGCCAAGAGGTCAGAGCATTTACGCTTTAAAAGAAGTCTCTCACCTTATAGCCAGTGCAAGTTCAAGCCCCTCTGAAACCTGGGGCCCGTTTCACGAAAGTTCTTAAGTCTTAGACTTGGTCTTAGGACCACACGATTTTCTACCATTTTAAAAAGACTTAGGACCAGTAGCTTACGATCAAATCAGGGCAGGCCTTTATAACCACATAACGTCTGTGCATAGACCTAACTTATTTTTGTATGAGCCATGATTTTTGTTTGTAAATGTAGCAAGTAAAAGTATTCATAAACTTTCAAGATATTTTTCGAAAATATGCAAAAATAGCTTAAGACTGCACTTAGGGTAGTTTTGACAAAATGGTCCCAAGTTTTGCCTTATGATCAAATAACTTAAGACTTACGACATAAGACTCATGACTTTTTGATAAAACAAACCCCAGTAAAATGATTTGGTGAGAAAATTTGCCAATCTAACACTAGCATGCTATTAGACCAGTGATTTCTTCACAGGGTACATTGTAACTGGCTACTCCCCTCTACCATAAAAAAAAAACTGGCTGCCACAATATGATTGAAAAATTGTCGAGTGTGGTATAAAATACCATAGAAACGTATAAAAATCTTGCCAAGAGTGGAATATTTTAATAAAGCAGTACAAAACCATAAAAGATAAAAAAAAAATGCCAATATAGAGTGTGGCAACCTCAATAAAAAATTTGACCTTTATTCAAATCAAGTTTAACAAGCGTTGAATTCATTGAAATTCGATTGGAATCCCAAAAATAAAGTGAAGACAAGCAATAAATAACTATATTACTGATTGGATATAAAAAATTTCATTCTTATTATCGATTTGCAGTAAAAAGAACACAAATCACGCCATATGAAGCAAGTTCTATGCCGAACATTTTCTAAACTTTGAAGATTTGATTGTACTATTGTGATAATTCTATTATATATCTCTCCATGAAAAAATCAATGCAGACATTTTAAGTCTTATGCTGCTAGAAACATGCTGGTTTTGTCAATTTCAAGGTAATACGTAATCAGTTAACATGACTTTTTTTTATTGCATATTTCAAACCATGTGCAGTTTGATTCTGATTTACTGCACACCTGAAAAAGTTTGCCCTGGTTATTTTTTTTTTTTTGCCCTCTTAAATTTTCCCTGAATCACCAGAGCCTCATGGATGACATATACCAGTGTGCCCAAGCTTCAATAATTTATCTTGAAAATTTCATTTTCAATTTGCCCTCTTATCTAAGGGCGAAAATTAAACAGAAGCGAAATTTCTCGGTATACAGTAGGGTCTTTGTCGACGTAAAGTGCCCTTTTAAGTGCATTTCAAAAATAAAAAAAAATATTCTAAGTTCGTTGCTGTTTGTACTTTGCAGAAAACTGTAATCGAGGCACATATGTTTATTTTTGTGGAGAAAACAGGTATGTGTCTGACTCGAGTTTTATTCAGCCTCTGGGACTTCACACGTTTCGTGTCACAAGTACAGATATACAATGATGACCAATATAACTAATCCGCCTTTTATACTTGTTGTGGGACTTGTTTTCCAATGGAACAATTACAAATATGTCTGCTGTGTGTGGAAATGAAGTGGGAATGTTTCAAAACATTTTTTTTAACACAATTTTTTTTATTCAAAGTTCAAAAGTTTTTTATCGTCCTGGTTCAGTTTTAATAGTAACGATCAGGTTATTAGTGAAACTGTTAATTACAGGTTGTGACTATTATTTCACTTGGGGCCATGTCACATCTAGACTTTTCATGACACTACTTGACCATTACTTCACTATAGGTGGGTCATACATCTATGTAGAGCCGGCCTGGCTCAGTCGGTAGCATCTTGATCGTGAGGTCACGAATCCCAGACAGGTTCATGAGACAGTTCTGAAAACTGGAGGTCCCGTCAAAAGTAGGTGTCGGCACGTGAAAGAACCCTCATGCTCAATGGCTGTAAGTGCCGACATAGTTTGAAGCCCTATTGTGGTGACGTCTCCATATGAGTGAAATATTCTTGAGTGGGACGTTAAACAACAACAAACAAACAAACAAAAATTCTATGTAGATCACTTAGAACTTCAGCAGTTCTGAAGAAGTCAAAAATGTGAAAACATAATGGAAAGACGGACAGATTTTTTGTTTGTCTATTGTTGTTCAACATCCCACACAAGAATCTTTCACTCATATGAAAACATCACATAATGCCGGTGAAGGGGTTCAAATTTTTGGCTTATGCTCGGCACTTATGGCCATTAAGCAGTGAGGGTTCTTTAATGTGTCGACACCTACTGTGACACTGGACCTTAGTTTTTACTGCTTCACCCGCCACCAGCTGGACTCAAACTCACGACCTCACGATCAAGAGTTGAGGACACTACCAGCTGAAAGACAGACAGACAGATGACAGACAAAAAGTTATTACTGGTAGAAAAGCTCACTTGAACCTTTGGTTCAGGTGAGCAAAAAACACTATGGTGCCCCATAACCAATCAGGAGTTGCCAAAACAAAATTTGAAATCTATAAATCTGACCTTCAGAATTTACTCAACTCAATCTATTAGAATATTTCATATTATGCCAGCATCAAGGCAGTGTACTCAAGTACATTATTTAGAATGGTGCCAAGTTAGATTGAAAATATTGTAAAAAGGAATTCAGAAAATTGAATGAAGAATTCCTCAATGCTACATAAATGTGTATAAAGGCAGCATTCCTTAATCAGGCCATCATTAAAAAATTATACGTCTAAGGTTTCTTGATTATTGTTTCTAAATCTTTTTCATGATTAATTTGGAAAATGAATAGAGTTTCTAATACATTTTTTGCTAATTTTTTTTTTATTATTTTGTTGTTGGTGGTGGTGGTGGTGGTGTCCTTGTTGTTGAGTCAGATAAAAAACATTGAACAAATATTTGTGTTTGTTTGGCCTCATCTTCAAGAATCTTGTTTAAATGTAAGTGTTAAATTTATGTGCCAATATTTCTTTTATCATTAATTACAAAATTAACAGAATATATGCACAATGATTAATGTACCTGTCCAAAACATACTGGAAGATTTACCAAAACATGTATGAATGTTATGCAGATGTAATTGTAACCACTTATTTCCTTAGCAAAATTTTCATCTTAGAAAAGAAAAATGTGTTCAAGCCGAACGTATTGACTACTAGGAGATAAACATTATCAAAGATTATCCATCAGTGGTGTGTTAGCTTTACCTAGCATCCTATTTGAATACTGTAAACCCCTTTAATTTTGTTACCCCGAAATTTTTGCACTATATCAATTTTCCATATATTGCTGCCTGCAATTTCCACAATTTTGTTTGTATAAAAGAAACAATATATATCTCACTCCCTTGAAATTTTGTGATTTTTCACCGTTCACAAAATTCACCCAATACAGGGTGTGTGAAAATTAAGGGGTTTACGGTATACTGTACAGTGAAAAATAAATTGTGGTGTCAATATTTGCTATATTGACTGTGATGATAGCCAGCTGTCTTTTTAGGACCTTGTATTATTTTAAGCTATTTCCAATCTGCTAATTAAAGAAACACAATCATTTCAGGAGAAGGAAAAACTTTGAAATTATAACTCATGGAATTAAACCCCTGTACCAGTCCAAACAAGTGAAGGCACAACTTTTCCCAATTCCATGAAAACTGGCTGTTACACATGTAGGTTACAATGTATGAGCAGAAAATTCTGGATACCTGGAAATTTTGGCATCTGGTTATTTTTGCCTTTATTCTCACAAAAAGCATATTCATCCATCTTAAATTCACCCTAAATCACCATATATAGTCTCAATGATGGCGTGTATAACCATGCCTCAGTTATTTAGGTTAAAATTTTCACTTTCACTTTAAATTTCACCTGTCAACTTGATACCAAAATTGCAAACATTTAAATCAGAGTGAAAATTTCTTGGTACATATGAAATATTTCTTTTAAACAACAAACCAACATTTACAAAATTGACAGCAAGTGGCGAATTAAAATACAGGCTGCAAAATGACAATGTCATAAATTTCCTTAATTAATTACCTTTTTTCAATCTGTAATGTTTTAAGCTAATAAGTGAATGTTATATATAACGTCATATTACTTGTATGGTTTTTTTTCAAAAAGCTAACGGTCTATAGTTTGCAGGGTTAGAAATTAGCAGTAGTCCGCTAGTCCGAGACTAGTAACTTTTCCAACAGACTAGTCAAGGTTGTGATTCAGTTTGTCTCACTGACTAGAAAAAAATCTATATTAGTCAAGGTTGTGACTCAACTTGTCGCATTGACTAGAAGAAAATCTGTATTAGTCAAGGTTGTGATTCAGCTTGTCGCATTGACGAGAAGAAAATCTGTATTAGTCAAGGTTGTGATTCAGCTTGTGTCATTGACTAGAAGAAAATCTGTATTAGCTTGTCATTGACTAGAAGAAAATCTGTATTAGTCTGGGTTGTGATTCAGCTTGTCTCATTGACTAAAAGAAAATCTGTATTAGTCAAGGTTGTGATTCAACATGTTTCATTGACTAGAAGAAAATCTGTATTAGTCAAGGTTGTGATTCAGCTTGTCTCATTGACTACAAGAAAATCTGTATTAGTCAAGGTTGTGATTCAGCTTGTCTCATTGACTAAAAGAAAATCTGTATTAGTCAAGGTTTGTGATTCTAGAAGCTGGTTTTATTGACAGGAGCACTGACAAAAAATGCTGTATAAATATTACACTATGAACAGGAGCACTGACAAATGAAACAGCTGTACAATGAACACCAGAATTATCTAATAGCCCCTTAATTTTTTTCTGACTAGAAGAAAATCTGTATTAGTCAAGCTTGTGATTCAGCTTGTATCATTGACTAAAAGAAAATCTGTATTAGTCAAGGTTGTGATTCAGCTTGTCTCATTGACTACAAGAAAATCTGTATTAGTCAAGGTTTGTGATTCAGCTTGTCTCATTGACTAAAAGAAAATCTGTATTAGTCAAGGTTGCAATTCAGCTGGTTTTATTGACTAGAAGAAAATCTGTATAAATATTACACTACGAACAGGAGCAATGACAAATGAAACTGCTGTACAATGAACACCAGAATTATCTAATAGCCCCTTAATTTTTTTCTGACTAGAAGAAAATCTGTATTAGTCAAGGTTGTGATTCAGCTTGTCTCATTGACTAAAAGAAAATCTGTATTAGTCAAGGTTTGTGATTCAGCTTGTCTCATTGACTAAAGGAAAATCTGTATTAGTCAAGGTTGCAATTGTGGATTCAGCTTGTCAGGAGCATTGACTAGAAGAAAATCTGTATTAGTCAAGGTTTGTGATTCAGCTTGTCTCATTGACTAAAAGAAAATCTGTATTAGTCAAGGTTGTGATTAAGCTTGTCTCATTGACTAGAAGAAAATCTGTATAAATATTACACTATGAACAGGAGCAATGACAAATGAAACTGCTGTTCAATGAACACCAGAATTATCTAATAGCCCCTTAATTTAATTTAAGTCAAACTACAGTAATCATAGTTGCTTTGACTAACGAGAGAATAAAAACATAGTCAACTTACTTTAATTTCAAATTTGGTAATTTTGGTACTGATTCGATAAATACGTGCCAATTTGGTAATTCATCAAACCACTTCAGGGCTAGTGAATTTGTCATGAGACCAGTAAAATTTGTTTCCAACTAGCCCAATTGACGAGTGACACAGAATCATTAAATTCAACCCCTGGTTTTGTAAATTTTATTTCCTTCAAACTTAATTGGAAAACAAAAACAGAATTATCACAAACATGTACATCTATACAAGAGTCCAAGATACTGTAAAACCTGGAAATTTCAAATGCCGTTTAATTTTCGCCCTCAGATGAGAAGGCAAATTTAAAATAAAGGCAAAACTTTCAAGATAAATGAATGAAGCATGGGCATTCATATGAGTCATGTGACTATGGTGATTTTGACCAATTTAACATGGGGTGAATATGTTTTCTGACATAAATGGGCAAAAAAAACCTGGTATTTCCAAGTATATCATATAAGTTATAACCCAATTTGGCCAGTTTTTCAAGGTTTTTTGTTTACTGTAAAATTATTTGGTGTTTGTGATGTCTGAGCTTTTCTTAACTTCTGATACTGGAATCCTTCTTTAAATTGCTGTTACAAAATATATCAGTAGTTGCAAGATAAATAATAAAATGGTGCAAAGGTCACAATGAAAATGTGGCAGTGATTCCCACATTGCCAGTACTCAAATTGGCCAGTCCACAGGAAAGACTAGTGTATAAACAAATTAAATGTGATTTTTCAAATGCAATTGTCACAATGGTGGTTGAAAGGTAAATATTATGAATATACTTAACTATTTATACAACATACATAAACAATTTTCTGTACCATTTCTTGACATAAATTTTTCCTTCACTTAATTGATTATTTTGCACAGAGCTGAAATCGAGCCACGATAGATACCTACTGGTATATTTGGGGAAAAAAGATAGGAAAAATGCAATATTTTATCTGAAACTACTCTGATACAGAGAAATATTCATGTTAATGGCATCAATCAGTTAATATTAAAATTCTCGAAGTATTTAACAGAAATATTTTGACAGTAAATGAGACTGCCCAATTTAGGTACAGTTGCAATATGGGTACTGTAACAATGCATGTATACATTGTATATGTTTTCTCGTAATTACATACTTCCTGTTAATCATTATTGTTAATAACTTTATTTATATAGTCATACATATAGTCTTTTATTTTGAAATTACTTTCTAAGATCTCATTTCATCTTATTAAATCTGAATTCTTGGAATTAACAAAGTAAATAAGAAAGGCATCTTTTGTTGCAAGTTTCTATAATTTTATAAAGCAAATAATGATAACTTTATTAATGCAAAACTCTGAACTTTGTGATAAATACTGAAAGCTTCTTTATCAAGTTATGAAATGTATTCTTCTAAACAAGCCGTTTTATTTTGACATGAGTATTCCAATGTCCATATCCAACTGAAATAAATGGTTATAATGTGTCGATTATGTGTGATGTACATATTAATATTACGTCATTTTCCATTTTATTTATGATTTTTTATTAGATATGCCTCGTATGTAGTGCAGACGGCATATATCAAAATATCGGTCACGATTAAGAAGACAATCCTATAAGCAATAAATCATGAACTGATTTTTCTGCCAATATTTCAAGAGCCAATACTGTAATAAGAAACAAAAAGAATTTGTTAAAATAATTGAGTTGTACAAATGAATAAATTTCATATTAATTATTCTTGTCTCTCTTCTCTTTCTTCTATCAATTCATTCAGACACCTCCTTATGAGCCTTAACTATTTTTCTATCTATCCACCTATCCATCCATCTTTCTTTCTTTCTATCTATAAATCTATCAATCAATCTATCTGTGTTTGTCTGTTTTTCTATCACTCGACCCATCCATCTGTCCATCCAGCCATCCATCCATCTATCCACCCATCCATCCTTCTATCTATCCCATATATCCATCCATTCATCCATCTGTCTATCTCTCTATCTGTCCGTCTTTCTCATATTCTGTTTTTTTTTAAAACACGATATTCTATCCCATATAACACATACAAATACCAACATCAACACGCTACATTAACTCAACTCTAGAATTGGTAAGTACAACTGTACTAAAATGACAAGCACGGTTTTGACACATCTTGGACACTATTTAATTATCCTTATCCTACTCATAACTTTCATTACCTCGTTACTTTTTTGTGATTATTTTACAGTACTCGTTATTGACTGTTAAAGAAAGTGCCTCTGGAGAATATATTTCTTAAATTGCTCCCACCCACGGGAATTAAAAATAATCATCAAAGGGATTGGCGATCTAATTCGGACACAAAATAAAATTAATATAGGGCGATATTTTATTCCCGAAAAATTAAGTCTGATGAATAACTGTATTTACATAATATCAATTTACGTTGAAAGGAAGACCAAAACTAGGTTTCCACGATTTACAACTTAATCAAATTTTGAAAAAAGCAATGACAGAATTTTTTGCAGTGTACAGTCAATGTATTTGTCAATACCATAAACAGGAATACATCTCTAAAATTTGCATAATTCTACATGGTGTTACCAAAAAGTGGGTTGACACATGCAAATGACAGCATAGTAGTGACTAGATATGCAAGTGACAACATGATGCTGACATATGCAAGTGACAGCATGATAGTGACATTCACAAGTTACAATAATAGTGACAGAATAATAGTGACATATGTAAGTGACAGCATTATAGTGACATATGTAAGTGACAGCATTATAGTGACATATGTAAGTGACAGCATAAGTGACATATGTAAGTGACAGCATAATAGTGACATGTGTCAGTGACAGCATAATAGTGACATATGTAAGTGACAGCATAATATTGGCATATGTAAGTGACCGCATTATAGTGACATATGTAAGTGACACCATTATAGTGACATATGTAAGTGACAGCATAATAGTGACATATGTAAGTGACAGCATAATAGTGACATCTAAGTGACAGCATAATAGTGACATATGTAAGTGACAGCATAACAGTGACATATGTAACTTAAGTGACAGAATAATAGTGACATGTAAGTGACAGCATTATAGTGACATATGTAAGTGACAGCATAATAGTGACATGTAAGTGACAGCATAATAGTGACATATGTAAGTGACAGCATAATAGTGACATGTAAGTGACAGCATAATAGTGACATATGTAAGTGACAGCATAACAGTGACATATGTAACTTAAGTGACAGAATAATAGTGACATGTAAGTGACAGCATTATAGTGACATATGTAAGTGACATCATAGTAGTACTGACATTTGCAAACGATATATATATACAAGTCTAGATTTTATAAACATTATGATAAATCACAAATGACAAAGCTTAATTGTATAATAATCCTCTTGTGTTAATTCTCAAAAACAGCTGGTAGAGAATAAATTGATACTGCATCAATGACCTCTGAGTACTTCTGTGACCTCTTGGTTAATAATTTGAATGTATTTCCCTATGAACATAAAAATGTTGGTTTACTCATGATTCTCAGTTTGCAATTAGTTTATGCATAGGGTCAAAGGTCAGTCATTAATGGTTTTTTTTTATTGTTTTATCATAATGTATGCAGATTTTTGTTGTCAAATCAATGCCCCTTTCAATCACATTTCTTACATTTTGAGACTTTTCATTCAAAAAGTTCAAGGTCATTTTTTTAAACTTTTATCTTGACAAACAAAAGCCCTCTTGTTTAATTACCATTCCTGGAGAATCTGAGATGTTTATAACTCATACCTCTTATGTATAAAGTATTTCATGTGATCATAGATCAATATTATCACTGACATTTTAATATTGTAACCAATATCATGAATTTCAAATGTCAAAAGTCAAAGTCATTTGTGACCTTTGAATGTTACTAAATGTAGAATCTCATTTCCAACTATAACTTCTGAAGAGTAATGCCACTGCCAACCATGTTTTTCTTAATTATAATCATATATGCAAATTATCTAGGGTCAAAGTCTTCAGTGACCTTTCACCTTATTCCAATTGTGTAGGCCTTTTTATCCAATCATCATCTATATGTAGTAAAGTCCCATGCCTCTATCCTTGGCAGTTCTCAAGTTAAAACAATATCCTGTAAATTTGCTGAGTGTTTATGTTTGTTTGTTTGTTGTTTTACATCCCAGCAAGAATTTTTCACTTATATGGACATGAAGTGTCACAAATTTTGACCTATACTATGGACTGATGCCAATGCAGTGAGGGTTCTTTTATTTGCAACACCTTCCATGATGACATGGGACCTCGGTTGTAAGTTTCATCCAAAAGATATGTGACTCAAATTTTGTATGGCCAGGTCCAGGAATCGAACCCGGGATAACCTTCCACTTCCGAGCCAGTCGCTCTACCACTAGACCAATGCTAGTGGTTGCCTACAGTTACCATGGTTTTAAAGAATATAATAATGACCGTTTACATGCACTAAAAAATCTGATTAACTGGAAAAGAAAAGTGCAAACTTATAGATTTAATATATCATTACAAGGCAAGATGCATATAAAATTGAAAATTTCATTATTTCCCTTCAATCCCAAACATCATAAAGAGAAAAAATGGAAATCAATAAATAATAAATCTGAAGAAATTCCAAAATTTCATTTACCTGACAGTTATTATTTTTGCAAAAAACCAAAAAGTATGATTTGAAAATATGCACACCCATATGACCATTGTTACATTCTCAAAATAACAGGAGCAAGAGAAAATTTACAACAAAATATTCTGAAATGAATTATAATCTGTTGCTGGACAAACAATTTAATATCTAAAATCCAAAACCTTTTTATTTTCGCAATATGGGTGCACCCAGTTATATAACAGAAAAGAAAACTAAGAAAACCTGAAAACAGCTAACCTGCCAAAAGTGACACAGCAACTCCCACACCCGCAAATGAAGTTACCCACAAAGGGCTTACCTGCTACAAGAAGTACAGTACAGCAACTTTTCCCTACAAAACCAAGTTACCCATAAACTGCAATCCTGTCACAAGTAGTACAGCAACTTTCCCAAGTTACCCATAAACTGCTAACCTGCCACATTTAGTACAGCAACTTTCCCCAGTTACCCATAAACTGATCACCTGCCACATTTAGTACAGCAACTTTCCCCAGTTACCCATAAACTGATCACCTGCCACATTTAGTACAGCAACTTTCCCCAGTTACCCATAAACTGCTAACCTGCCACATTTAGTACAGCAACTTTCCCCAGTTACCCATAAACTGATCACCTGCCACATTTAGTACAGCAACTTTACCCAGTTACCCATAAACTGATCACCTGCCACATTTAGTACAGCAACTTTACCCAGTTACCCATTAAACTGATCACCTGCCACATTTAGTACAGCAACTTTCCCCAGTTACCCATAAACTGATCACCTGCCACATTTAGTACAGCAACTTTCCCCAGTTACCCATAAACTGCTAACCTGCCACAAATAGTACAGAAACTTGCTCCAAGTTATCAACAAACTGCTAACTTGTCACAAGTGAAACAGCAACTTTCCCCAGTTACCCATAAACTGCTACCCTGCCACAATTAGTAAAGCATCCTACCCAGTTGCCAACAAAATGCTAACCTGCCACAATTAGTAAAGCAACTTTCCCAAGTTACTCATAAACTGCTAACCTGCCACAAATAGTACAGAAACTTGCTCCAAGTTATCAACAAATTGCTAACTTGCCACAAGTGAAACAGCAACTTTCCTCCACAAAAGCAAGTTACCCACTTCAAGACTTCAAGCATAACTGGCAGTAGGTGAGATGCCTTAACTGTTTGTTTTTCATGAAAGCGATATAAGCTGTCACAATGATTATTTTTGTCCCCCGGCATATAGTCAAGAATCTGATAAAATATGTGTTCAAATACATTATCAAACACATGAAACGTTGTAAAAGATCTTCTTTTTGAAGTTATTTTTTTATTAGAATTTAAGTTTTCCTGTACCTAAAAAATCCAGTTGTATTTCCGTATGTACCTTGTAATTTGGTCAGGGGATCTCGGTCATTTACGCGCTCGGACTATGTTAAAGTCAGTCGATTTTTATGTGTTTTATATTTACTTTTTTTATTGAAAAGTGCATGTATAATGTAAATACATGTATATGCTTTTCAATGCTATTTTAACTAAAAGAAACCTTTCCGATCTTTAATGTTACCCTGAATGAGGACATTGACGCCATGTCCAGTGGAGTTGGGCAGTTCATGAAAATATGTGTCAAGAATGATAAAGCTGAGAATGCAATGGGACGAGTTAAAAATGGGTCAAGTTCACCCGATATACCCGGCATGTGGACAATTTCAGAAATGAATGTTTTGAAACTAGGAAAAAGGCCAACTTTGCCTGATTTAGGCATGAAATGATGATGTATGTAAATTAACACGGGTAATAAGAATAGAATGTATATTAACTGCAAATAGCACATGTTTTTTTGACACTCTGTAACCTTCGTAAAATATTACCGTAATTTAATTTGCAATGCTCAAAGCAATGGCGAACAAGTAAAAACTGATATTATGGATTGCGTCTGGCAAGATTGTTGCAATTTTACACATGTATTTGTTATTCTAACCCCTAGATGATCTTTTCGGAATATATATGAGATAAAATATTACATAAAATGGGCATGTAAATATTTTTACCTATGACAGTTCATATGGCTTTAAAACTGAATCTTACAAAGTAAGCGAGTAGAAAATTATGAGGCTTGGTTGGTAGCCAAGATTTGATTTGATTTTGATTTTTTTTGTTTTACGCCATACTCAACAATTTTTCAGTCATATGATGGTGTCCAGTTTTTATTGGTGGAGGAGAAACCCCGGTTACCCAGGTAAAGACCACCGACCTTCCGCAAGAAAACTAGCAAACTTTCCCACTTAATTCGAAATGACCCTAGCAGGATTCGAACCAGAGATGAGAGGCCGTGTGATTTAAAGTGCAATGCTCTAACCACTCGGCCACGGAGGCCCCCCGGTAGCCAAGAGATCATACATGTAAGTTCAGGCTCCTTTATAGGAACACAATCTTAATCCCTGTATGTCATTGGTCAAGATACTTTTTATGTATTACCTTTTCTTAATCTTCCAAGCAATTTAGCTGTAAGTGGCTATCAGTTACATCTTGGAGTTAACCAACAAAGGTCCAGAGTCAGGAACAATTCACTAAATATCACAAAAAGCCAGAAAAGTCACACTTATGTCCATACATTGAAGTATGGTGATCAGGTTGTATACTTATCAGTAAGAATTATACTGTAGCAGGGAGATAATTCATCAACCCCTGAAAAACAATGGACTCTTCTATAAACCAATGACAGGCAAGTCTAAATGTGTCTTTAAGGATAAATAGGTTAATGACTCTCATTTACAGCCCAAAAATACTAAAACTGGTATTACCAAGAAAGAATTTAGTTGAAACCCACACAATGTATATCATACATATTCCTCATTTTGAGCAACATGATTGATATTGATTTGTCAAAATTGAAAACTCACACTTTAATTTGTCTGTACTGAATGTTGATAGGCACGCTTAAATTACTGACAATTACTCCAGACAGGACTCCATAATTACTCTGACAGACTGTCTAGTGTCAGAAAATAACTCTGACCTACTCCAAACTCAATTTTTACAGACTCTCCAAAATTATGGAGATAGACTATCAAAAATTATTGTGGCAGACACCCCAGACTGGACTTTGACAGACTCTCCAAAATTACTTTATGTGATAAACACTCTGTGATTACTCTGACAGACTGTCTAGTGTCAGAAAATAACTTTGACCTATTCCTGGGACTCAGTTTTTATAGACTCTCCAAAATTACGGAGATAGACTGTCAAAAATTACTGTGGCAGACACTCCAGATTTGACTTTGACAAACACAACTACACTTAATGTGACGGACATTCCAAAATTACTTTGACAGACATAATAATTAACTGATAACAGAGATAATCCATATTAAAGTGACAAACTTGAAAAAAAGAAACACAAACTAGAATTACTGTGACAGATACAACCGAATTACTTCAAGGTACTCTCCATACTTGCTGTAACAGACATTTAAAAAATAAACTGTTTTGTTATTTTTTATTTTCATTTTTTATTTTTTTATTATCTTGTTCTTTTTTTTAGGGGGGGGCTTGTTTTTTATTTTGCCAATACCTTAGTGTTTTGTTGATTTTTTTTTGTTTTTTTTTACAATTTCATAAAATCATCTACTTTTTGAAGTTTTCTGCATACTAGGAATTTCCCACCTTACCATAGGGGGGGAGGGGGGCGCAAAAAAGCCCCATTCCCAATGTAAAAAAAATATTTCTTTTTCCAATTTGCAGTTGAAATTACCCAATTAAAATGACAGTGAATTTGAAGGTTTCTAGTATTTTCAATCAGTTTTATGTATTTTTAGATTTCCCAATTTCAATAAAATGTTCCTAAAATTCCTATTACAAAAGGTCCAGCCCATTCCCAAAAGTGTGGAAAATCCCTGCATACAGAGTCCCATCACTTTCAGACATATTTAGGTTCACAACAGTATTGATCAAATTTTAGATTTTGCTCCCTAAATTACTTCTGCTTCTATTTGAAACTCTGGTTGTCAGGTTGAAATTAACGCATCTTTGATTTCTGGTTTTCAAGTATGAATATACACATGTACATGTTTATGTATATACACAGGTGACTCAGCATTCTGATTTTCAAATACTAATTAAAGATCAAGAAGGGATGAAAAGCCACTGAGAAGCCTGAGAAAGAATTATAAAATTGTTCAAAGAAAGTCATTCGATAAGGCTTGATTTTTTTGTCATATTCCCAATACCAAGCACACCATATATTTCTTGTTTAGTTCAGTTTATCTCCATGAAAATAAATGGAACACCCCATCATGCACAGTCAAATCACAGAATTCTAATGCATTTTCTGAGCACAAATGGAGGGATCAAAAGCCACGATAACAGAAATGGGCTTGAGAATAATACTAGCTGAGAGAGACTCGAGACTTGGATCATAAATAACCCAGAGATATAAAAGCAACAATGAAGTATTGATCACTAAATGAAAGAAACGAACCGAAGTGTCGAGTTGCACACAAGTTATCCCCGTTTTTAATTCTTCTATATGCTATTGATACTTGATTGTTGCTTCATCACTGCTGATTGGTTACTTCAGCGTCAGAGCTTCCCCCAACAAAGGAGGAATATAAACAGATTCCGTATGTTTTGATTGGAAGTTGGCGAATCTTGAAACAGAATTACATGTGCTCCGATAAATATATACAAACTGCTGACCAAATTAATTCATAACTAAATATTACACACAGTGTCAAACTAAGTGTTTACCTTATGTATGTTAAAAAAATAGTAGGAAAGAATATCTATTTTATGCTGGAGAGCAATAAAAAACAAAAAACACTTTCTAATATATCAGAAGCGAGATAAAGGGAAGGATTCAGACAGGTGGATATTCATTTTTACCGGGAAGTTTTAAAGTTGGAGGGTAAGTTTATTGTATTTATTATCTTTGTAAGTTAAATAAGTGGCTTTATAAAGTCTGTTTCACAAAATCAGTTTTATTTTCCCCAAAATTAACATCTATTTTTTTTCAGCTTACAGAAAATATATACATGTTCATGAATTGAAACTTGCTAATTTTTTTTTTCATGGGGCACTTCTGAAAATTCACTGTTATTATGAGTTTCACACTCATTTAGAAGCAGATAAATTTAATGATGATGTGATTTAATCTATCATTCATTATCACATTTTGTGGGAGGAGTTTCACTTTGCATTAATGATTAATACACACAAAAATTCTCTAATTACTGCAAGTATAAATGCTACAATTATTTTGACAATATCATATAATCATCAGGTTAACCCATCAACCCCTGAAAACCAATAGACTCTTCTATAAATCAATGAATTAGACCAGTCCATATGTGTCTTTAGAGGTGAATGACTTACACTGTATCAATAATTACAAAGTTCCCCTGTAAAATTTGAAACTTTTGTGTTATTATAATTTTTGTTAATGGTGTTTTTTTTTTTACCCCATACTTGACAATTCTTTCAGTCATATGGTGGCAGTCAATTTTTAATGGTGGAAGAGAAGCTGTTTACAATGTACTGGGGTGGAGATCACAGGCCTTCCACATGTAAACTGGCAAACTTTCTCACAAATATCAGCTTAGGTTCCAACGGGAATCAAAGCCATGCTGAATAGAGGTGAAAGACTTCATGATTAAACCCTTTCATCCCTATATTTACAAATGGAACTCTCTTTTCTATTGTTTAGACAAGTCTATTGTGGTCTGTTGGGATGAAAGGGTTAAAGCGTGATGCTCTGACCACTTGGCCACAGAGGCCCCTACTCTGATGGTAGCAAGATTTAACCCATTCACCTCTAAAGACAAATTTGGACTAGTCTAAGTCATTGATTTACGGAAGAGTCCATTGTTATTCTGGAGTTGAGGAGTTAATACATTAATTTAACATTTAGAACCTGTATCTTTAAAACTGGCTTTTATTTATCTTTGATAGTTTTGGTCTTAATGTAATTTCATGTTTTATTTTTAATTAAACTAAAATCTTATTTTAATTTAGAAATTTTTCAAAACATTATCTAACTCAATCTCAAACTTGAAATTTTGGGGTAAATTTCTTTGAACAAAAATGTTATAAACATTTGTAAATTTGAATATGCTAGTGACCGTTTCTAAATGAAATTGACCAAAGAATCTCAGCTAAATTTGAAATTCATTATTGATGTTTTATGAAAAAGCAAGCATAGAGCTAAAATTGTATGTCATGATTTTTAGATAATTAATACAAAGAAATTAACTAACATGAATTACCATGAAATGCTAAATTACTAAAAATATATATATATATATATATAAACAAAATTTTAGTCATTTACCATATAACAGATATAGAAAGTGAATGGATTATACACATTACTACAGTAATAAGTTTCAGTATTTTTGTTCTGTTACAAATTTAACATTGTCAAATATTTCAATAGATTTTTTATTAAACTTATAATTTCATTTTAATAATCATAGTTTTTATCTCTGCAAGACATGTACATAATTTAGATATGTTACAGGTATTCAACCCATCTATCCCTGAAAATAATGGACTCTACTGAAAATCCATGACACAAATCATTCCAAATGTGTCTGTAGGGGTGTACAATGTTTAAGTTAAGGACATTTGGGTATATCCTGTTAATTTTGAAATGATATCATGGCATTGATACACTGATCATGAATATGCCATACTTTCACATCAATACTACAATAGAAATGAAATGAAATTTTCAAATTAAACTGTGACCTTGACCTTTGATCTGATGACCTTGAAACTTCAAACAAATATTCTTCACCATGTTTTTCTAAAAATTTTCATCATACATAACAAAACTGTAGTTTTTGAGCTATTTTAAATTGAAAAATTTTCAAACTGAGCTATGACCTTGATCATTGACCCCATGACCTTGACACTTCAGAAAAAATATTCTCTATGCTATTAACTACAAATCTCTTCTCTGTATAGATCTATATGTCTATACTAAAAGTTGATAGTTTTAGAGATATTAAAGGGGCATTGGGTTTACAAACAAAAATTATTTGGATGTTTTCTAATTTTACTATTTGTTCTTGATGTACAATAAGAAATAAGAGGTTATACACAAGTATATAAAAAATCTTAAATTCCTATATATTTTGTGAATAAGGTAAAGTCCAACATGGTATTCTTATACACATAGTTGGGCTGAGTTAATCAACTGCAATTAAAAAAGTGCCAAACCTGGGTTTCTCAAGCAATTTTCATATAATATATAGGAATTTAAGAATTTTTCTGCCTGTATATATCACCTTTTTGTTATTGTATATCAACCTAAGTGGTAAAAAGGCAAGAAATATTTTGGAAAAATCATAGCTAATGCCCCTTTAAGATTGTGATAATTTCAATGTTCTGAATATATATACATTTTAATGTATTACATTAATTATTTGACTGAATATAGATTTTGTACACATTAAAAATGTGACTGTTTACAAAAACAAGAAGCTTGTTCAGATCAAAGGAACAGTGAATACTTTGAAAAACAAAAACAAAAAGATATGACACAGATATCACAACACCCAAACTGTGATCAGGCAGTAACAAAATCATTTGATGTTTCCCAATACAGGTTTGTGCATGTAGTTATGTAAATTTCTGGTTTTTTTCTACTTTATCTATAATTCTAAAATAGAAAGCTATAAAGTTTTATACCTGTAACAGGTAAAAGAAGGTAAAAGATTCATTAGATTACTTCAAACAGACACAAATACAATAGAACAACCTGCCTGGAGACCACAGATCCTTTCAGTTTCTGTCATGGAAATGTGCTCTATCAAATAGGTTTTATTTACAGAGTTTTTAACAAAGTGGTTCTCAAAATGTGGTCTCAAAAGACAGGTGACCTTTCATGAAAGGTTCCAGTGTATTAAAACTTTGCCACCAGAGTTTGAAGGTCATGAACTAGTGCATCAGTCTGTAATGTTGAGTCTTTGCCATCTGTATCTAAAACATATAATCTGGGCTCGAAGTCACCAAATTTACTCAACACTCAAGCTCAACTTTTATTTCATTATTGTGACTACATTATTATTTGTAAAATTTTGATGTTTGAGTAATTAGGAAGCATATTATTATTTTTCATCATTCACATATACAGTTTTGCATCATACTTATGATTTTCCTGTAAAAGTGAATAAATATACTGAGTATGGTACCGTACTTCAATTTTGAGTTTGTACTCAAACAACTTCTAATTATTTCTGAACTTTTCTTCAAATGAGCAATAATTCTGATCATTATTTACAATTATATGCCATTGATAAACAAACATATCCAGTTCCAAAATAAATCTTCCATGTTTTTACCTTAATATCATCAAAAGTTAGTTGAGCAAATTTGGCGGCTTTGGACCCAGGATTACAGACAGCACAGCAATTGATAATGCCAGGTTTTTGCCACTAGTTTTAAGGCATTAGGACCAGTCTGTCATCTATTAACTCACTAACCCTGAAATACAATGGAATCTTCTGAAATTAAATTACTTAGCCCAGTCCAAAATGATGTGCCTTAAGGGGTGAATAAGTTAATGCAATGTCTTAAAACAGGTTTTGCCAACCAATATTTGCTGTTTCAGTACTAGTAGAGCTTGATTCATTGTTGTCAATAGGTTTTTGCCACAAGTATTATGGCTTCAGTACTTGCTCAGAAGTAGTACATCATTCAATGACATTGATTCTTTGCTACCAACATTTGAAGTATCAGAACAAGTGAACTAATATTTTAGTCTTAAGAATTAGTATAGCATTTAATAATTCCAGGGCTTTCCCATCAGCATTTCAGCCTTTTAGCTACTAGTGTAGCATTACATAATTTCTGCTTTAGGACTTTGCCATCAGCATTTTAGCCTTTTAGCTGTTAGTGTAACATTAAATAATGCCTGCTTTAGAGCTTTGTCATAAGCATTTTAGCCTTTTAGCTGCTAGTGTAGCATTAAATAATGTCTGCTTTAGGGCTTTGCTATCTGCATTTTACATGTACTCTTCAGAACAAGTATAGCAATTAATACTGCTAATGCTTTGGCACCTGTTTTTAGCCTCTGAACTAGTGTAGCATTAAATAATGCCAAGGCTTAACTTGCCATTACCATTTTTGCCTTCAGAACTACCGTGGCATTAAATAATGCCAAGGTTTAATTTGCCATTACTATTTGCACTCAATAATGCCAAGGCTGAATTTGCAATTACCATTTTTGCATTTAAATTTAGAGTGGCATTAAATAATGCCAAGGCTTAATTTGCCATTACCATTTTGCCTTCAGAACTAGTGTTGCATTAAATGATACCAAGGCTTAACTTCCCATTACCATTTTTGCCTTCAGAACTAATGTTGCATTAAATAATGCAAAGACTTGACCTGCAATTATCATTTCTGCCTTTAGATTTAGAGTGGCAATAAATAATGCTAAGGCCTAATTTGTCAGTACCATTTGAAGGTTCAGAATTTGTGTAGCATTTATAAATGCAAGGGCTTTGCTATCAGAATATTTGTGTTATTTTCAAATGTCAATCACATATCATTTTTGTTTTGTTTTTGTGATTTGGGGGGGGGGTCAAAACAAAGAGGGGGGTATCAATAACAACAAACATACCTCCATTGCCACAGATTACCATGGCTACAAGTTGTTATTTTTACTGGCCCACATGATCTTATTTCATTGACTTTCTTTCCATCCCTCTGGCCATCCTTTTAGTGTTTGTTTCCTTCAGCTGACATTTTTTTCATTAACAGAGCCACTGGATTTCAAATATCGTGACATAAATTCTACTGACCTTGAAAAATGAATATCAATTTCACCTTTTTAAGACAGGTCGCAAACATGATTACAATACAGTGAGACCACCTATTGTTGTGGCCGAAAGAGTGGTCTCTCCAAACAGACTTCCCTGTAATCAAAGCATAATAAGTGTGCGTGTATGTGTGTGTGTGTGTATGTGTGTTGTGGCTGTGTATGTGTGTGTTGTGGCTGTGTGTATGTGTGTTGTGGCTGTGTGTGTTGTGGCTGTGTGGTGTGTGTGTGTTGTGGCTGTGTGTGTCCTACCTTTCTGCCTGGTACTGTTTAAAAATCCCTTCCTGCTTACATAAGTTTTGTTTTTTTCTCAATAGAATTGTCATTCTGTCATACAATTTATTGTTTAGTTTGTAGACTAAGTGGTTCATTGACGTATTCTCTACACACCTTAAGAAAGTTGAACAACTCCGTAGGCGATTTTCTTTCCGGAAATCCAGTATTCATTTGGTTAATGAGTGGGAGGTGGACACCTTTAGTGTGTATCCATCGTTAGAACTTAAAAAGGGAGACAACTCCAAAATATATTCCCCAATGCATCCGTCACAGCAGATAATTTAATATACCGCTGATCAGTGTAGAAACAAGGTTGACAATGAATGTTGTCTCATCAACCCCTGAAATACAAACAAACCCCAAAAGCAATCAAACCACAAGACCGAAATTCCGTCCTGATCTTTAATTTACCTTTTGTTTAAATCCCGATTTTACAAAAAGTAACTTTAAAATAGCGACAGAATTTCGGCCTAACCAAGCACTTACTTGTGATAACCATACCAATGTAACAGAGTCAGTTTTATCTTTCTACCTAAGGTACCCTACATTATTACTGAATTCATTGACTCAATATGCATTTATTCTCTATCAAATTAAAACAGAAATTGTAAGTTGTACACAATGTTTATCCTAGACCGTAATATTCAGCCCCAAATTTAAGCCCAATTTTACCAAAACAAAGTTACTAAAAATCGGTGCAGAATTTCGGCCTATGTTTATCCCTACATCTATGATACGATACTGTTCTCACTTATATATTATCTTCCTTTTTACAACATTTGAAAAAAAAAACTAGATAGGTTTGAATAATGTAGACTTAATAATCACAATTTTAATTGGTTCATTTGTGATGCGATGTTGAATTGTACATATCCCCGAACGGTGTATTTCTTCTCACTGCAAATTAAAGCAGAATCCACAAGTTGAAAATAGTTATTTTCCCTATATCAGAGATAAAATATTGACTTCTAATCTGCAAGAATCAGGGACTATATTGATTTACAGATATTTGTCACATAGGCAATAAATAACAAGTATATTAGGACACGAATGCCTAATGGCCTGCTTTACTTTGTTCATAAAAATATTACCTAGACTGATGCTGTATTTGAACACAAACAGAAGAATTAACTTCACTTAACGGGAGAATTTGGCATAGCATCCATAACAACGATGAATAAGTTACCGTAGGGCTATATAAATAATCAAATATACCTACAGTTATTAATAGCAGGAATTAAAGAGAGCATGGCGTGTATGTTGTGCAACTTGAACTGAAAGGAACTTGACTTTTGAATCAATGGCGTAGGCAAGTCCAAGTGTGTCTGTAGGGTGACTGAGTCAAGTATTCTTCCCGGCAAGTTTTTTATTAATCTTGTGAACTGAAAGACTTATATATATATATATATATATATATATATATATATATATATATATATATATATATATATATATATATATATATATATATATATATATATATATATAAGTGTTAAATACATGTTTTTCATATATGACCGAGACCGATCAGAAATGACACTCCGTATGTCACGTGGAAACAATGTTCAGCAGAATACCATCATGATCTTCTATACCGTCACAGTTCAGTTTGCACTTTGGTATTATTTATAATATTTGCACGTCTGCAGGTTTCAATGGGAATTCAATATTATATAAGGTTTTATCTCCTCCCCAAGGATTGTTCACTTACATGTGCCTACAGTGTTTGTTTTAATAAACTATAATTCCGACGTCTTTGGTTCGACTGTTTGTTTTTTATATATATATTTACCTGTCGCCAAATGTCAATGTGCATTATTGACGTCATTCGATTGTGACGTTTTAATATATATTTTTTTCACTATAGACGCCACAATCTAAAAAGGACCCAGCAAATATTTGTCCGATTATGACGTCACAATCGAACGACGTCTATGACGCACATTAAGAGGCACGTGTCAGACTTTTGGCGATGTTTGACACGTATTTTTTCCATCTGCACAAGAAACAAAAATAATTTTCAAAACTGTGTGGTCATTTTCGACTTGCTTTTATTTCGCATACTGAATAAACCGATGTCCTTTGATTGACATTTATCTTTGCTTATTGCAATAAAGCAATCGCCTATAGTGAATACAAAACTTTCATATCGTTTTGATTTATCAATTAATCGTTGATAGATTTCGTTACTGAACTATGTAATGCACATTTCAAGTTTGAAATCAAACCATCACAGGTATTGTTAAATCATTAACCCCTGAAAAACAATGAACTCTTCTGTAACTCAATGCTTTAGGTCAGTCCAAATTTGTGATTTAATCTGCCTGGTAATATTCACACAACAAGTTCCGGAGAAGTAATGATTCAAATTAAAGTCTACAAATGGTTACACTCATCAGATAGCTTTTTATTAGATTGCGTAACAGATTACCGATCTCAATAAAATATCTGGAAGAGAAAACATGCAATTCCGCAATAAGTAAACAGCAACAAGACAAAACGTTGATGGAAAATGCTGTCAAGTTATTGTCACACCTGTCTTTAATGTTTGTATTAAAATAGATTTTGATTTCGAATAGATTTCCATGTAAATTTTCATGAAACGGAATAAAGGTCTTCCACGACTAAGGGTAAGATTAGGAAGCAACGTGGGCCGTGTCAAAATGTATAACTAGTAATTAAATAGAAAAGATGGATTCGAACCCATTACTAAGTTATTATAATTTAGTACATCTTTAAACACACACACACACACACACACACACACACACACACACACACACACACACACACACACATATATATATATATATATATATATATATATATATATATATATATATATATATATATATATATATATATATAAATCTGACACCAAAATATAAATCATGTGGATGGCTAGGATATAGGTATAAATCTGGTAAAAATAGAAGAACACGGACCTCTAGAAATCAAGAGGTGGGATCAGGTGCCATGGAGGAGTAAGCATCCCTTATCGACCGATCACACCCGCCGTGAGTCCACAGTCGAATTAAAATGATCTATCTATCTATCTATCTATCTATGCTTTTCTGTTTGTATCGCCCTGATGAAGAAAAAAAAAACCCGAAAACATGATTCTAGAAGGCCTTATAATAGTCTATCATATATAGCCCTGTAACTAAACATTTTTCGTGGAATTTGTCTGTTTTTAACATCCAGTTTTTCCAATTTGCCTAGAATTTCATCAAACAAATCTTGAATATCTTCTTCATATCCAACGGCATATTTAAATCCATTTATACTCAACTTTGTAAGACTTTTACCAATAAACCTTAACAGAACTACTAGTTAATTAATTTCACTTAACATCTTGCAATTTTATTTAATTTATAGATAATTCATACAAGTAATTATACAGTCAAACCTGCATTAAAGGCCACCTTTTTATAAATGACACCTGCCTATAAAGGCCATTCAAAACTGAACATTTTATTAATAAATAGACCTCTTTATAAAGGCCACCTGTCTGTAACAGTAGTCTGCTACTTTTGCCTGTTCCATGGAGTGGCCTTTATAGACAAGTTTGACACAAGCATAGTAATGAGACTTAGTTTTATTTCATACTTTGAAAAACGAAAATGTTATTGGCCTCTCGTCCTGCCTCAAATCAATTTCTACTTTCCAATAAAATGTCCTTGTATTGTCCTTAACTGCCTCGTTTTTAGGTACAGATGAAGAATTAATGTTCTCGCCTAAATATAAAAAAGAAAACATCTACAGGTTTATTTAGGATTAATGTCTGCAGAAGTATTCCGTATTGACAATAAATCCATCCCAGACCGACTTCAGCTACAACACTTAAATAGCCTGTAGGTCACGTTTATTTAATTTCAGAGTTTATTAAAGAACTTTCTCGTGTTTTGAATTCAACTCAAATCAGAACACAGCCAGAAGCATTTTCATCCATTTTTTCTGTGTGAAAGAAAATATTACGGAAACACCATGTAATGAGACAGTCACTAGTTTATACAAGGATTCCATTTTTTTATCTCACCGAAAAGCAATTCCATAAATCAATGTAATACCTTAAGGAAGCCTTTGACATTTAAATCAACGTAAATGCATTTAAACTAAATGAATCTATTTACAAATTATTCCGTCTAGTTATTTTTATCAAAATTGGCTAGTTTAAAATCAAACTTGGGGATTTACTGATAAAATTTCATAGGGAAAAGTTTAATTCTGAATTTGACAAATTATAGAAAATGTCGGTGAACGAGAACATGATGTCTGAAATGAATTTTCTTTCCAAAATGAAACCCAAAAAGTGTGCATGCACCTTTAAAACCATTTATCTTAAGTTGTTTAATATACATGTACATCCATAAATTATAGTGCGTGTCATTTATAAAATATTTGGACATCTCTGCCAAGATTCCTGCCGCCTGGGTCCGAAGTCACAAAATTTACTCAATTATCAGGATCAAACTTCTATTGTATATTATGCTGACTACTTCCGGACACCTGGTCCCATTCCGTTTGGGATTCACAATTGTTCTTCGTGTTGAGTGTGTTGTTATATCTAATTTGTCGTATACTATGGACTTGGAGTTTCGATTATACGTCAATACTTTTTTTTCATTTTTTCATTGCACTTATCATTATTATTAATAGTTTATATAGTTTGTAAAATCTCTGACTGAATAGGAAACATATTATTATTTTTCATTATTCATATACACATTTTTGCGTCATACTTGTGGCTTTTATGTAAAAGAATAAATAAATACGTTGAGTACGGTACTCAAAATATAAGTATGTAATCAAGCATTTTTTTAATGTGTTGGTTGTATTGTTGTTTAACGTCCCACTGAAGAATCTATCACTCATATGCAATGCCGGTGAAGGGCTTCAAAGTTTGGCCAATGCTCGGCACTAACGGATATTCGGCAGTGATGGTTCTTTAACGTGCCGACACCTACTGTGACATGGGACCTCGGATTTTATTGTCTCATCAGGAATCCGACATGCCGCCAGCTGGACTCGAACTCACGACCTCACGATCAAGAGTCGACTGCGCTACCGACTGAGCCAGACCGGCTCTTTTTAAATAGTTCTGAGGTTTTCCACAAATGGGCAATAATATTTCATCATCATTTACAATTATATGCTGCCATTAATAATTATATAAACGTGGTCAGTTACACATAAAATTTGCATGTTTTTACCTTTAAACTTTAAAAACTTAGATAATGTTGAGTATATTTGAGTATATTTGATGACTAAGGTTCCTGTTTAAAAGCGGGGATCCTTGGTCCTTTGTTACTTCAATAAAATGAAGGAGACAGTTGATAATCCAGAGGTTGGATCAGGTGTACATGGACTGTCATGGGGGAGGGGGGGGGGTCATTACCACCGACCGGTCGCCTGGATTAAATATCACATATTTATTCAAACTGGTTTATATTCGTGTTTAATCTGTTGTGAATTAAATTAAGTACAAGACATGTAATCGGGGCATTGGCTGTTAAAAAAATGAAATGTTTTTACTGTTACTACCTGTATTTGATAAACAATAACAAATAAGAGCTGTACACAGGCATAACACATCTTATATTCCTATATATTTTGTGAAAATAAGGTCAGTTCCAGTGTGGTATTTTGATACAAATAGTAAGGTTGAGTTAATCAACTGCAATTGATAAAAAAAAAGAAAAACAAAAAAAAAAAAAAAAAAAAAAAAAAAAAAACAAAAAAAAAAAGTGTCAAATCAGTGTTTCTCACGCAATTTTCACAAAATATATAGGAATTTCAGAAATTGTATGCCTGTGTATATCTATTTTTTGTAATTGTATATCAATCTTAGTAGTAAAAGAGTATTTAAAAAATAATAACAATTCCCCTTTAATCTGTGATAAATTAAGAATTTAAGTACAGAAAGTACTGAAAACTGGGTTTACAAGTAACCAAGTAACGATAAATTGTATATTTTCATTCTGACGGTAAAACGGATGCCTCGCTATCTTTCCCGCGTTGTGCCTAGCCCTGTTTTTCTCTTTGTATGCGGAAAAATACAAACTGTTTCATACTGATTTACTAGAATTTATTATTAAAGGAGATTCCGCATCTATAAACAATCTAGATAACAATGAAACCACTGTAGGAACAACATCAGAAAATTTCAATACAAATACACATTTTTGATAGGACATACATGCACTATTTCATATTGGCGCACGCAGATTCATTCTGACGGTAATATGGATATCACATATGCGCCAAAAGTCGAGTGCGCACAATTCAATGATCAAAATATTAGCAGGCTATCGCTTTTGGCGAGGAGCCCGGGCTATTGAATATTACCCTTTACCTTTCAGTGTCTTAAAAATTCAAAATTGATCAAGAATACACGCCTAACACTACAACTTTAGATATCGAACAGATAATTGTTCAAGGATATTATCAACATGTAATGTTTAAACTGTAATTACATTATTTACTGGCGTAAATAGTTGCAATATTCGGCTACTGATAATGTAAATTCATCTTTATTAGTATTTTTGTGGTCGCTATAATCAGTGTGACACTCCCAATTACCATGTAATAAAGAATAATTGTAAATTTATTGACCCTGCAGCGCTCCAAATCTGTTTTCAAATCATGTCAAAAGCTTGGAATATTGAATTTAAACCTCAAAACAAATTAAATTTGACTGCATGAAATTTCCGTATGCCGTGTTACACTGCACTTAAACGTATGCAGTTGAAAAAGACATCCATCAACAAGTCACCAACTTGCTATATCAGAAAATACTGTTATTATCCAGGGGTAGTCTTTGACTTGATTAAGAATTTGTGTCTAGATGTTTTTATTGCTTTGCATGTGAGAGGTAAGTGGCATTATGACTCTGTCTTCAGTATTAGATTTAACGGGAATGAAAGTAGAAGAAGATACCAGGCTCCCAAAAATCCTTATACACAACTCTATGATTATGAGGCTTACTGCTGATCGAGCACTTGCTAAAGAGCAATGGGATCATTGTTTGGTTTCTGATCATACGTATTATCCTGCTTCTGAACCCATTAGTACTTCTTTTAACAAAACAACGCTTTTGCAACAAAAATACATTTCCAGAATCAGCAACTATAGATTCTGAATGATACAAAAAAAACCAAACAGTTTTTTCACAGTAAATTAAGTTTGACTTGTTAGCGAACATGGATCTTGTGTCTGGAACATCACCATTAGCTTCCTGTCTTTGAGGATCAAACACAGACGATGTAAATTTTACACTTGAGCTGTTGAGATGATTTGGAACTTAAAACGACGACGACGTTGATTAAATTTCTCTTCCACTCTCATTTACAGTACAGGTAGGTGCATTGCGTTATAGATAATAATGTGTTATTTTTACTTCTTTCACACTATACAAGCCAGGCTAGTGTGTTGTAATATTTTTATTGGCTTCCTTAAGACTACTAAGTTTATAGGTGTTACGGTACGTGATTCATTTGCTCTTTGTTTAATTCTTTAATTAATATCTCTTATTTCTGAATTAGTGCACTGCAAAATTCCCACCCTGAAAATGAACAGATGCCCTTTCTCAGACAGTAGATTCCGTTTCTTCTCAGACATTAGATTCCCCTTCTCAGACAGTTTTCTCTCGGACAGCAAATTCCCTTTCTTGGACAGTAGATTCCTTTTATCAGACAGAATTTCTCATGGATAGTGAATTCCCTTTTTCAGACAGTAGAAATTTTCTCGGACAGTATATTAATTTTTCTCTCAGAAAGTAGATTCCCTTTATCAGACAGAGGAATACAGTAGATTCCCTTTATCAGACAGAATAAGAAGCGGACAAAGCTTGTAATAACATACAAGTTGTCGTCTGCAAAGTCAACCATCAAAATTGTATTTCAGATGAACTAGAGTTTAATTCCAACTCTGATACAAAGCTATATGCTAAATCAACCTTTTAGAAGTCATTGGTCTGACTTATGTACTCAAATACTCAAGTACTCAAATCTTGGAAACATTTGCACTATTGTGTTGAACTCTATGAAGTATCTTTCTAATTTTGTTTTGGAATGCGTCACTTTTTTTGTAAGTCATACGCGAAATTTACAGCGCCATTTCCTTCTTTGTTCATAACGAGTGATATAAACAAAATACTGCTTCTCAGAAATAAAGTTTCAAAGGAGCATAATTTTTCATTCATATGGAGACGTCACCAAATGCCGGTAAGGGCTTCAAATTTTGGCCTATGCTCGGCACTTACGGCCATTGAGCAGTGAGGGTTCTTTAACGTGCTGACACCAACTGCGACACGGGACCTCGATTTTTACTGTCTCATCCGAAGGACAGGAAACCAACCTGACGCCGGCTAAACTCGAACTTACGACCTCACGACCAAGAGTCGAGCGCGCTACCGCCTAGGCCAGGCCGGCTCTCTTACTTGCGGAAAAATTATTGATGAATAATATATACTAATTGTGACAGGGGTTATTCTTAATTTGTTTACAATTAAATCTTATTGTTGACTCATGATGGGCATGACCTGTTGGCAGAGCATATTTATTTTTTTCTTGGCACCTGATGCCACTCATGGATTTTTCAGAGATCTGTTTCTGTCTAATGTTCACTATAATTGATAAATGTCTTAGGGACTTTCTCATGGTTAACGCTGTCTATAACGTGCTATTTATATATAAAAACTGTACGAACCCCCTCTACGACCGCTCAGTTTCTCTCTCCAGTAGGCCAATCTTCCCCCCTCTCAGACAACGTATTTGTATCCCTCACAGATTCCCGTTGTTTGACAATACAGATTCCTTTTCTCAAACCGTAGTGCCCTTCTCTCAGACTACAGATACAGTCTTTAAAAAATACAAAGTCCCAATTTCAGACTGTACAGAGATCCTCTTTGAAACTGTAGAGAGTCCCACTAGCAAGACTGTACAGAATCCCATTCTTGAGACTGTAAATGGTCGCTCTTTGAAACAATACTGAAATCCCACTGTACAGAGTCCTTCTCTTAGACTGTACAGCGTTCCACTTAGAGACTACAGGGTCCCGCCCTAAAAATTTTCAGAGTCCCTCTATGAGACTGTACAGAGTCTCTCTTTGAGACTGTACAGAGTACCACTATAAAACTTTATAATGTGGCACTCTAGAACTACACAGAATCCCACACTAAAAGTGTATAACCCCACTCTAAGACTCAACAGAGCCCCACTTAAAAGGTGTACAACCCTACTCTAAAACTCTACAGAGCCCCTCTTTAAAGGTGTACAACCCCACTCTAAGACTCTACAGAGCCTCACTATGAGTGCTCAGAGTCCCACTCTAGTAATCTACAGTTTCCCACTCTTAAGATTTTACAATTCCACTCTAACTCTGTACAGATACACTTCTTTCAGGCAGTAGATATTATTAAGTATTATCAGGCAATTACACGTTCTCTTGGTAAGACAGTATTTTGAGGTTTGTCTTCTTTGCGTGATTAAAGACCTACAGTTTCTCTGACAAATCTCTATGCTGCAAATTGAGATTAATTGCATGAAATCGGCATTTATGCAAATAGCAACATTCGTGTTTGATCCAGAAGGCTGCGATTTCTAAGTTAATCATCAAGATTAATTGTAAAGCAATCAATGGAAGGAACAGACTGATGCAAAAGATTTGGTTTCTCGGAACATTCACGGGAAATTATTGATAGAAATGAATAAAATGTGTAATGAATAAAATTAACATGCTCTAAAGTCACCCCCACTTGTCTCACGGAATATATCGACTTACAAAAAAAATGATGTACCATTTGTGCCGTCGCAGTATCTAGATAATGAATATGTGTACTTTACCAAATCTGTACTGAGCGCACCAGACCATTTTAAGCAGTCTGGGTGTATTAAGATATGATATGTGACCTTGAAACAAGATTGTCAAGGGATACTTTGACACGACTCCCTCATTTATTTTCTAGTAATTTGTTTTGTAAACCGACGACTGCAGATGTACTCTAAAAGTTTCCAATACCAGAATACATTTACTTAAGGATATCCCTCTCTGAATGGTACCTGTGTTGAAGAAAACTCCGATTACAGTTTTCCAGCGACTTCCATTATGCATCGGTTCAATAGTTTGACTATTCCCCGAATAGACATGGAATTATATAAAAATCACAGATACCAAAGTATTAATCTTCAGGAACTTCAAGATACAATATGCAAATGTGAATATTGGACAAACACGGACCCCTGGCAATCCAGAGGTGGGATCAGGTGCCATGGAGGAGTAATCACCCTATTAACCGATCACACCCATCATGAGTCCACAGTCAAATTCACATGAAATAAGTGAGGAATAAATCCTCATCACAACCGGTACAGACGACTCCACAACCGTTAACGTCTCTACCTGTACAGAAGACTCCACAACCGCTAACGTCACTACCTGTACAGACGACTCCACAACCGTTAACGTCTCTACCGGTACAGACGACTCCACAACCGCTAACGTCACTACCTGTACAGACGACTCCACAACCGTTAACGTCTCTACCGGTACAGACGACTCCACAACCGCTAACGTCACTACCGGTACAGACGACTCCACAACCGCTAACGTCACTACCTATACAGACGACTCCACAACCGCTAACGTCACTACATGTACAGACGACTCCACAACCGTTAACGTCTCTACCGGTACAGACGACTCCACAACCGCTAACGTCACTACCGGCACAGACGATTCCACAACCGCTAATGTCACAACCGTTACAGACGACTCAACAACCGCTAACGTCACAACCGGTACAGATGACTCAACAACCGCTAACGTCACAACCGGTACAGACGACTCAACAACCGCTAACGTCACTAGCGGTACAGACGAGACCACAACCGCTAACGTCAAAATCGGTACAGAAGACTCCACAACCGCTAATGTCAAAACTGGTACAGACGACTCAACAAACGCTAACGTCACAACTGGTACAGACGACTCAACAACCGATAACGTCACAACTGGTACAGACGACTCAACAACCGCTAACGTCACAACCGGTACAGACGACTCAACAACCGTTATTGAACAGGTAACTCAACATTTAATTTAGTGAAACATATTAATCGCAAACAATATTACTTATATAGTAGGCGAGGCGAAGCTGAGCCCTTTACAACTTTTTTTCATGGACCCAATATATTTCCATATCACCCCTGTAAAACACTATATAAAGAATTTATCCCACCAAAGGCCTGCCTTTTTGTTGCTTCTTAAAGTATTTTTGTGAATGCAGCTCCAATCTAACCTTAGTTATTTCTTCTCCGCTATGCGAAGCAAACCTGTCCGTCATATTTGTTTGCATTTCTCGTCTGCTAAAATGACGTCAACGGTGAAGTTGATATCAAAATATATATCAGGTGGATAGGTAACCCGATACAAGAATATGTCGTATCCTTCTAAACCAGTCAAATTATTTTGCCAGAGGTGGGATAAGGTCATTATACCGACCGTACAGTTTGCGGAACGTTGACATCAAACGCGATTCCCGATATCCGTGAGTGTGACAACATATCTAATTACTACTAGTATATTGGTGGTCCGTAATAATTAGAATTAAGATAATTTACAAGTAAATTTCATTTCTTTAAGTATCGGAAGTACTAGATTTTGAATTTACAAGTTGGGTGTAAATTCAAAATTTTGTACATGAAACAAACTTAAACACTGAGAAAGTGACCACTTGTATCAATATTGCGTAGCCACAGAGCTTTATTCTCGAGCACATTGTCAACAAAACGACCAAAGGCCAGACGGCTTCTAGAGGAAAACGACATGATCACCGCATTTTTTTCTGACTCACTCCTAAGAAAATATCGACAAATATCTAGACTTTAGAGAGTGCGAAAACCAGTAAATTATTTTCTTGTATTACTAGGATGATTGGAGAATATTACAATGCAAATATTTCCCTAATCATTGTCAAATACGAAAACCTGATACAACAGTTGATCTGTTGTACAAGAAGAGCTGCTTCACGCAGACGTCTTCACCAAATGTTTTATCCGTTAAATCTTGTAAATCAATAATTGAACCAATCAAACGCTCCTGGACTGTTATATCTCTAAAACAACTTGATATCTGTTGTGAAGAGGACTCTAACAACCTTTTTTTTTAATTTTGATTATTTATTTCCATCCCTATCATGAGAATAAAGCTGCAAAATATCGCGTTGTTGCAGTACCTACTGGGAGAACAACACAAAGTAAAATAACCAAGTAGCACGCAAGGACCTTGTCAAATATACTTATACAAACACATTTTTTTTAAGTTGATAATTCCACACGGTAAATTTGACGCTATATCTTTAATCACACTTCAGAGCATATGAAATAGATACTAGCTTTCTCAGGACATGCGTTCCATTGTCATTTTACCAACATGAAATACAATTGACATGTTTTGATTAATGAGAAAAGAGTTCTCCCGTAGTTTATCATCGGTAAATATCACTATGGATGATACAAACTCATGGTATGGACATTTATTTGATTTTAAAAAATCGTTTATCATTACGTGACCTGAGTAAAAAGTTTTTACTTCTAATTCCATTTCAATTTAGCTCCTAAACCTAATGTAGTAGAACTCTGTTTGAAATTCCAATGCAGTTTATTAAACATATTAAACATGACAGCGAACACTTTGCAATAATGGTTATTGTTCAGTCCGTCAGGCGGGTCTGATCGGTCAAGAGAGGATGCTTTCTCCTCCGTGGTACCTAATGCAATCTTTAGATTTCCAGAGATTTGTGTTTTCCCAATGTTCACCAGATTTGTACATTTGTATCCTGGACATCATGGATATTAATACTTTGGTATCTGTGTTTTCTTGTCTACTGTTTCATGTCCACGCAGGGGGTGGGGACGTTGTGTACAGGTCCATATAGCTTTGACATCAAGTCAGAATGTGAGGAATGTGAATGTGAATGTGAATGTGAGGAACGCGATTTTCGGTATTCCTGTGACAATAATTTGTCAGTGAGTAGTTTACCTCTGTATATGAAATGTTCATATGTTGAATACGCCCTGACATTTGTGTGATATAAACACCGTATGCAGGTGAATGACATTTTTCTTGCCAAGCTGAACAAATATAAGACGCAAAGAATGATTAGATGACAGTTAAGCTTTCATACTAGTCAACTCTTCAATCTTTGATCCGTAGTAAAACGAAACTTAACTAATAGATACATAATACCAGTTAAATGTTGTAAGTTTTAAAAAAACAAACTAAATGGATATTTAGTCGACAAAACATAATGAAACAATAGGTTGAGAATTTTGTCGTAACGAAAAGAAAAAAACAACAAGTTGAATAATGCAATAAAATTGTACCGTTGTATAGAAAAGTGCACCTTCAATTTCTTACTTTAATTTATAAGATTTTAACACATTCGCTGTAAACAATTTTCTAACAAAATACTATATACCTGAAAATTTTCGCACCTGGTAAATGTCGCCCTTTAACGTCACATCTAAGGGCGAAAATGTGCAGATATACAGCATATATCTGAAGAACTCGCAGAACATCTTATAAGTTATAGCTCTTCTATGTCTGAACCAGAAATGCGAATTTTATAACAATGGAATGAATGTTTTTCACCCAGCTTCATGCTCTCACATTTTAGTCACCAGGGGTTTTACCAAAAAGTGAGAATATAATTTTCTCATTTTTTGGGAAAACCGCTGGTAAATAAAGACAAAAGTAAGAAATTTATAGAAGTTAGAAACATTTTACGATATATAACACAAATATAAAATGTGTGTGTGTGTGTGTGTGTGTGTGTGTGTGTGTGTGTGTGTGTGTGTGATTATCTCACATGTACGTACAGTTACTACCTTATGTGTATATTTCAGTGATGTCATCGTATCACATGCGTGCAGAGCTTCTGAGGTCTGCCTTGAACGTATGTGAGATTAGATGATCTCATACATGTATGTGGCGACAGTTTTTTTTATTCATATATCATCATTTCATCCCCGGTTAACGAAGTTATAGCTGAAATATTTGACATTGCCTTAAATACAAGTAAGAGTTAAAAATACAATTTACTAAAAACAAAATAGTAATCGGATCAAAACTACTTAAAAATGTCTGTTGCACAAATTCGTGACATTGACAGAATTTACCACTTTTGAGTCTTGCACATCATCTAAAAAAACAAAACTTCATAGTTCGCTACTTCATAATGTCTCCGCCACAATCTCTCATAAATTATGTAACACTGTACAGTTTATTATTTCATTAATTGGAAACTCCATTTGTGTATCTCCTGCTGTTGGTGTGATTCGATCATCAATGAAATGAAATGTTATGACACCAAATATAAGAGAGAAATATGATTTGATTTCTTTAGCGGTAAAATTCTGTCGATTTCCTTGTTTAGTGTTCTGCGACTGATAAGCGCTGAGTGATGTAGAAACACAGCTAAGAGAATGTGCGTTAAATGAGAAAATAATTACGTTAAATTTGACTGGAAAATATGTTTGTGATTAAGGGAGAATGGTTGTTTATTTTTAAAAATGAAATCTATTACTAATAAGACACTTTAAAAAAAATTAAAGTCGTAGTGGGTATATGAAGCCCCTTAATAGTTTCTTATGTAAGATAGAATGAAGAAATCAATCACTTTATATGAATTATTGGCAAGTTGTCTTCAGATCCAGACTGTCTGTTTGAAAGAAATGATATACAGCGTAAAAATTTAAATCATATTGGCTCTTGTTGATAATTAGCGTTGTATTGATGGAATTATGGACATCCGCGCCGGCAGTGCACAAGACCTAGAACCCTTATCACCAAAATAACGTAGTTACAAAAGAAGAAAAATTTACGTACTATTATTCTCTCAGAAATAAATAATACGTGTATACATAGTTATGAAATGGAGCTTTCGTCTATACCCATTGGACTCCAAGCAACTATCCATTTATAGGCTATGCCTCTTGCGTTAGATGATCCTGTATGGTTCTTGACAGTTTCATGGAAAAGGGATTTTATTTTCCACACCTGATGCCGTCTGTAAATTTCTGTCTGTAAGGCAGATTTATTAAGTAACAAATTACGCAAAATAACAAACATGTAGACTTGTTATGGAACCAATATGTACATATATCGATATGTTAACACGCCTTTTTTTTATTGTAACCAGTGAGTCTATATATTTTATAAAAATATCATTTCCCTGATAAGTCTATACGTCATTGGTATTGGTACATGTCTGTTCACTGATAAGTCTATACGCCATTGGTATTGGTACATGTCTGTTCACTGATAAGTCTATACGCCATTGGTATTGGTACATATCTGTTCCCTGATAAGTTTATACTCCATTGGTATTGGTATATATCTTTTCTCTGATAACTTTATACGTCATTGGTATTGGTATATATCTTTTCTCTGATAACTTTATACGTCATTGGTATTGGTATATATCTTTTCTCTGATAACTTTATACGCCATTGGTATTGATACATATCTGTTCCCTGATAAGTTTATACGTCATTGGTATTGGTACATATCTTTTCTCTGATAACTTTATACGTCATTGGTATTGTTATATATCTGTCACTTGATTAGTCTTAACGTTATTGATATTGGTACATACCAATTTCGTTGTATGTTATACGCTATTTGTTTATCATTTTTGTTATAAGTCTATTATTAGTTACAATGTTTGTTATTGACAGTCCACGGGAATATGTCGGAATGATCAAGTTCATGGAGGGCAAGGCGAAATAACCGTTTTATTTTGTCAAGGACCATATTCTTATTTGTTAAATGTCTTCAATTGCCACTATTTACAGACTTCCATTATTGAGGTCTATTATTTACCGACCGTCCATAGAACCATATAAGGAAGTCACGTGGTTCTTGAAAGCCAATGTAAAATGACGACATTTCAGTCCGAGACAAAACAAACGTCATTGGTATTGGTACAAGCCAGTTCTTTGATAAGCCATTATTATTGGTACATATTAGTTTCCTTATAAGTCTACATGACAATGTTATTGCTACAAATAAGTTGTGTATAAGTCGACACGTCATTGGTGTTGGTACCTATCAGTTCCTTGATAAGTTTATACGTCATTGTTTCGTTATAGGTCTACACGGCATTGTTATTGGTTTATACATGTATCTGTTTCTTGATAAGTTTACACGTCAAATGAATTTGTACCTATCAGTTTCATCACAAGTCTGCACGTCATTGATATTGATAATTTGGTACACCTCAGTTTCGTTATAAGTCTACACGCCATTGTTTTGATACATATCTGTACCTTTATATGTCAACACGTCAATGTTATTGGTACAAATCTGTTCTTGATAACTTTACACATCATTGACATTGGTACATATCCGTTTCATTTTAAGTTTACACGTCATTGATACTGACAATTTGCTTCATATCAGTTTCGATATAAGTCAACAAATCATTGATATTGGTGCATATCTATTCCTTCATAAGTCTACACGTCAATGTTATTGGTACATATCTGTTCTTTATGAGTCTACACGTCAATGTTATTGGTATATATCTGTTCTTTATGAGTCTACACGTCAATGTTTTTGGTACATATCTGTTCTTTATAAGTCTACACGTCAATATTTGATACATATCTGTTCCTTTACAAGTCTACGCGTCAATGTTAATGGTACCTATCAGTTCCAGTATAAGTCAACGACAAATCAGTTCATTGATAAGCCTACACGTCATTAGTTTTGTTAGGTATCATTCCCTTCATAAATCTACACACACGCTGTTTGTTTGTTTTTTATTATTTTATTTTTATACGTATCAATAGTTTTGTTTGTTTTTTATTATTTTATTTTTATACGTATCAATAGTTTTGTTATGAACACATGATATCAGTTTCTTGATAAGTCGATAGTCAAATATCAGATCACCGATAACAACTCTTTAGACTTATTATTATTACTACACATTCACCCCGATGTATTTTTTAACAACTGAGAACTATTGAGAAACCGATATCTGTCCATAACAAAACCGAGTAGTTTTATCAGCGAAACGATATGTGGAACTACCACTAAACAAAAAGGCACTGAAGCATCACATTAATCAGCTAAAAAACCAAAAGAAGCATCAAATAGATTCATGATCAGAGATACAGTAATGACACATTAAAATCGAATGAATTCTAATCACAAACAATACGACGTGAAATATCAACAAATATTTGCTGAGGGAAGTTAAGAATAGTTTATTGATGAATTAATTAACACTGCATTATTAATATGTCAACAAATTCTGTAGTAAATATTTATCTTTTTCTTGATTGTAAATAAGGTATTGAAATTGTTTTGTATTGTTTTGAATGGAAAAGGGATATTTACTGTGGAAAAGGTAAAGTAAACATTTTCCCCCTGTTTTCCTGAGGTTTGATCATTCAAATTGACAAGCTATTGATTTTAGATAGCTTTATAAAGCTTTGATCATTTACCCAGAGTTAGATTACAACATCCGAATAACTGATAATGGCAAAATATTCTTGGGAAATAATATCTGTAACCATATTCCGTCTGTGTAACATATGAAAATTCAACTAACGCAATATATCGCATGAATAGCGTTAAAACTCTTAATTCTTCAAAAGCTAAGATAGTTATATTATTTTACAGTGGTTAATCATAGGCGGATTTCGGAATACATTTAGGTTTATTATTTGACCCTGTATGATATCAATTTCTGTTTCGGAAATCTACATCTATTGAGGTAAGCTCAACAGATGAAGCCCGTCATGAGCATTTATTTCGACCCTTTTTGTTGGTCTTCGTAGAGATACATTACACACTTTATAATGAGAAAAAGCGAAAAGTGGCAGCCTATGGTACAGTGTTTATATTATTGTCACTGTGTCAAAAAATTCTTTTACATATATATATTTCTTTATATATATATATATATATATATATATATATATATATATATATATATATATATATATATATATATATATATATATATATATATATATATATAATTCTTATAAATTCTGACAAATAATATACTAGGCAGATTTTTTCTACAATTTAACTCTTATACATGTACTGGAAGATGAGATCTCATTGATTTTATGAAAAATTTCAGACATTTTCACAGAAAAAAGTCTTTTGAAAAATAACATGGCTGCAAAGATTTGCTTTCAACAATAAGCTTCCAAAAATGATGTTATGTGCAAGGATTTATGTCCATCTTTCAGTTTGTCATAACGTATGTGGGTGTATCAGTCAGTTTGATAATTTTGACAGTCTTGGATTATATCTTTCAGGTTGTCACAACATATGTAGTTATATGTGTCAGTATGACAGTCTGTCAATATAGTACAGAAGCTTGTATGTATGTTCCTTTGCAAAAAAAGGTTCCAACTTATACATAACTATGTATTTGTCAGCACGTTTGTCAGGACAATCCAGGGCGGTATTTGTCACCTTGTCACAAAATCTGTTCTATCTGCTAGTATAACTATCATGGCAGTCCTGGGCTATGTCAAAACTTTCGAAAGCTACATTTGTCGTCGCGTTTGTTACAATCCTTGACAACAGGGATATCCGTGACCGAGTGCTTTAAACCCTGGTGTCTCTAACCTCTAGTCAGCCCGGGTCCACTTGCCACTGGAACCTAAGCTGATTTTGTGAGAAAGTTTGACAGTTTACTTGCGGAAGGTCGGTGGTCTCTTACCATTGGCATTGTAACTGGGTTCTAGCATCTACCATTTGAAACTGGTCGTTTCCATGTGACTGAAAAATTGTGGAGTATGGAGTAGAATATCATTCAGAATTCGAATTCTAGACAACACCTGACTCTGTTAAAGTATTTCTAAACAATAACAGATCTATCTATAATGTTTATTGAATATTATATGTGCCACAGTTACCGGATATTGTCGGTCATACACCTCCACCGGATGATCGTATTTCTGAAGAGCGTGCTCGCACTAAGTTTATTATCACTTGATTTTCATTACTTGATAATTTTCATCGTTTTTGCATACCACTACGAAAATCATATCGAATGATTCTGGAAAACGTGTATGAATGTCAAAATAAATGTAAAATTCGGCATAGCTGAACTGAACATCCAGGTATCGCGACAGAGTTGTAAAGGTTCGAATTCCATGTTAGTAACAAAAAACAAAATATCACACCGAAATTTAAATGCATTACTACTTTACAACCGATATCGAATATATTACTCAGCATTTCATTTAGTGAAATACATAATTGGAAACTAGATCACTATGCCGACAATAAAAGTTGATGAACTCTGAAATCAAACACGATTTCATCTTTGTCCACCAATACAGTCGATATATATCTAATGATGACAACAACTTTCAGAGCAACTTCTATAATATCATAACATTTCCAGACAGTTGCACTGCGCAGTCATACAGTCATACTTTTCTATAAAGATCATTCAAGGGAACAGGCAGAAGTAGCCGTTAGAGACAGGTGGACTTTTATTCATTAATAAAAAGTTAACAAAAATTATGTATGAATGACCTTCATGGGCAGGTGCCGTTTATACATATGTGACCTTAAACGCAATTGCACTGTCACACTTTATGTTCGCCCTTTGTGACAGAAATTACATATATATTATCCCCATCTTAAATTAATTTGCTCTACATCATCATAGCGAAATGGCAAAAAAACCTCGGAGGCAAATTCAAGGAATTCAGTAAGTTTAAAATTTCAATATGAAGGTACCGTTCAGCATTACCAGGAGATGTCTGAAATTATGTGCTATAACAGTCTGTAGCAGCATAAAAACATATATCTATCTTGGTACAGTACTGAAAATGTGCACTGTATTCACACAATGAAAAGTTTTTTACTGTATATCTTGACATTTTTGTTCCCGTTTAATTTCCGTCCTTAGGTGAGAGGGCGTATTTAGAATGAAAGCGACATTTTTATGCTAAACAATGAGGATAGGGACGAAATTGTTCATGTATACAGTAATCTTGCTATCCTTCCTAGCGCCAAAAAGTATACCAGGTAAAAAAAGTATCTGTGGTGTATTGGCCTTGAGAGATTCAATTTCCTAATGGGATCTGATTTTTCCACTATATGTTCAGTAGATGAGAATTATATTGGTTCCTGCTTAATGAAAAAGTAGAGAGAATCTAATAGTACTTATTTTATATCGAGCGATACAGAATGTAGTAATGAAGTGTTGTTAAAAGGGGCACCTGCCAGTTAACTACAGATAAATGACTGTCGATTCATACATAACACACAGTAGGTATGGTTTATATCAGAATATTGCAGTGGTGCTCTAAGATATTGGAGGAATCTAAAATTACATTTACTGTATACCTGAAAATTTTCGCTCCCGTTTAATTTTCCCAAATTTTTGCTCTTAGACGAGAGGGCAATTTTAAAATTAAAGCGAAAATTTAAAGTTAAACATTTGAGATACTGACATTCGTGTCACCCATGAGACTATGGTGATGTAGAGTAAATTAAGACGCAGTGAATATGTTTATATCGTTAAAAGAACCAAAAAAAATCTGGTGAGGGACTTAGATTCCCGAGTACATGTATACGGTTTTAATCAACGTTTACATGACATGTACATATAAAGGTTTCCAAACAAATGTGTACTTGATATCGTATTTATCTATCTCCAGGTATCTAGTGCTTATGTAAGTGGAAGAACCTACATCATAAGGTTTAAAAACTTTGAAAAGTTGAGGAATCTGTTTCTCGCAGACATGTATTTATTTTGGGGGGAGGTGAAATAACATGCCATTAAAAGAGGAAGAAACAACACTTTGATGTCCTTCGTGAGTATCCGGTCCGTATGTGTCAATTTGATCAATGAAGCTGTGAAAGACATGTTACTAACCAAAACAAAATTACACCGAAATTTTAAATGCACCGTGAGTGTATAATGACTCTACAACCGTTATCGAACAGGTAACTCAACATTCTATTTAGTGAACATAGCAATTGCAAGCTAGGTCATTATTCCGACCATAGAGGAACATTGACATCAAGCGGTTCCGATATTGTTGTGACAACAACTTATCAGTAAGTTGGCCTTTGTACATGAAATGTTCATATGTTGAATACGCCCTGACATATCGAATCATTTGCGAGATATAAACACTATATTCAGGTGATAGTATATATTAGGTATCGGAAATGGGGTTTCTATTGTTTAGTTGTTGTTTTATTTGTCACCATGACGCTTGGGAGACAAACAATTCGCACATTAGACTGGAGTATTTGAAATACAGTAAAACCTGATTTAGCAACCACCTGTGTACAAAGACCACCTCGTCACTTAGACCGTTTTTGCCGTCCCCAGTATTCCCATTTCTGTACAAATCAACCTCTATATAAATACCACATCCCTATCCTTTTCTTGTGTCCCTAAGGGGGGCTTTATATACAAGTTTCACTGTATGTATGGTACAAAGTATGTTGATATACCATGCACCGTGGGATGAATGGTATTAAAAAATATTTTTGCTGCAAACATATTACGTGACTAATACTGCGTTGTCATTTCTTTTAATCTTTAAATATTGATTTTCTTACATTCTGTATAAAATCAAAAATAGATTAGAAGGAAATAAACAAAATCAGACATCTGAACTCATGGTAAAGCATTACAAATTAAAATATATGTATATGTCATGTCTACTGATGATCCGATATGTCAGGGCGTGTTCAACATATGAACATTTCATATACAGATGCAAACTATTTAACTAGTAGTTGTTGTAGGAATCGCGTCTAAAGTAAAATATTAGCAAATTTTACGGTCGGTATAGTAGCATTATTTTCAATTATATTGTACTATGTTTCGCTAAATGAAATTGAGGGTTATAATTATGTATTTAAATACAGTGAAATTTGTATATAACGACCTCCTTAAGGACACAAGAAAACCGGTCTTTGTGACTAGGTGGTCTTTATACACAGGTTATTGCTAAAGCAGGTTTTACTGTAGTAGATGTTAAATCCTCTGTACCGATATTGACGAGGATTTATGCCTCAGATATTTCATGAGTGTTGAATCAAGGCGGATGTAGCGTGTCGACGGGGGATGGTTACTCCTCCATGGCACCTGATCACATCCCTGAATCTTCTGGAGTCCGTGTTTGATCAATGTTCACCAGGTTTGTAAACTGTCTCTTGGATCACCTGAAATTCAATATTTTTGCGTCTTTTATATCAGTGTGTTCTTGTTTTTGTTTGTTTATTGTTTTTTTTTTTTGTTTTTTTTGGTTGGTTTTTTACACTACATGCATGTTGATCGCTCTTTGTCGAAAGGTTTGTCACATTTTCACACCAACGTTACCTTCCAATATATAATAAAGGCATACATCTGAAGAGCAGGTGTACCTTAAAGAATAACCATTTAAGTATTTAATGAAAAGTGCTGGTTAAAAAAAGTAATTACTTTTCATATTTTCAACGAAACATTATTAGTTCAGAGGAGTAAGCCCACATGGTCCACTAAAATTTATTAACCATTCTATTAGGTGCACTTGTTATGTAGTTTGAACTCGTTGCTCTTTTTCTCAGTCTCTCGCTGTTAATTGTTTTGTAGCAGTATGACTTCTGTGACCAGAACTTGATGACGTCTGTCCTAGATAATGTGAACGTGGTTGTTGTTCCGTTTCTGCCTCTCAGTTTCGCGAAGTTCACGCCTCTCTTCCTGTAATGTGCAGATGTTTTACATATGAATCATGGAGAGGACTTCCTGACCGCATTATTCAAGCAATTATTTAAATTGAAGACCACGCCTTGCATTTTATATAGCTATACACCTAGCATCGCATCCAAGCTACTCAATTACAAACGGGTTTTGAAGAGCCTAGATATCAGCAATCTTCTACACAACACCGTCACATGTTCATCATCTCCCTTCAAATATAAACCTACCGGGCATGTCATCACCGACAACATTTCTATCGTTGAAATATAAAAAATCTCAGATACCAAAGTATAAATCAATAGAATGTCCAGGACATAGATACAAATCCGGTAAAAATGGACAAATACGGACCTCTGGAAACCAAGAGGTGGGATCAGGTGCCATGGATGAGTCTACAGTCCAATGAAATACGTTAGGAGTGTATCCTCGTCACAATTGGTACAGACGTCTCAACAACCACCAACGAAAAGGCAACTCAACATTTCACCTAGTGAAACAGCATAATCGCAAACAAGACTATTATACCGACCGTAAAATTTGCGGAACGTTGACATCAAACGCGGTTTTCGATATCCCTGTGTCAATATTTTGTCATTGAGTAGTTTACCTCTGTATATGAAATCTTCATATGCTGTACACGCCCTGGCATATCGGATCATTTGTGAAATATAAACTATATGCGGGATTTTACTACTTAAATATGGATAATTTACGATGGGAAAGCCGAAATTGTCTCGTTTGTCGGATAGCTTAGTTGCCCGTTCCTTTAATTGGCGTCAGAATTTCAGTTTAGTGATGAATTCTGTCGAAGATTATGCCAAACGATGGGCCAAACATGAAGACGTGGAACCAGACAAACGGCTAGAAGCTGTACGATGGTTGATAAAATCTCGTATTTGTAAACTTAAAGGAACTATGAAAACACGTTATCCCTCCGTATTTATTGATCCAGAAGCAGTAACTGAACAGGATAGATTATATGACCAATATGTACTGGTCCCAGCAGACAAAGCCTCAAATAATAAAGTTTTTATTTGCAAGACACATTACTATAACTGTTTATGAGAAGAACTAATACGAATTCTGGTAATCCTACATACACACGTAGCTCACTTTCAAAGGACGATATCCTTCAAAATCACGTGTCCGTGTTACGCTCCTTTGATGTATCTGCAACCGATACTGATTTTGAGCTACCATAGCAGAGGTACATAGCAGGATCCGACAAATATTCTACCAAACCTTTATCTTTACTCTTTACCAAGATATTGATAGCCGTTAAGGAGAAACTTCAGCAATGCTGTACAGTTGCTTATTCCAGAAGCAGTGTAAATCAGATGTTGATACTTAAAAATTTTAAACAACTTTTGGAAAATTTGATGGTACACTATTTTTCTCAGATTCACAGTATCAAAACATACTACTTCTCTTCTCTTCACACAATTATTCCAGATAAAGAATTAAAAGAAAGACTTTAGTTTTTTCACTTAAGGTGGTACCCGGAAATTGATCATGATACATATTTTGTCCAACACCACTCTGATTTTACACATCAATACACTGAAGTTGACATAAAAAAACATGCTAGAATTTCTAATAGACAATATATTGTAATGTTCGGAGACGTGGTCTTTTAACAAACTGTCGGCATTCCTATGGGAACCAATTGTGCCCCTTTATTGGCCAACCTGTTCCTTTATTCATACGAAGCAGACTTCATTCAGAAATTGCTGAATCAAAAGAAGAAAAAGCTAGCGGTGTCCTTTAATTTGACATTTAGATATATCGACGACGTTTTGTCAATTAGTAATGACAATTTTCATACATCCCAGCGAACAACAGATACAACAGAATCAAGCACACACTCTTCAGACCTAGACATTTTACTTACTATAGACACACACGGGAAATTGGCAACTAGACTAAAGTAAGCGGCAAACGCGACGATTTCCCATCGTGAATTTTCCACATTTAAATAGTAATATCCCACAGTCACCTGCATATGGAGTTTATATTTCACAAATGATCCGATATGCCAGGCGTGTCCAACATATGAACATTTCATATACAGATGTAAACTACTCACTGACAAAATATTGACACGGGGATATCGAAAACCGCGTTTGATGTCAACTTTCCACAAATTTTACGGTCGGTATAATAGTCTTGTTTACGACTACTGTTTCACTAGGTGATATGTTGATTTGTTTAAAGTTAGCGGTTGTTGAGACGTCTGTATCAACTGTGACGAGGATTCGTTTCTCACGTATTTCATTTTGACTATGGAATCACGGCGGGTGTGACCGGTCGACAGGGGATGCTTACTTCTCCATGGCACCTGATCCCACCTCTTGGTTTCCAGAAGTTCGTGTTTGTCCATTGTATCGATACCCTTAAGATTTATACTTTGGTATCTGAGATGTTTATATTCTAAGTAAAAAGGTTCATGTATCTAGTCATTGCTGGATCCATCAGTGCTGACTATGCCAGTTTACTTGTGGGACGCTGGTTGACCTTTCCAGGGCACATTGTTTCTTGTCTTTTTTCTATCCATAAAAACAAAAATAAAACATTGAAGCCCCCAAACTGGTAACTGAGTGCCACAGCATAACGAAAATAATGTTAATAAAAAAAATTAACAAGATAATTTTAAAAAAATAAAGAAACACACTGAACACCATTAAAATAACAAACGAACCATACAGTGCTCTTATAAAGAAACGTATACGTAAACTAACCAATCGACCCCCAGAAAACACTGGACTCTTCAGTCTGTAAATGACTTAGACCAGTCCAAATGTATCTTAATCTCCAGGATATCCTTGAGACATGTATTGAACAAATCTGGTAGTCAGAGGAGAACCACGCACCTCATGAAAACCAGAGGTGGGATCAAGTGTTATGGAGTAGTAAGCATCCCTAGTTGACAACCGCCGCGAGACCAAAGTCATGAATATCTAATGATTTATCTAACTACTAGTATACCTTGATTGTTGATGCATCCTTATATAGTACGCATTGTCCCCGGATCACAAAAAGATCCTTCGGTAGAAAACTAAACACTCAAATTGTTTCCCTATATTTCTATTTACGGACTACACCAATGAATTTGTCTTTCTTTTTTTTACAGTCTTATCTTTTAGACGACACTTAAGCACTTTTTTCTTGTCTCATACTAACTTTCATATTGGAACTATTTTTCTCACTTTTCTACAATTTTGCAGAGCCAGGGTTTCTCTGTCTACACCATAAGGTGTAGGCAAGCTACACGCGCTATGACGTCACGACATAACTTTATAACGTAGGACTTCTTCGTGGTACAGTGCATAAAATTCGAACAATTTGTTTATTGACCGAAAAAAAACATCTTGAGCATTTATTTCGACTTTTATGAAAACCATAGACTTTGGTATATTTGGTTTATTTACACAGCAATATGGGTTCACTACAAAGAATTGTGTTAAGTACTTGTGTATAATTACAATTAATTTCCCCTAGTTTATCGTCTTACTTGCATTACCTACCCGTGTTATAATTGCTGCTATGCCCCGACCCACAGGATATCCAATTTCATGTCTCGACCTATTTCTGACACATAAATCATCTTTTATGACCATGTTCAACATTATCTTTAACCATTTAAATATCTAGGGTTGTTAACTACCACGATTGACAAAATTTATGAGTTTTACTTAATGTCATATTCCGAAAACCACCTTTCATATCAAAGCTTGGCTAATTGCAGATTAATGCAGAAAGAACATTTACTCGCAATTTATATTTTTTATGGCCATATTTTCCCATTGTCTAGCCCCTCTTACAATCAATAGACAGGGGAAGTCTGTTGCCTGTCATTAAACATTTTTTTAAAAATCTTTCAACAAATAGAACTGATGTTAAATTGCCGCAGACATAAGCAATTTTCCATAATCTTACATTTTAATGATTCTCTCGATTGGCAAAAGGGACTTTAGCTTTCTGCACTGTTCATCAAATAACCCAAACATATACACCTTGGGAACATGTTAAGACATTATATTTCTCCCACTTTTGACAGGCATATCTACCACTTTGTCAGGTCGGAATTTTCTGTCCGTACCCTGGGGTGTAGCCAAGCTATATGAACTATGACGTCACGATGCTATTTTATGAAGCAAGGGCGAAAAATAATGAGACATGGGCATGCTGAGTGGAAAGGGACATCTAAGACCCTCGTGGTAAGAACCTGAAAGTCCAATCCGAGGGAAATCTTCAGATTGGAAAGCCAGATGTTTACCTCTTGGGTGGAGATTTCCTTATCCACTCCACACACCCATGTAAGATTCTATCATTCTTCCACCTTGGGCAAGTGTATAATATGTCATCTGCCAGGCTAGAATATCTCTGTCCACACCCTAGACAAACTTCAAGCGTTATGACGTCACAATACAATTTTTATGACGTAGAGCATATCTGTAATGAGATTGCAGACTAATACGTAAATGTATACTACTTTGGTACCTATTCTTCGACAGTGCCTAGCTATTGTAGGACAATTATCTTTGCACGTGAATGAACAAGATTTTCCCAGATATTTTAATACATCGTCGGGGATTTAAACATTACATGAAACAGGTCACAAATCAACATTGTGATCGCTCATCTTTCTATCGTACAGTCCAATACAAGCTGGGAGGGAATTGACGTCACCAGCTCATCTTATATACTATAGGTCCTGCATCACAATTACGGCATTCAGGTTGAATTTTTAGCACGGGCTAAATTCACTTTTTGTTTCGTATTTTCCACCAAAACTTATCAAATTATATTGTATCTAAAGGTAACCTGTTGTGATATATTTCAACCAGGTTCTCTCCTTCTTCTTTAAAAGCTGGCCGCCACTTTATAACTGAAAAAAAATTATTGAGTGTGGCGTTAAACAAACAAAATCTGAATCTAAATGTTACAAATATGCAAGAAGATAAACTAAAAGCATTGGCAAGTCATCTTTTTAATGGCAGCATTATCCGTTGCAATGTTAGTGCTATTTTAACTATATCACTAAAAGCAAGGGATCTACAGAATTTGTCCTCGACAAAAAGAACTCTAATTAAGTGTAATTGAATGAGGCAATTAGTAAAATGTGTTTACTTGGAATGAACAAAGAAAGGTTTTTACAGGTAATAATACACTTACCTGCATGATATTGTACACATAGTTCATGTTGAATGTACCAATGATAATTGATTGATCACATCAACAGAAATCTGAGAAATAACCTGTAAAAGGCAACAACAAGAACGACAACAACGACAACGACAACAATCATAACAACAACAGCAAAAACATCAACAGCAAAAACAACAACAACACATACCGAAAAAGTCAAATATTTTTACACTTTTGTTAGATTTAGAATGTCTCAAGGACGGTGAAGAGTTGGAAATTTAAGTGTAAAATTAATTAAATGAATTATTTTATCAATCTCCATAGTGTTATAAATGTATTACGTTCAGTCTTTTGTGATATAAAATATTTTTTTTAAAAATACATCAAACTGATTTGAGGTAGAAAGAAAGTCAGACAGGAAAACCATTATGATGAATTATAAGATCTCACTTTGTGTCACATATTTCAACGTGCGATCAGAGAGGGTAATGTTAGATGAGATTAATATATAATGGAATAAACTTGAACCAAGATTCCACTACAATTCCTTTCCTCTAAGCTAATAATGAGTTTAGTATTTCCAAAACTTCCGAACAATGGTAGATTGTTGAGAGTGGACAAACGGTTAAGAGCCTCTGCTTTTGAAATGCTTTAAGTTCTTCATAAAAAACGGTGTATAATAAATGGCTAATTATCTTCGTTATCTATATTGTAACTCATCAACAATTACTATGAACAGTAGTTTATGTAGAAATAGAATTTTCATCTTCCTACTAACCATTCTTAGAAAGATAATCGTTTAAATTTATGTTGAGAATGAGAACATCATAACATGGCTATACCACTCTCACTTTACTCTAAATCACTTATTTTTCGTCATATTTCATGTACACACTCATTTCTCTATATCTTTTATATCTCTACACGTGTTTGTCTTATATCATTAACACAGCCATTAGTCCTTAATACCTCTTACCTCACTATATCAGTTCTTTTTTGTCAAAAGAAAGATAGTCAATAAAGGATCCCTGATTTATTTCTTCTTCTGAGCTTTCTAGATCGGTTTTGGTGTTCGTGGCACCTGATCCCATCTGTGGATTCCCAGAGGTCCATGTCTGTCCATTATTCCCCAGATTTGTATATAATTGTATCCTGGACATTCTGAAAATTAATACTTTGGTATCTGAGATTTGTGTTCTTCTTTATGTCACACTAAAGATGACTAGTAAAGATGATTAAGTTATAATGCTCAAGACGATCGTTTCTGTCAATTCGACTTCATCCGTTGAACTCCAATTTAAAACAGACGTACAATTTCTAATGAGAAAGTGGTATCATAAAGGCCAAATAATAATAAATCTAAATGCATAGCCCAATCTGTCTTAGAGTAAAACAACCCTTATTTCTTTCCTCCTGAGACCTGTCTAGAACTGTTCTTCTTCACATCACAATAAATATGATTGTCTCTACCTCTGACCTCTCCAAAACTGTTCTTCTTTATAACACAATAAAGATCATATGTAGAATTTACCTCAATTATGTTTAACTGTGTGAGTTATTTATAGTAGGTCTTCTACATATCACAATAAAGATAATACAAGAATATATATCAGAGGCTAGGGGTCTAGGGCCATCTTTCAATTATATATAAAAACCTCAGATACCAAAGTGTAAATCAATAGAATGTCCAGGACATAGATACAAATCCGATAAAAAATGGACAAACACGGACCTCTGGAAACCAAGAGGTGGGATCAGGTGCCATGGAGGAGTAAGCATCCCCTGTCGACCGGTCACACCCGCCGTGAGTCCACGGTCAAGTCCAGTGAAACACGTGAGGAGTGTATCCTCGTCACAATTGGTACAGACGTCTCAACAACCGCCAACGAAAAGGCAACTCAACATTTCACTTAGTGAAACAGAGTAGTCGCAAAGAAGACTATTATACCGACCGTAAAACTTGCGGAACGTTGACATTAAACGCGGTTTTCTATATCCCTGTGTCAATAATTTGTCAGTGAGTAGTTTACCTCTGTATATGAAATCTTCATATGCTGTGCACGCCCTGGCATATCGGATCATTTGTGAAATATAAACTCCATATGCAGGTGACTGAAGTATATTACTATTTAAATGTGGAAAATTTACGATGGGAAAGCCGAAATCGTCGCGTTTATCGTATAGCTTCGTAGCTAATTTCCCGTCTGTGTTTATGTTAAGTAAAATGTCTAAGTATGAAGCGTGTGTGCTTGATTCTGTTGTATCTTTAATTTCTAGTTCGCTGGGATATATCGCATTGACATATGTATGAAAATTGTCATTATTAATTGACAAAACGTCGTCGATATATCTAAATGTCAAATTAAAAGACACCGCTAGCTTTTTCTTCTTTTGATTCAGCAGTTTCTGGATGAAGTCTGCTTCGTATGAATAAAGGAACAGGTCGGCCAATAATCTAACTCAGCCCTCTTGTAAATCTGCTGGTCTTTATATCACAATACAGATAATATGCAGAACATCCCTCATTTGTCTCGACCTCTGACCTCTAGAGATCGGCTCTTCTTTATATTACAATAATGATATTATGCAGAACATCCCTCATTTAAGTCTAACTCTAACCTCTTCTTTATTACAATACAGATAATCTGTACAATAACCATATTTATCTTGACCTCTGACCTCTCTAGATATGTTATTCTTCTTTATATTACAATGAAGGTAAGTTGTAAAACATTCATCATTTATCTCGACCTCTGACCTCTCCAGAAGATAATCTTGACAACAGCTACATTCATCTCGAACTTAGAGCTCTCTAGATCAGTTCTTCCTTTGATATCACAAGACAAATCAGTAAACAACCCTCATTCCTCTCTTCATTTGTCCATTCTATTATCCAGGCTTATGTCAAAAGGTTGATCATCAATGGCCAATAATCTAGGGAGACCCTGATATGTATATCTATAGACCTCAGTGTAAAATAGGTGATCAATTACGCTTGTAATATTGCTTGTATATCTGATTTTCATCCCAGCTGATTTACGGATTTGTTCAAGTCCGAGACAATTATTTATTAAAGTTACAATACGAGCTGATCAGTTGACCAATCGACTGTACAATAATTGACCAATCTAGACAATGTGGCCCGAAGTAATCAATACGATATTGATATTTTTACTTTCTATACCTATATATGTAAATATCTTCAGATAATTGCTAAAATCCTATCACTCATATTGATGGATAGTGTTACCCAATAGGTTACAAGTCGGTGCTATCATTCACAATTACCCAGTGTTCTAATTTCTACAAATGACTTGACGTACTTCACTTTGTAAGAGTGATATGAACCTCAAGAATTTATGGACGAGCAAAAGTTTGTACTGGGAGATAAAACCACAAAGGTATTTCTGCTTCAGTTTTCTCAGAAATATTTTGTTGCTAATATTTTCATATTTTCATCACTTGTTTATTGTTCAATGCCAACTAACTGGAAGTCCGTTTCACATATGTTTAAAGATTAGTGTGGTTAAAAAGTCGTAAACTCAATTCTATTCTTTTCAACTGATGAACTGTTTACATTTTTCTGTCTCTGAAGTATTACCATCTTCGGAATGATTCCGGTACAGAATTATTGCAATAATTTGCATATTTCAGTTCTTACTAAGCCACATTTCATTTACAAATAATATGTTAAAGAATTTCTGTCTTAAGTTTAACTAAATGTTTTGTGGGTTTGTTTTGTTATTGGTTTTTTTTTTGGGGGGTGGGGTATGTTTGTTGTGCGTGTATGTGTATTTTGATTTTTGGTTTTTTTTATTAAGAACAGTGAGGTACTGAACGATCGTCAACGGCTTTGTCAATAGTAAAAAAAGTCAGGTAATGGATAATGTGGAGTTGGGAGTAGGTCTAAGTTTCAGATTGGATTTGATAAGCTTTCCTAGGTGTGGAAATTGACTAATTGGGACAATGCCAATAGTACTGTTTTGTATCTATCCAAGATTTATATATTATAAACATAATACCAAAGTTATAAAGTAAAACCTGCTTTAGTGATCACCTGTGTATAAAGACCACCTGGTCACAAAGGCCGTTTTTTGTTTTTGCTGTCCCCAATAGTACCATTTATGTACAAATCAACCTATATATAAAGACCACCCCCTATAAAGACTGGTTTTATTGTGTCCCGAAGGGGATCTTTATATACAAGTTTTACTGTAGTTATAATGCTCAAGAAGATCATTTCTGTCACTAAGACTTCATCGATGACTGAACTGGGATTTAAAAAAAGAGTTCCGACACAAAATGTGGTATGATACAAGGAAAAAACTTAATTTAAGAGTGCTCTCTATTCAAAATATTAGATATACAAAATAATTAGCTTGATTTTTGGTTTTGATTATTTGTTTGTTTGTTTGCTGTTGTTTTTGTTTGTTTGTTTGGGTTTTTGGTAGGAAGTTATTTGTGCCTAATAAACACAATCAAGGATCATAAAAGAGTCTTAATTCAAGGTTCTTGTAGTTAAAAAACCACTAAGTTTATTATATAAATTACATTGGTGAACATTGGACAAACACAGACCTCTTAAAAGCCAGAGGTGGGATCAGGTGCCATGGAGGAGTAAGCATCCCCTGTTCACCGGTCACACCCGACGCGAGTCAACAGTCAAATTCAAATGAAATAAATGAGGACTGAATCCTCCTTACAATTGGTACAGATTTTTTTAACATTTCACTCAATGCAGCACTGTATTACAAACAAGTTCATCATACCGACCGTAACATTTGCGAAATGTTGACATTAAACGTGATTCCTGGTATCCTTGCAACAATAGCTTATCAGTGAGTAGTTTGCCTCTGTATATGAAATGTTCATATGTTGAACACGTCTGGCATATTGGATCATCTGCGAGATAGACACACCGTATATAGGCGATAAAGGGATATTACTCCTTAAATGTGGAAAGTTGACAATAGGAAAGTCGAAATATCACGTTTGACGTAAAGCTTGGTTACTGATTTACACTTGTAAACTGTCTTACACTGAAGTATATGCATCCGTGAAATTTTACACAGAATTTAAATTTGGACCAAAATCTAAGTAAACTTGATGACTTCGGGCCTATAAATGTAGCAAGTCAAAGTATTTGAATATAGACTATCGAGGATTTATTTTAAAATGTTTGGATATGCCTAAAGACCTGAGTTATGGCGGGTTTATAAAACTGCGCTACGTATATACAGTTTAACTTGTTCTAGAAAGGCCATGCAAGGGAACAGACAAAATTAGTTGCCGTAGACTAGTGACCTTCTTAAAGACGTTTGTCCATTGATACAGAGGTGCCCACAATGCAAGTACGACTGTATATAACAGGGCTACTGAAGCCATGATCATGTTTAAAACAATTTTATACCGGGACTTTATATACAGATGTATCTATGCATTGTCGTTAATGTATGCCTCTCAGGGGCGGATCCAGGATTTTCTTTAAAGGTGGTGCGAGTTTTTATCATTACGAAATGCGAACGCCGAAGATGCGTGCCTTCAGAGGCGAGGGGTCTAGAGCCATTTTGAATTTTTCAAAGGGAGGGGGGGGGGGTTGCAACCCCCACAACCCCTTAAATCCGCCACTGCAGTCTCTTACAGTGCATGTTACATATGCACTTTTGAAGTTTATCAAGTTATTTAATGACTCGTACAACGTACTTAATATACACCTGTCATTTATAGATACCTTTTGTCATGTTCTCACTTTTTGATTCACCAGGGGATTTACCGGCCAAAAGTGAGAGCATGAAAAATGTTCTTATTTGTTGTACAACCCGTGATAAATAAAAAAGTGAGAGCATGATAAATGTCCACCTTATTTTTTGTAAACCCCCTGGTAAATAAAAAGTGAGAGCATTTTTAAAGAAATATTCTCAAATTTCGTTAAAACCTCTGATGAATAAAAAAGCACTCACACACACACACACACACACACACACACACACACACACACACACACACACACACATATATATATATATATATATATATATATATATATATATATATATATGTCTCTGAAAAAAGTGAGATCATGATACATTAGAATCTATAAGTCGCATATTGTATTGCACTATTATATTTGCACTGTCTGAGCCCTACAGAAGCCGATACGTGCCACATGTAGTAATAAAAATATGTTGTTATAACGACTTATTATGTTGTTATAACGACATATTATATTCTTATTGCACTATTATTATATCGTAATAACTGTCTTATGCCGTTAGAAGCCGATATTGCCACGTTATAACGAGATATAAATTATTTTGTTATAAAAAGATATTATTATCGTAATAACAAAATATAAACGTAATAACAAGATTATTTATCTTGTTATAACAAGATATTATATCGTAATAACAAAATAATATGTTGTTAATAACAAGATCTAATGTCGTAATAACAAAATATTATGTCGTAATAACGAGATATGAATTATCTTGTTTATAACAAGATATTATGTCGTAATATAACAAAATATTATGTCGTATTAACAAGATCTAATGTCGTAATAACAAAATATTATGTTGTTATAACGAGATATGAATTTTCTTGTTATAACAAGATATTATGTCGTAATAACAAGATATTATGTCGTATTTTCTCTCATTTGTTATGTCGTGCGAAAAAAAAATATTAAGTCGTGCGCACGACATAAAAAATGAGAGAAAAAAAATATTAAGTCGTGCGCATTGCATAAAAAATGAGAGAGAAAAAATATTAAGTCGTGCGCAAGACATAATTTTTTAGGAAAAAAATATTATGTCGTGCGCACGACATAACAAATGAGAGAAAAAAAATATTAAGTCGTGCGCACGAAATAAATTTTTTACACGTTCCTTCCATACTTCCGTATGATCAGGATTCCGAATTTCTGAAATTTTCTGAAAGATGCGACAGCGTGTCTCCTTTTCCGTGGCGAAATCTTGCCTCACTAATCCAATATGCAGTGCCGTATGTATTGTAGATATATATCAATTTTAAACAGTATGAATATTTTTTATGTTACACCCTCAACTCCCCTATGACATTTTTTTATCCGCCACAGCAATATAATACTTTTCTCACTACAAAAGTAAAATAAATGAAGAATAAAACCAATCTGTCTCTTGTCTGCTTTAAAATAAATATTCTGTCCTGCGACGGTATGAAAATATATAATCTGACTCGACAAAATTTGCCAGCGAGTTACAATGGTCTATTTAACCCTTTCAACACTACAGACCATAAAAACTAGTCTTTAACAATAAAAAGAGCATACCACTCAGATTTTCAGGGGTGAAAGGGTTAAACCATAATACAACTTAAATTAAGATACCATTAAAATATATAGAAATAGATAAATGAAGGTTGTGATATTACACAACAATTTGTTGCAATTTTCTCAAGACAATGCCTTAAAAAGGAGTATTTCGTGAAAAGTTAGAAGTGGTTTATTTTTCATAAAATATAGCTTCTTTAAATTAAGGTTGCGTTAATAATAATATTGAATAAGAAAGGTACAATATAACATGATTAGTGTCTTGTAACACAATTATTACCAGATAGTAATGCGATGTTATGCCTTATTAAGAACAACGATGTGAAAAAAATTCAAATAAAACCTTATTATCTAACAATTATAAGACAACTCGTGGCCCATATACGCTTCCGTAATTACGACATGATATCTTGTTATTACGAAATAATATCCTGTTATTACGACATACTATTTTGTTATAACGACATAATATCTTGTTATAACAAGATAATTCATATCTTGTTATAACAACATAATATCTTGTTATTACGACATAATATCTTGTTATTACGACATAATATCTTGTTATAACAAGATAATTCATATCTCGTTATAACAACATAATATCTTGTTATTATGACATAATATCTTGTTATTACGACATATTATTTTGTTATAACGACATAATATCTTGTTATAACAAGATAATTCATATCTTGTTATTACGACATAATATCTTGTTATAACGACATAATATCTTGTTATAACAAGATAATACATATTTCGTTATAACGACATATTGAGTCGTTTTAACAAGATATATGTCGTTATAACGACATATTTTTATTACTACATGTGGCACGTATCGGCTTCCGTAGAGCCCCGACCCCCCCCCCCCCCCCCCAAAAAAAAAAAACAAACCCCAAAAGCTTGTAGTTATCTTATAGAGCAAAAATGTGTTAAATCTAAAACTTGAAGGCTTTTTTTAAAAAGTCTGATGAGAAAATGAAGCAGTTTATCACTTTTCATATATTTTGGTCACACGTAAATTGATCATGGAAAATATAATTAATCATTTTCTGAGTTATAAACAGAATAATAACGAGATAATCTCAGTGGAAACCGTAGAATTATCTTGATACACTCAATCGTAACAAATTAATTTTAATTTGTAATCAATAATTCAAACCTGTCTCGACTCGATCATTAATTTTTCACTGAGGAATGTGTCTCAATAAGAAAAATTGCTCATATAATTGGAACTTATGTCTTCGGAGAGGAATTGTTACATGTGCAGCTATCAATTTAAGTTTTCCAAGCTGACTTTTAAAGTTCCTGTCTTTAGAGGTAATCGGAAGAAAGAAATCTTTGTGGCGCAATTTGTTCTACAATTAGATGTAGACGATCTTTACGTGGAATATGTAAACTTGTTACAAGAGTCCTTCTTAAAGACTCTCAGGGGAAAAGTCGAATTACAATTACATAGTGATGAGTCAAGTACACTTGCTGCGAAAGTTCCTGGTGGTAAAGACAGGTTCCTTAAAACGCCATTTCCGAATAGCAGAGTAAAATCTGTCTTGTAAAGACCATTTTAACTCATGGAAACATAAAGCCTACAGAAACAAGTGGTAGGTAGGTTTATATTATTTTTCTTTTTTAACAAATTGTTTGTGTTGTTGTTGGCGTGGTTGTTTGGATGTAATGACCACTTATTTCAGCCTCCTTCAATCATGACCAAATTCAAACAGAATTTTTTCGGCAGTCCTGCTTGTATTTTTGGTAAATTTATAAATTCAAAGATCTACAAGGTAATTTAGACTTTGTTAAAAATTTCAAATAAATTTTATTCTATTTGTCAAATATAACATTATTGTCTCGTTTTGAATATTACAAATTTATGATGAAGCTGTGAGATAAACAGTCAAAGACAGAACATCTACCCAGCTCTTCTATCTCGGGAGGGGATAAAATTTCTCAGTCAGAATTTTAAACAACCAAATGTACATAGCATTTATAGATCATACATAGTTCACTCAATCACTGTCGGATCTTATGCTGTATCAACCATTGCACCCCTGAATATCTATATGAAATGCACTATTCTATTGTTTAGGCCAGTCTATCATAATATATAGGGTTGAAAAGGTTAATGCTTTATATAGGAATTATGCAACTTTGTCCTTGAGGTCTAAAAGGTCAGGAGAAGATGTTACATTTATGCAATCTATTTTTCTCAATTTCACACAAATTCATGTCAAAATTCCCAATTGTGTTGCCAATGGCATTTTCCCAAAATTGGGAGAAAAAGACGTGATTAAGGTCAGGAGGAGACGTGTATTAATTCTTTTTTACCTGTAAATTTGTCTAGACCTCATTTACACTATAGAAAGAAAATCAAATCTTGGTGCTAATATGGTGTATACATATAATGCTGTATTTTCAGTATTTGTGATGGAAATCAAATTAAAACCTTACAGGGTTCCCAAAGGATCTGATCCCTGGTGATACAAAACAGCGAGACTTTTCCATTGATCATGACAAGGCTTTATAGTCCCTTAAGAAATTACTTCATTCTAGAGGAACTATTGTAAATTGCTGATTGTTCATTTGTAAATAATCTCTTTTTATTTTGCCCCCAATGTTTGGCCTATGAACAAAGCAGGAATAGACAAAAAATCTGAAACGTCACTCCTATTGGCTGATTGATTTTGACAAATCACTCATCCCCAACGACTTCAGCTTACATGTATCACAATTTTTATAAACTGTGATGGAACCAATAAGACTATTCTGTTTTTATTTCTCTGATATGGCAGTAAAGGGTTTTAAAAGCTTCGTGTTCATGAAGTGTTTTCGAGACTAAAATGTAAGATGCTATAGATCAAGAAGAAACGTTACTTGTCACTGGGGACGAGTAACCACACCCACAAATACATGTACTCATCCCCATGCCATTTTCACTCGTCCAGGATGAAAGGACGAGTACATTTTTCTCACCCATGTATTATCACCTGAGACATCATTTTTGAAAAAAAAAAATGAAAATTGTAAGATGCTATAGATCAAGAAGAAACGTTACTTGTCACTGGGGACGAGTAACCACACCCACAAATACATGTACTCATCCCCATGCCATTTTCACTCGTCCAGGATGAAAGGACGAGTACATTTTTCTCACCTGCATGTATTATCTGTAGTATGACCTGAGACATCATGTTTTGAAAAAAAAAATGAAAATTGTACAAAATCCATGGGCCGTATTTGTCAGTTATGAAATACATTTGTTGGATAAATATTTTTCTCTTAACAGACAGCAATGAGAATGTGACAAATGTATTGACTATAGTGATTTAATTTAGTGTATCCGAAGTGAGACCTAGACACAGCTTCAACTATCTCAATCCAATAATGTTTCCATTACAGTAAAATGACAAGCAATATAGTCCAGACAAAAATATCTTTATTGTCCATTTGTAAATTAGCACATGGTTAACTTCTAGATTGATTCATTTCATTGCTCCAGTATTCCTAGATGTTGCTCCATCCAGAGTCTATGCTAAACAATATAAGGTGATCTTAATAATGGCTGAATGTAATTCACTTAATTATATAACACAGTTGTGTAAGCTTGTTTTTTGTAAGATTTAACAGCTGTAAGTTGATTTTCTACCACCCCCTGCAAGTAAATCTGTTGTAATTGCATAAAATGGATGCCTTCTTTCTTGTGTCTGCTTCAAGGTCAAACATTAGTGAAAAAGTTCATTAAGAATAATTATGTTGAAGCATAGATAAAAAGGTAACAAAATTCAGTGAACTTAATTGCTGACTCATGTGTACTAGAAAGTATATAATTAATCTATTTGTGAGAGGGGTTGTAAAAGCATGATGATAAAAACAAAACAAAAGACACAACAACAGCAAAGACAACAAGAAAAATAACAACAACAGCAACAGCAGTAAAATGACATTGCTCATGTCCAGAATCAGAGGTTGTTTGTTTGTAAAAAAAACACTAGTAGGCCCTAACCATATGACCTTGAACTTCATGATTTAATCTTCATGGACAATGTTGATGGTATATTTGATAGTATACAGTAATATCTGCTTTAGCAATACCCGTGTATAAAGACCACCTGGTTGCTCTCCCCAATAGTCCTACCAATTGTGTATAAATCAACCTCTGTATAAAGACCACCTCCTTATAAAGACCAATTATCTTGTGTCCCTAAGGTGTTATATACAAGTATCACTGTATATGGCTATTATATACAAGTTTCACTGTATTATGGCTATGTGTGTTGATGTAAATGTCTAATTTATATAGTATGCAGTAACACCTGCTTTAGTGACTGACCTTAGAAATGTAATGTACATCTATAATATTTTCAAATGTCACATAATTTATCACCCAGTAAATCGCGAATTAGGTCTTACAGACTTACATGTACAAGGCCAATGATGATCATTTCTGTCATGTTTTGAACAAGTACATGTACATACATTTGTACATGAACAAGAAATCCAATACCACTCCCTGATTCTATAAAAGTACAACAGACCCTTTCATACTCTATTAAAAGTAATATGTTTGAAATGGCAAATACAATTCCGAGCAAGCACATCTACGTTTTAATTGGAAATAAATTCAAGATAACGAATTATCAGCTCTCTGCAAGTTAATCACTACTTGAGAACATTTTATGAGGCAGCTCACAAGGTACTATCGAACATTTTCAAATTTACAATGCAATTACTCTGATATAAAAACGGAGTGTTTCTATATTCACTATGTAATTAATTAATGCTCCCTATTCCTGGTAATTGAGGCAATAATTAAGAGAGCACCTTATGCAAACAATGTCGTTTGCAATTTCTTACTCTCTTAAATGTTAGTTACATTAATAGAACAGGGGATTTTCTATAGTATCCACTGAGCCGAAATTTGGCCCCATTCCCAATGCAAAATGCATGTATTTTCTCCCAGTTTGATGAAAAAATTCCCAATTTGATTTTGAGCTCATGACCGTAATGAAAAAAAATATATAATAATGTAAGGGGAAAGGTATTTAAAAAATGCACTTAGATTTCCATGTGTGTGCTCTGTTTTTCCTAATACGACACAAATTCATGTTAAAATTTCAAATTTTGTGTTGCCAATGGCATTTTCCCAAAATTTGCAGAAAAAGGCCTGTAGAATCATTATGTAAGGTTGCCATATCACTACACTGCTTATAACAACAACACCACATGTGGTTACTGCACCACCTTAACATCACCTGCTGTCAGATTGATGCTTACTGTACATGCAGATTTTTGTCTGCTTTAATGGTTTTTTGGTTGCAGCCAGATTTTATTGGAGGAAAACAAAACCTGGTTCCAATATATCCTCAGAAAAAGACCAGTCAGACTTCCAAAAGGAAATTGGCAAATCTTTCTCACAAAATCAGCAGGGGGTTGAGTAGAGATAAGAGACTAAATGGTATATATAAAGTGCAATGCCCTGTAAACCTTTGATCACAGAGGCCTTGGTTACAGATAGAAGAGATTTATGTTGCAATATATTGATAGATACATGTACATGACCCGTCAGAATTGGGGAGAGGGCTGAAGCTGAAGGACCTCCCAATAATTTAACAGTGCATGGGCCAAAAGGTCCAGTGCATGGTTCAAATTGTATTTTCTTGTTGTCTGCAGTAAGTCAATATATTAAGTATCCTTTTCTTTGCTCCCGCTTCCATATGAATTTGGTTCAGAGGGCCTGACTGTTGAGATGTTGCAACATTTACTCTATTACACCAGATCTTCCATCCTGAAATATTTATACTAGATACATGTACAGTAAAACCTTGTTATACTGCCACCATTTGTTCAGCCCAAATTTAGCATTATAAAGGAGTATGGTGATAGGTTGAGGGAAACCATAATTGAAATTAGATGGAAAATTTGAAATGTGGACTTTAAAAAATTATGGTGTAAAGTGGGTGGTAAATGAAATGAGGTTTTACTGTATCTGAAATACTCTTGCAAATTTTTATGAGTGCTATAAAACAGTACCATGTGAACTTCAAACTAATACCAGGGTCCTGAAATCATCAAATTTAATATTCAATACTGAATTACTACATGTAATTTGACATTGACAGTAATTGTAAAACATATGGAACTGACTTCAAAGGAAACTCATTCCTCTTTTTCTCTTTAACTTCCAAAGCATTGGGTCAAATTTATGATTGTCCCATATAAAATAGGAGATAGCTGGAGTATGGTACTCAAATTTTGAGTTATGATGTATCCAAATCATTCATTCATATTTCTGAAGTTTGTTCGTTTCTTCAAATGATCAATGATTACATCATTTACAATTGTATTTCATAAATATATGGTTGAAGTGTACATTTGTAAAGTCTGTATGTTTTTATCTTAAAATTGTGAAACATTAAATGAGCTTGAGTATTGAGTAAACATGGTGTCTAATGGCCCTGATGCATTTGTACACTTGAAGCCTATAGATGTCATAATATGTTGCCATGGTATGACATCAGTGATGTAAAGCCTTTAGATGTCATAATATGTTGCCATGGTATGACATCAGTGATGTCAAGCCTTTAAATGTCATAGAACATGTTGCCAAGGTATGACTTCACTGATGTAAGTTCAACTGGATCACTACAAAATAATACAGTGGAACCTGTCTTGAAAGGTCACTCTCATTAATGGCCACCTGTCTTCTAAGGCTACATTCTGAAAACCACATGGTTAAATTATCCTTTAGATAAAACCTCTTTTGAGAGACCACATTTCAGTGGCAGATGGGGTGGTCTCTCATGACAAATTCTACTATACGTTTATACCACAAACGTAATTAATATTACTGAAATATTTAAGTACAAAGTAGAATCCATAGACCCCCCTCAGCACCATAAATAAACATGATTTTGATTTTTATGTAAATGTGTCTTCAGACTACAAAAGGATCAGGCACTATGGTAAATTACTACCTACATTAAGTCTATGTTTGTATCTATGATTACTTGACCCCCTTACATCATTGATCAATGAAGATAAGTAATACATGTAATGCATATAGGAGTTCATGGGATGAGTGTCAGGCCCCCTATACCATTGATTAAAGCTAAATCAAAGTCGTAATAATTAATTGTTCCGTTAACCTATAATGTATTAGTTCACTTGTCCTGAAGTTAAAATGGCTTTGAATGATCATACCAGTGACAAGTTATTACATCCGCCAAACATCTCTGATGAAAACTTGTTCTGCTTTAAAATCCGATCAGGACATTAGAGATAAATAATTAATGTATTAGTTATAAAAAATTGGGACAAGCTTGTCCTGGACGAGTTCACTTGTCCCATAAAATTTTTCAAATGGCTTGCTGAGATGAGGGTAATTAAGTTCATGATAGTTAGGATTGGGATCTCATCCCAAGTGAGTTGACAGTATGAGTAACTATACATTGATTAGATGTAATGTATAACATACATCACTTTATAGCCTCTAAGTACTTGACCCCTTAATATCACTGCTTTTAAAAATCATCTTCTGCCATTTTAGTTGATTATTAGTCCCTTGTCAGATAAATAATTAGTCTTAATGGAGTTAATACCATAACCTGACCCCCTTATATATAAAAAGATATGGGACAAGCTAAAGGTGTCCTAGGTACCTGACCCCCTTATATCATTGATTTAAAGATATGAATAATACATGTACACATGTGAGTTGATACTAGTAGGTACCTGACCCCCTTATATCATTGACTGATTTTAATACATGTACAATTTTTTACTAGTATGAGTACCTGACCCCCTTATATCTGATTAATGTATAGAGGGTGCTGAAATAAGTTTATGATATGAGTACCTGACCCCCTTATATCATTGATTAATAAAGATAATGTAATAATACATATACACATGTGAGTACATATACACATGTTGATTAATTAATGTAATAATACTGTGAGTACTAGATGAGTACCTGACCCCCTTATATCATTGATTAATAAAGATAATGTAATATTTGATGTGTACCTGACCCCCTTGTGAGATTAATACTAATGTATGAGTACCTGAGTTGATACCCCCCCTTATATCATTGATTAATAAAGATAATGATAATGTAATAATACCTGACCCCCTTACACAAAGATAATGTAATGTGAGTTGATACTAGTATGAGTACCTGACCCCCTTATATCATATCATGTACACATGATTAATAGTAAGACCCCTTAATTGATGTAATGTAATAATACATGTACACATGTGAGTTGATACTAGTATGCGTACCTGACCCCTTATATCATTGATTAATAAAAATAATGTAATAATACATGTACACATGTGAGTTGATACTAGTATGCGTTCCTGACCCCTTATATCATTGATTAATAAAGATAATGTAATAATACATGTACACATGTGATCATGAGTACTTGATTAATAAAGATAATGTAATAATACATGTACACATGTGAGTTGATACTAGTATGCGTACCTGACCCCTTATATCATTGATTAATAAAGATAATGTAATAATACATGTACACATGTGAGTTGATACTAGTATGAGTACCTGACCCCTTATATCATTGATTAATAAAGATAATGTAATAATACATATACACATGTGAGTTAATACTAGTATGAGTACCTGACCCCCTTATATCATTGATTAATAAAGATAATAAATAATAATGTAATAATACAGTATGTACACCCCTTATATCATTGAGTTGTATACTACATGTATGCGTACCTGACCCCATTGATTAATAAAGATATGTAATAATACATGTGATTGAACTAGTAAAATATAATGTAATAATACATGTACACATGTGAGTTGATACTAGTATGAGTACCTGACCCCTTATATCATTGATTAATAAAGATAATGTAATAATACATGTACACATGTGAGTTGATACTAGTATGCGTAGTATGCGTAATGTACCTGACACCTGACCCCCTTATATCATTGATTAATAAAGATAATGTAATAATACATGTACACATGTGAGTTGATACTAGTATGAGTACCTGACCCCCTTATATCATTGATTAATAAAGATAATGTAATAACCCACTATATCATGGTTAATAACATGTGAATACATTGAGTTACTAGTATGAGTACCTGACCCCCTTATATCATCAATTCAGATAATACAACACATGGTTAATACATGTGAATCTGGTCCATGTGAATCTGGTCCCTTATATCACTAAAAATACTGTATATCATAGACTGATATGAGTTGATGGTATTTATGCTTGATCCCTTATATCAATGATTTAAACTTATGAATCTATGTACTGGAGTGAGATGAATGTTAGGGTAGTTGACCTTTCTCAGTCAGTTTTTAAAAATACCATATAAATGTACAGTAGAATCTAGTTATGTCGAAATCGGATGAGTCGAAGTTCCGGTTATATCAAAGATAAATAACCGGTCCTCATTCTTAAGGATAGATAATCATATTGATAAAGATTTTGGTTATCTCAAATTCTAGATATCTTAAATTAATAGGTTGCATGTATCAATTTTGATTTAACGAGATTCCACTGTATATCTAAGAAATGATAGAAGTTGATGAAACAATTGAAACACCTCTTGGAGTATGTGATTTTACCATACCACTTTCATGTTTTATATTTGTAGTTTTTGGAACCTTGTGTTTCCTTTTTTTTGTAAATATGTTTTGAAATTTTGTAATGAGCTGAGGATTATAAGAACTGATAATACTGCAGTGAACTCTGTCTTTGAAGACCATTCTCATGTAATACCACCTGTCTTTTGAGACCGAAAAGCACTTGGCTAAATATTCCTTTAAATAAAACCTCTCTTGGGAGACCACCTGTCTTGAGAGACCACATTTCAGTGGCAGGTGGGGTGGTCTCTCAATACAGGTTTCACTGTATAACTAAAGTACATATAATTTAAATTTTCTGCTTACTGTTATACTCTGTGTGTCCAAATGAAACACTTTCTGAATTGCCAAGACATGCTAAGGCCAACAGGAGATTTAAATGCAAGATGCATAGATTGTGTTAATTATTGTAGAATAAATAAAAATTCAATTAGAAAATACATGAATTGGAGTCATAATATTTATCCTGCAATCTAAAACTTTATTCCAATTCCCTGTCAATAAACAAGTAGTCTGTAGACCTTGAACAAATTCAAGACATGAGATTCTGTAATTTAATCAAATGGTTCTTTAGGACAGCTGCAAAGATCAGAACATTCATCAACACCCACTGTTGAAAATAAAAATCCCCAGGAGATTTGCCCTCTGAAAGTCTCATTCACTTGCTTAATGTTAGTTCTACATGTATATGCATGAAATGAAAACACAGGAAGTTTATTATGGAAAAACATAACATTATTGCTGATAAAAATTTCACAATGTTGCAGAAAGTAGGTCTTGTCTTAATCAAAAGTGATGACATAATTGATGCTTTTTTGGTCTTCTTTTTTGTCATCATCATCATCATCATCACCATGACACAACATTTGCCATCAACATTAACACCACCACCACCTTTATCTATGAATCATCACCACACACCAGCATCGTCATTATGATGATGAGCATGGCACTACAAATATCATCACCACCACCACCACCATCATCATCATCATCATCATCATCATCCTTAGTGTACCTCCTATGACAATAAATCTTGCCAAAATCAGTGCCGGTATCACCTTGCTGGAACCAAATCTGATTTGGGTGTTTTCTCCACCATCAATAAAAACTGTTAATCATTGTATGACTGAAACATTGTTGACTGTGACATAAATCAACAATAAAACAAGTGAACAAACATAAATAATGCATTTATTTTAAAAGATAAGATAGGAGACTACATGATTACCTCCCATCATATACTGATGCACAATCTAATGGCTGACACTGGATTACAGTATTTCTACATGTATATACAGATTGAGGGCGCTTAGATTATATAATTGTCCCTAGAGGTTGCTGCTCTATAGTGACTGAAGATGAAGGAAAATAGACAAAGACTTGCTTATGTTCTTTTTCTAACACTTGACACTTAAATCCCTTTTATGTGTTAATCTTCATTAAAAGCATATTGGATCCACTGCCATTTACAACAATTTTATTTGACCTGTCAATCAAACTGGTTGTTAAGGAGGTGTAATTTCAAATAACTGAATATTGCTTTATAGCGTTAGGGAAATAGTAAAACAGTAAGTGCCCTGACATGCATATCTTCATACGAATATTTTGCTGAAATGTAATTTTTAGAATTTTTTATTCATTTCTTTGTATGTTATTATGAGCAATGTACTCTGTAAAGCCGTGTGAGACTGGATTTATAGCCTATGGTAGTTACGTAGTGCTTATTGATGTTTATTTCTTGTACTTCTTCAGTTTGTTATATACAATGTAGCTTAACTCATTCACCCCTAAAGACAAATTTGGACTGGCCTTATTCATTGAGTTATAGGAGAGTCCAATTGTTTCTCAGGGGTGGATGGGTTAAGGTTTAGTATACAGTGGAACCTGTCTTGAGAGACCACTGTCATAAAAGACCACCTGTCTTGGGAAACCACATTCTCAAAACCATTTGGTTTAACAATCATTTGAATAAAACCTGTTTTAAGAGACCACCTGTTGTGTAAGACCACATTTCATTGGAAATGTATAAAATACACTTTGTAGAGAGGTGTCCTTTTTATAGAGGTGGCAATTCATATAAATGCTGCACCACAACATTTTGTCTTTTAACATGACACACAGTGAAACAGAGTCTAATGAATTCTACAATGTAATGAGGGAAATATGTGGCTGAGTGGATAGAGCATCACACCTTGATCTATGAAGTCTCTCACTTTTGATCAGAGCAGGTTCGAGCCTTGCTGGAACCTAAGCTGATTTTTGTGATAAAATTTTGTAGTTCATTTGCGGAAGGTCGGTGGTCTCTTATTAGGTACATTATAGTAAGATTATCAACTACCTGGCAACCACCATATACTGAAAAATTGTTGAGTGTGGATTTAAAAACACCATTCAATTTTTTTTTTTTTTTAAAAATCAAATGTAATGGACTGGTCTGTTTGCATTTCCAAGAAAAACAAGATGTGTTTGTGAAACACAAATGCCCATGGTCCCAAAAAATGTTTGCAATGTCCTTTATTTTGTCCAACCCCCACCCTCACGGGCATGTGATGTCAGTGAAGTGTGAGCAACCCTAAGTTGAACTTACAGTCCCAAGTTTGGTTACTGTATCACAATCCAAACTTGAAATATTACACTTTATAATAGACAGGCAGACAGATGGCTGTGGGCAAAAAAAAAAAAAAGAAATAGAGGCAAGAAACACTACCAATTCCTGGAGTCTCTTTCCCCTAATTACAAAATCCTTGACCCTGTCCAAGGCATTCATGAAGTTTCACAAGTTTTGTTACCCTTCCCTAAAGATTTGCTACCGTTTCCCTAAAGATTCTTCATATCTTTTCAGGGATGCCTTAGCTTTACCCACTAAAAATGATGTACCAGTACATGTAGTTATTTAAAAAATGGTATGTTTGTGTACAATTAAATACACAAGATGAAAATCTGATAAATGACTATAAACATCACTTCATGGAATTACAAATTTTTTCGTACAATGATTCTGCATATATGTAGGCCTCCTTGATAGCGTGATCCTCTATACTAAGCTGTATGCCTGACTGACATTACTTAATTTACACTCCATCTTTGCTAATTTTTATTCCATTTCCTGAAATTAATGCAGTGACATCTAAAAAACTGGGTCTTATCTCTTCATTTTCGCTGTTATAATTTGTATTGGAATAACATGATGAAGAAAAAATAGAATTGAAATTCAAATAAACATTAAGATGTGAGATGTGGGAATAATTTCAATTTAACCAGGAAAGACAATTAATAAATTGAAAAATGTGTTGCACTCATGACAGTGAAATGTCTTTATTAACTCACGTATTGAATTAATTTGTCAAAATGTAAAGACGTGGATACTGAAAATTTTGCAACAAAAATAAAATAAAAAAAAAATTGATACTCTGATTTAGAAAATCCAATCATAAGATCGTGAGGTTTCTGTTAAGATGACAAAGACGGGAGATTGACAGTTATGTCAATAAAGCAAGATGTAATGACATATTTCTACATCCAAAATCTACAGCATACTGTCAGATAAAATTTGATATCGGCTGTTTATCACAAAACTCCACAATAATTTACTGTATAGTGACATTCATATTTTTTTTATCGTTAATTACATCTTTGTGTACCAAAGGTTAACATCCATTCCTTTTCTTTCTTTGAAGTTTGTTCATTGAGAAAAGGAATTGAACGAAAGCAATGAAAGTAGAGAAGACCATCAAATTCTAACAGAGATGAAATTACTTGAATTCAAAATCATGTCACATGATTTGATTGAAAAAAAAATAGATTTAATGATATCTCTTCATCTACAACAAAATTAATATCACATTGTCTTATGACTGTATTGCAGTCAGGGCATTTGTTTGATTTTTGTATTTAGGACATGCTGTATAATTGCTGTACTTAGGATATGCTGTATAATTGCTGTACTTAGGACACGCTGTATAATTGCTGTATCTAGGACATGCTGTATAATTGCTGTACTTAGGACATGCTGTATTATTGCTGTACTTAGGACTCCTTGTATTATTGCTGTATTTAGGACATGCAGTATAATTACTGTATTTAGGACATGCTGTATAATTGCTGTACTTAGGACATGCTGTATAATTACTGTATTTAGGACATGCCATATAATTGCTGTATTTAGGACATGCAGTATAATTGCTGTACTTAGGACATGCTGTATAATTGCTGTACTTAGGACACGCTGTATAATTACTGTACTTAGGACATGCTGTATAATTGCTGTACTTAGGACATGCTGTATAATTGCTGTACTTAGGACATGCTGTATTATTGCTGTGTTTAGAACATGTTGAATAATTGCTGTATTTAGGATATGCTGTATAATTGCTGTATCTAGGACACGCTGTATAATTGCTGTATTTAGAACATGTTGAATAATTGCTGTACTTAGGACATGCTGTATAATTACTGTACTTAGGATATGCTGTATAATTGCTGTACTTAGGACATGCTGTATAATTGCTGTACTTAGGACATGCTGTATAATTGCTGTACTTAGGACATGCTGTATAATTACTGTACTTAGGATATGCCATATAATTGCTGTATTTAGGACATGCTGTATACTCTTCATCTACGACAAATATCACATTGTCTTATGTCTGTATTGCAGTCAGGGCATTTGTTTGATTTTTGTATTTAGGACATGCTGTATAATTGCTGTATCTAGGACATACTGCATTATTACTGTATTTAGGACATACTGCATTATCACTGTATTTAGGACATACTGCATTATCACTGTATTTAGGACCTACAGCATTATCACAGTATTTAGGACCTACTGCATTATTGCTGTATTTAGGACCTACAGCATTATTGCTGTATTTAGGACATATTACATTATCATGGTATTTAGGACATACTGCATTTTTGCTGTATTTATACATGCTCCATTATTGTTGTATTAAGAACATATCAATTATCACTGTTTTAGGACATGCATTATTACTGCATTTAGGACATATTGCATTCTCTCTGTATTTAGGAAATGCTACATAGTCATTTTATTTAGAAGAAACCCCTTGATCTGAGGCAAATGAAGTGCATATGCCTATCTGGGCTCAAAGTCACCCATTTTACTCAATACTCAACTTAAATCTTATTTTATTTTGACTATGTAATGTAGCTGTTAGTAAAAAAAAGAAAAATATCTTCAGTTTGGTCATAGAAATTAAAGTATGTACTCAAACATATTTTTTTGAAACTTCTAAAGTTTTCTTGAAATGAGCAGTACATTTTCATCATTTTTTACAATTGTTTGCAATAAATAAAAAAAAATGTTCTATTTGCAGCATAAATTCTGTGTATTTTCAACTTAAAGAAACATGAAGTATTTGAGTAAATATGTAAATGTGATCCTTTTACATTAAATCCAATCGCACTGTATAGGTTCTCTGACTTTTTCAAATCTATTTCTAATAAATATACACAGGATTCATTAACAAATACTCGTGGATACTAAAAAATCTGACATTTATACGTATTCCCCAGATAAACAAGTTAGTGACAAGCCCTGTCTCTAAGAAGAATTTTATCACTGATAATAGCTAACTGTAGATAGGTGGAAAATTAGAAAAAATCTCAAGATGTCAGTGGATGCAAGACAAAGATGAAATCTACATTTGTTGTTGACAACTGGTGATAGTCAAGTACAAATGATTCCTATTATCTGTTTGTGAGATGATAGGTCAGTTACTGTCGATATTCCATGTATGGATTTCCCGTGATACAATTCTGCTAATTCCATACAGCATGTTGAAAATATCCAGTCACTCTAATCTGTATTTATCATTCTGCGCCTGCTCTTTTTTGCTGGTCTTCAGAGGACAATTTTATTTCAATGACAATAAAAAAAACCATAAAATGTGAAACTCATGGTATTGTTGTTGATTATGAAATACCTGTACATGTAGATATACAGTGGAACCTGTCTTAAAAGACCACCCCTTCTGCTTCTGAAATTTGCTCTTACATGGAAGGTTTTCTCTCAAAACAGGTTTTACTTAAAGGATTATTGAACCAAGTGGTTTTGAGAATGTGGTCTCCCAAGACAGTTGGTCTCTTATGACAGTGGTCTCTCAAGACAGGTTCCACTGTATTATGTTTGGGTGGTATGTTTGTAAGCAACAAGAAGACTTGTGGTGATCTAGTGACTGAATATTGGACTTGCAGGTGGAAGGTGCCAGGTTTGACTCTTAGTACAAAATCAGGTCTTATCATAGTTTTAAAAATGGCAGCAACTATTCCTCTGCCAAGCGTTCGGCAGTAAGTGAAATTCACGAGTCTTACAGATGAGACTCGCAACTGAGGTCAGATGCCGTGGTATGTGTGGCACAGAAGAGATCTGATGGCATTGCCAATATCAGTCTGCAGCAAAGGTAAAAATTTGTGGCAGTTTACCTAAAGTTGTTGACATCCCAATATGAGGGAAATATACTTGGCAAGATTTAAAACACCATCAAAACAAAGTGAGCTTCATGACACCAGATTTATGTCGATAGTTTGTCAATTTGGGGTATAGTCAAATCCATCTAACAATCTGGCAAAGTCTTGTGAACCCTTTCTTGACTTGGAAGAATTTAGATTTTAGGTAATAAAGTATAACATTAAAATTACACTGACTAGAGTAATCGTTCCTACTTGTCACCATGTATAATATCGTATCCAGTGAGAAATAAAATGTTTTTCCCATGCAGCTTGTTGTAACTGAAAAGTGAGTAGAGTCATCCGTATGATAATCAAAAGGTTACTCTGCCCTGATATCTTATGTGAATCCGACAATACATGTAGCCAGCGCTAGGGTTACAGATGATGGTCTTTTCCAAGATGAGACCAATCAAAAGCAGATTTCTGTCCAATAGTTGGGAAATTATTATGAAATTGAAAATAATTTGCAATTATCTACCATGACTTACATTTTAATTACATGTATATGGATTATACATGCACCCTGTGTGTTATGCATGCCATTCATTATACATACATGTAGTGTAATCCTTTTATGATTCCAACACTTAATCTTGACCACGCTTGGCATAAAAATCAGATTGAAATTTTATAGTATCAAGAAATATACCAAAATAATTGGCAGGCATAAACTGATTAACATTTTATTTGTTTTCTAAATTTTCAAGGGCAATTAATTTGAAGTCTTGGAAATCTCTTCTTAGCCCCATGTTCTTATGGTTTAGATTCTTTTATTTTTGGAGTCTCCGACATATTCTGTCTTTCATATTCTGGGCAATTCCTAGAGATTTCCTCGTTATTCTGAACTTGTTTTCTTATACTGATCCTAATATTTTTACATCATTTAGCAAATCAACATGTTTGCTGTTTTTTGCAGTTGGACAAGCAGCTTTATCTATATAGCTGATGTAGCCACTGGACAATTCGTATCCAAGCCTGCATGATTTTTCTATCTTTTTATTTTCCTGGATAAGTTCTAGAGATCCTCTGATAGCCTAACAATTTCAGCCCTTGGATTGACCTCTCTTATCCGGGAAAAACACCACCTTGTCTTGCTGACTTTTACAACAGAAGTAAATTAAGTTTGTCGTTTATCTGGTTCCATGATGTCCGAAAGTGGACAAGTGATGGGAAATCTGTGTCATAAAAGTGCTTGAGTTTTTCTAGATAAGTTGAACTTCCTAATTTAAGACAAGATCTTCAGTAGCTTATTGGGGATACATGAAAAATTCTGTAATTGGTTGCTGGTTATTTATTTCTTTCTTCACTTTCTACTCATTTTTAAAGGGGCATTAGCTGTGTTCACCCCTCCCGAAAAATTAGATTTAGATTGATGGACAATAACAAATAAGAAACATATGCAAGCATAAAAATTCTTTAATATATTCCTAGACCTGACATTGTTTTTTTTTTTATATATAAGGTTAGGTCTAATGTTGGATGCATGCATGTATGTTAATACAGTAAAACCTGGATATGTAGAACCCGAAGGGGAATGAATTTTTCTCTCAAATAAATAAGGTTTTCAAAATAAACAGGTTATAATAGTAGTAAAGGATTTTGGCTAGGGAATAAAAATCATTTCAAATAAAGCGGGATTTCAATGTAACAGGGTTCAATGTAAGTACCGGTAGCTTTCATTGTAGTTATGTCGAATTAATTATTTGCAAGCAAATAAATGCCAGACTCAGTTTGTCATGCAATTTTCTCAAAATACATAGGAATTTAAGAATTTTTGTGCCTGTGTATATCTCTTTTTTGTTATTGTACATCATTCTAAGTAGTAAAAAAAAAGAAAAAGAAATTTGGAAAAAAAAAAAAAAAACACAGCTAATGCTCCCTTAGTGATTTAAAATGTAAATGTAAACAATGAGATGTCTATTTTTACAAATGAGTACTTCGATTTTTGTCATGCCGAGTTGATGATTTAAATAATTCAGAAAGTTTTACTTACTGAAACTGAACTAAACAAACACTTTTAATCCTTTTAGTTTAATATTGCATGTATATGATGAATTATTAATAACTTGCATGCTTTATCTTCAAAAACTTCAAAAGTAAGTTAATAGTTATTAATATCTTGTATAGTCCATTTAAATAAATGCGTATATGTGACTTAATACTTAACACAGCGTGTGAAGCATAGAGACCTACTACAGTGTAACCCATCTTTAAAGACCACCTGTCTTCGGAGACCACATTCTGAAAACCACTTGGTTAAATAATCCTTGAGATAAAACCTCTTTTGAGAGACCACACTTCTTTGGCAGATGGGGCCGGTCTCTCAAGGCAGATTTCACTGTACTCCTCCATTGTACATGTACACTGTATATATGTACTTCAGCAGTATTGTTCGGGAGAGGTAATTGTTCTCTTCATTGTGTTTGACATAATACATGTATATCGTACGTACATTGACAGTGGAACCTGTCTTGGAAGAGCATCCCCTATCTGCCATTGAAATGTTGTCTCACAATACAGGTGGTGTCTTAAAAGGGATTAGGATTCAGACATTATTCTGCACTAGAGTGTGACAGTGCTGAATGGTGAAAGTCAACAATATAAATTTGATTTTTTATATAACATTGAGATGATTTTGGTGGAACTGAAGTCTGATAATCTCTCTAGATCTATTTATAATTTTTTTCTTCATAAAAATCGCATATCACAAATATCAGTTGACATTAGGATATACCAAAAGCCTGAATGATTTCAGTCACCTTAGCTTTAAAATTAAATAAATGAATGAAAATTGTTCCGAATTAAAAATATGAATGAAAAATGTTCCGGAAACTGTTCTGATAATAAGAATATGAACTACTCCCATCTGACCAAGAATATGATGTTAACTCATTTGCCCCTAGAGACACATTTGGACTGGTCTAAATCATTGATTTACAGAAGAGTCCATTATTTTTCAGGGGTTGATGAGTTAAGAAAAGTCAACTTAAGTTTTATTGGTAGTTGCCGTTTCTCAAATTATGCTTAATGTATTGTTATGGCATATCTTTTGATGGAACATGGTGCTTTGAAATCAAGTCCTGATATCGATAAATATTCACCTTCGGATGCATTGGTGTACCATTGTGAATATGCAAATGAATCCGAGAAGTGATTGGCTAATGGTATTTCATGAAATATGGATGTTTGAATCTAATCATTTCAGGTAATAGAGTTGTGTATATGAGATAACCATTTCAATAGTGTTCTGTAACGTACAGTTGAGGCTGCTTATATTGGACCCTGTTATATGGAAATCCCTCTTTATTTGAAATGATTTTGATTCCCAGACCAAATTTCTTTTTTATCATTGTTACCTGGTTATTTCAAAAACCCTGTTTATTTGAAAGAAAAATTTCAGAATATCCTGGTTTTACTGTATTTCTAGTAGAAGTGTAAGTAACTATGTATTTGATTACATGAAAGTTATGCCATCCATGCCAACTTTTGGTATAAGTGTGGGCACTTAATATTTGATATGTGATTGCATCTCAGTAGCTGTGCCATCCATGCCAACTTTTGGTATAAGTGTGGGCACTTAATATTTGATATGTGATTGTGTCTGTAGCTGTGACTCCATGACAACTTTTGGTATAAGTGTGGGCACTTAATATTTGATATGTGATTGGATCTGTAGCTGTGACTTTTGGTATACCAGTAAGTGTGGGCATTTAATATTTAACTGTGATTGCATCTCAGTAGCTGTGCCATTCATGCCAACTATTTATATAAGTGTGGGCACCTAATATTTGATACTGTAATTGGGTCTGTAGCTGTGACAATTTTTTATACAAAGTGCAGTGCATACATTTTGATTGTTATGGTAACTATGTCACTCATGTCAGCATCGAAATTTGAGCATAATAAGTTATGTATTTGATGATATGGTAGCTATGCCAACTATGCCACTATTTTTTTTACAATATGATGGCTCCGTTAATTTAAGTGAAAACTTTTAGATACTAGTATTTTACAATATGGCAAGTTACCTTTGCCATTTCTTTAAATTAGGGCCAAGGTTAAAATTGTTGGGACTATGCCCCATAATTCAATCTCTATGATATTTATGTGAGCACTAATATTTTTTTGTTATGCCACTCATAAATTGTGGGTGAAATACTATAAAATTACATATAATTCAACAAAAGTCATCAAGTCGAAATCAAATTAGGTGGAACTTGTGTCCTGTTGTATGTTGTAACTGAATCTGGTATAATTACGGAACCATAAACATAAAATAACGGGTCGAGTCATTTGATTGCAGTTAATCTCTTAGTAAACAAAATAATATAATGGTCAAAAGGTTAAAATATTGACATGAAAGTCCCGAGGACAATTTATTTATGAAACAGACATATTGTACAACAGTAGACAGTACACATTGTTGTGACACTTAGAATCAATGTTATTCCAACCACTGTCTGTATATATCCTTTTAAAACTCAGGAAGGATGAAAACTAGTAATGAAGAATATCTAATGTCAGGACTCAGAAGTAAACCATCCATTTCTGTTTGGGAGAAAAAAAATAGACATATTCTGAGAAAAAATATATTGAGAGAACTTGCAAAGTACAGTAAAACTTGTGTATAAAGGCAACTCAAGGAAACAGGCAAAATTGGCTGTTATAGACAGGTGACCATTATAAAGAGGTTTATTCATAAAGGCTATGTATGTATGGCCTTTATTAATGTAGGCAGGTGCCCTTTATACCGAGTTGGCTTTTAATGCAGGTTTGACTATAACACATCTTTGAGTCTGAGATAAAACTGAGCATGAGAGATCACCTATGAGAACTTCACAGTGACTCATTAATGAGTGAGATAAAACTGACCATGAGAGATCATCATCTGTGAGAACTTCTGTGACTCATCTTTGATTCTGAGATAAAACTGAGCATGAGAGATCATCATCTGTGAGAACTTCAGTGACTCATCTTTGATTCTGAGATAAAACTGTGTGTGAGAGATCACCATCTATGAGAACTTCACAGTGACTCATCTTTGATTCTGAGATAATGTGGGATTGGGAATTCTCACCCAAGAGGTTGAATACAATTGTATTTCAGTCAATGAGAAGGTTTACCAAGTCCCTGACTGAAATATTCAACCCCAAGGGTCAGAAATTAGCATCTGTGAGAACTTCAGAGTTACACATCCTCCAAAACCTTGTTTGTGGCAGAGCACCTGTCTATATTGTCCTCTTCACACCTCAATAAACTATAGGTACATGTATATAAATGATGTGCTGGTACTAAAGTGGAACCGGTAGACAGGGGGGGGGGGACACTGTCATATTTAACACTTATCACTACAGCAACCATAAAACCACACCATTAAATAGTAAAACTGTAAACACACGATCTATCTATCTATCTATCTATCTATATAACTATCTATCCATCCATCCATCCATCCATCCATACCTCCAATGTATCAACAATTTGCTGTTTGCTTGTCTATCTTTCTGATTGGATTTTTCAGTATATAAGTCATTCATGTCACTTATATGCATCTGTTATGTTTGCTTACATCAACAATAAATTGGCAAAAATCTTTCTTTCATATTTTCTCAAGAGTACATTTACCAACTGAATATTCTCATTTTCTATAAAATTACCAGCATCAGATGAACTGTCCTTTTGAGTATAAATGCACATTACAATCCGTAAAAAAAAAATTCTTGACAAGATTACTTCAAAATTCTCCCGTTTTATTTCCTTACAATTTCCCAACAAATCACTTTTGTGGTGTAATTGTTTTCCAATAATCTCCGTCAGTCTTGTGACCGAATATTTCCGTATGCTTAAATACCCGCAATTACAAATGTGCCCTATAAGTGGTCTGTTTTAAACACTATTTTAATCACTACAGTACACTTTTGTAATAAATTCTATCGTAAATAAGATAGTTATCAGACTTCAGGCACTAATTTATTTTATTGGTTTTTTTTTTCACCTTGTTTTCATTTTTGGGGTATGCTTCTATTTATATCAAATACCTTTGGCTATGCAACTGACAATTGATTTAGAAACACACAAAAGTATCAAAACAGAATTAGCCACTGCATAATGAAAAGTGGAGACAAATCTCTTTGGAGTTAATAGATGTTAATTCATTTCATGAAGGCCTATTTTTTAATATGGAATGTGGCTGTACATGTATATTAGTGCCTTACAGAAGAAAATCCATATTTAAAGTGACAATACTACAGCAAGCGATTAAAAAACAGAATAAAAAACTTGTGATATGATAAATTAAACTAATACAATTTTTGCATCGGTCAGCATTAGAACCTTTGACCGCTGATAATCAAATATGGTGTTGCTCTACTGACAGGGTTAAAGGAAAACCCCACTAGTTCATGCTAATAGGGGCATTAACATTACCATCCTCCAATGAAAAAGGTGTCCCATCTCTCTACATGTAGTACATATATGTCAGTATCACCTATGAAGTGATTGTCAAAATTGTCAAAATCACATTCCCAAAGGGAAACCAAGTACAGTAAAACCTATGTTTAGCAGATTATTTTATTATCCATTATAGAGAGGTGTCTGCTAAATGAAGGATGACTATCCATTGCTAAAATGTTCATACTCAAAACCAACACAATTGTTCTTGTAATCAACTGTTACGATGCAGTGGAAGGAGAAAAAATATCAAACAAAAACACAAAACAAAAGATTACAGGAGTGTTTTTCAAGACAGAAGTTGGTACATACAGCTGAGTGAGAAATTGCCTGAGGCAATGGAAGTTGATCATAGGAAGACTGTCCGCTAATTCAAGGTTACAAATACAGAAATTATGCATATTTGGGCCATTTACAACTTTGTCTGTTGTCCATGTAAGGGATGTCAGTTGTCCATGTAAGGGATGTCAGTTGTCCATGTAAGGGATGTCTGTTGTCCATGTAAGGGAGATGTCCATTTATTTAAAGCAGATGCTAGTAGTCTTATATTACATGTCAATCGGGACTTGGACAAATTGTCTGTTATCTCAGGGTGTCCACTTATTCAAGGTGTCCATTATGGCAAGTTTTATTGTATGCTACAGTAGAACCTGTCTTGACAGACCCCCAAATCTGCCATTGAGATCTGGTCTCTTAAGAAAAGTGGTCTCTCAAAAGAGGTTTTATTTAAATGATTATTTAACCAACTGGTTTAAAAAATGTGGCCTTAAAAGACAGGTGGTCTTTTATGACAGGTTTTTTTTCAAGACAGGTTTCACTGTGCCAATGTTGGGCCAAATTTTAATTACAAATTTCTACCTCTGTGAGGATTTGTACCTGGAACCCCTGGTTTTCATGTCTGTTTCTCTACTACATTATATTTGCACTGAAGGAGAAGTTTGATTAGACCAATCAATTTCAAGTTTGTGCATCATTTATGTACACTGCCATCTAATAGGTTGTTTCCCCACTATAAATACTGATAGACCGGATGTAAAAGGGGAGATAACCCCTTCAGCTGGTTATTACCACTGTATTTAAACAAAATGAAGAATAATTTCACTAGCCTTTGATATTAAGTTTCATCAGACCTTGTTACAAAAATTCTGGATCTATTCAGATAATACTTAACTTATTCTCCCCTATAGACACATTTGGACTGTTCTAATTCATTGACATATAGCATTTCAGCATAGAAGGTTTAGAATGATACATGCATTTTTTTTCAACTGTAAGATTATCAATAAATTTCAATTCATCACATTCACGAAAAAAGAAAATGCTAAATACAGAGGAACCTGTCTCGAAAGACCACTCTCATGAGAGGACACCTGTCTTCTGAACCCACATTCTGAAAATGCTTGGTTAAATTGTTCTTAAAATAAAACCTCTTTTTAGAGACCACTTGTCTTGAGAGACCATATTTCAATGGCGGAATGGATGGTCTCTTAAGACAGGTTCCACTGTATTATATCTTTTAGTTTAGGTGAATTTTCATGATTGATTTACTTGGTGTCTAACCCAGCTCAATATGAATTCATTATTTTATTAGTTTTGACCACAACAGGTTTTGACATGAAAACATAACCAAACTCGCTACATATATGCATGTGATGCACTTACAGCTCAATAGCAATTGATTATAAGTGCTGTCCATTTTTCGTGAGTGATTTACAAATGTACACGTTGCTGAGTTTGGTATATAAATTGATTGATTATCAAAGCTTTTTTCACCAGTGATTTAATGGTGCACTAACCCAGCACACTATAAATTATTAGTTAAAGCCATTTCACAAGTGGTTTACATCTGTGTTAACCTAGCACAGTATGAAATTGATTACCAGTTTACACCATTTTCATGAATGGTTCCAGGAGCCTCTGTGGCTAAGTGGTTAGAATATCGCTCTTTGAACCATGAAGTCTCTCACTTCTGGTCAGTGCAGGTTCAAGCCCTGCTGGAATCTAAGCTGAATTTTGTGAGAAAGTTTGCCAATTACTCTCTCTGCGTGCTACATTATCCCTTGAATTTTGAAAGAGACATCGCAACTCTTCAGTCGGAGGTAAGAACCACTTATTGTGAAATAATGATATATAATCACATCATATTCAGGGTGAACCTGGTGGCCACTAAAGCAGGTTTTACTTGTAGGAAACCATGTAACAACTGTTACATTAACCCCTCCAATTTGGAAGAGACCTCCTAATTCTTCATTCGGAGGTAACAACCACTTGATTTGATGGATAATCATATTCTTTCCAGGAAGAACCCAGGTCCCAGTGTGGGCAAAAAAAGTCAAGAGCCAATTTACTGTCTCTGCTTCATATATAAACTTAAGACCCCTAAATTAGGACCCCTGGATTACAAACCAGGTGCTCTATCAATTGAACTAAAGGTTTAGGCCCACTACCCAAGCTACATTGTACATCATACATGTAGTAGGAACACCATGTATAACACTACTACATGTACCATACTTTAGATCAATTTTCAAGTGTGATTGAAATGGTTCTCTTTTCTATCTCAATATGAATTAACTAGCTGTCAAAGTAATTTTCACAAGATATTTACATCAAGTTCTATATACTTACTGGCTTTATTATAAATTAATTATTCATTTTAGGCCATTGTGGCATTTGAATTACATGTTCCACTAAAGCAGCACAGCAATCAGTCTCAAATTGAACTCCTGATTCTTTCTCAATTGGCTTTAAAACAGTTAATAAAATGCCAGTTTGATCAATGCATTGCACTGGAGAAATTAGGGTGAACAAACTTCTAATTACGGAAAGTGCATGGCGATAATTTTTTTTTCAGTAAGTAGCCTGTATTAGAAATGAAGGAATTAGATGAGGGATACTTTTATTATCATGTGTATAATCTTTTATGAAATTTACGTGAATTATTATGTTCTTTGCAGCAAGCAGGTTGAACCACCAGCACTTCCTGTAAGCGATTTTTTCCAGGAAATCAAATCTACCATTTACTGGAAAGCCAGATAGGAAATGAAGGTAAGGGCTTTATTTTTAATAGTTTGAAACCTTGTTCTTCAATATGTAATTATATATCACTTTGTCTGGTATATAGACACATCTGATAATTAGATGTACTAGTTAATTATACTTAAAACATGGGGGCTTACTTCACTTTCATTAAAAAAATCTGATACATACAAATTTCAAGTTGGAATTGTTTTGTACAAGCACTTTATCATTTATTTCACCGACATTTGACTTAAATTACATTTAACTGCAAAATAAATCAAGTTTTCCCAGACATGGATGTCTTGAACTCATTCTGTATAAATAAAGAACTGTTTATAACAGCTGATTGTCTATAAAGAACCCTCATTTTTCAATGGCCGTAAGTGCCGTGCATAGGCCAAAATTTGAAGCCCTTCACGGGCAATTAGTGATGTCTCAATATGAGTGAAATATTCTTGAGTGGGACGTTAAACAACAAATAACAAACAAACAAAATTAAAGGGGCATTAGTTGTGTTTTCCAAAAAAAAAAAAGGATTTCATTTTTTCCTACATTGTACTTACATGTAGATTGATGTACAATAACAAATAAGAGTTATACACAGACATGAAAAATCTTATATTCCTATACATTTTGTGAAAATAAGGTCAGGTTCAGTGTGGTATTCATATACAAATAGTAAGGTTGAATTAATCGAAGCAAATGTATAATTGCCAAACTGGGTTTCTCAATCAATTTTCACAAAATATATAGGATTTTTAAGAATTTTTATGCTTGTGTATATCTTTTTATTTTTGTTATTATCAATCTGAGTATTAAAAAAGAAAGAAAAAGTTTTGAAAAAACAAAGCCATTGCCTCTTTAAACCACAGTAGGTGTAGCTTGTAAAAGAACCCTCACTACATGCATACATGGCAGCAGTCCATATCACAAGTCAAAATTTGTGTTGCTTCATCTAATGGCCATGATGTCTCAAACATTCTTGACTTGATGTAAAATAACAATGAAGAAAAGAAACCTCAAAAACTACAAAACAACAACAACAAACTTGACAGCAAATCTTCAAATACGAGGTTTTTCTTTATCAAGATACATGTAAAATAGAATTAAAGAAATAACCTCAACAACAACAAAAAAAGGAAGAAAAAAAAAACAAATCAAAAATAATAAAACTAAAAATTCTGACAGCAGTTCTTCAAATACAAGGTTTTTCTTTTTCAATATTCATGTAAAAATAACAATAAAAAAAAAAAAACTGTCAACAAGAAAAAAAAAACCCAAACAAAACATAAAATAAAACTAAAAGTTTTGACAGCAAACCGTCAAATACAAACTCAACTCTTGATCATGAGGGCATTTGGTGACGTCTCCATAGAAGTGAAGTATTCTTTAGTGGGACGTTAAACAACAATAAACAAACAAACAATTCAAATACAAAGTTTTTAAGCTCACCTGAGCCTTTGGCTCAGATGAGCTATTGTGATCACTCTGTAAAATTTTGATTCTTTTTACTTCTTCTCTGAAACTACTGAAGGGATTTTGACGAAGCAAGTACTCCTCTACCAAGTTTGTTGTTTTCAGCCTGATTTTCAGCCAGATCGACCTCGGAGTGGATCTGGGGTTGGGCAAAATAGGTTGAATATCTTCACTTGTATTCACTTTGATGCATTCATTTAATGTGTTTTACTTGTAATTAGGTTAAGAAATTTTTTTGTGCAAGAGTTTTTGATGAAATTTAATTTCTAGAATTTTTTTATGAACTTGTTTAGACTGCAAAAAAAAAAAAACAGGGGGCGGGGAGATGCAATTTTCACACTGTCAGCTTTTGTTTCAAAACTGATGAAGGGATTTTGATGAAGTTTTACAGGAAGCAAGTACTTAAGGTCCTCTACCAATTTTTTAGTTTTCAGCCAGATTGGCTGAGGGGTGGATTCGGGTTGGGGCAAAATAGCTCACATAGGTACCCCTCTTTAAAAATCATCTCCAGAACCGCTACATGAATTTAAAAAACAGATTGTTTTTGAGTGATCTACATCATAGTACAAGAATGTATGATTCAAGTTTGTATTTTCATAAAAATCGTAATATTAATTCTTGACTTGATTTTGAAGTCTTTTAAGACTTTGTCATTTTCACTCATTTTTACATGATTTTGTCAATTATCTCCCTTTGCATTCACCATGATGCATTTATTTCATGTGTTTTACTAGTATATACATGTAGATGAAGAAATGTTTTTGTGCAAGGATTTTGCTGAAATGTAATTTTTAGATATTTTTATTAATTTGTTAAAACTGCAATATTAATGTTTCTTGGCCAGATCAGTCTACATATACATATTTTTTTTAATTTATTTTCACATTTGTAGATGGTTCTCAGGTGAGCAACTGAGGCCCTCTTGGGTCTCTTTGTCCTATTCAAGATACAACATGTACATGTAAAAAAAAAAGAAAAAAGAAACTCAGCTTTTTGACAAATTCCAAAGCTTCAAATTCAAGGTTTTTCTTTTTCAAGATAGCCTAAAGCAGGGTTGTTTTGTTTTCAGTACATGTACTTTCAGGGTGAATTTGTTGCAAATGAAAAAAGTTGAGGTTTTCAGTCTATGATTTACAACTAGTAGCAAACCGGTGTCATATTTAAAAAAAATAGCCACCATATAAAAAGTAACTGGGTACAAAATATGTCCATATTAAAGTACCTACCCTATATAAAAAGAATCCCCCCTAGGTGGTACTCAATAAAAAATAAAGTTTTATATTGAATACTTTTTTATCTTTATTGTCATATTTTCAATATATTTGATCACTGTGTTTTGAATATTTTCATGCATTACTTTGTCTTAATTACTAAAATATTGGCAAATATCATGTAAATGAATTGGAGTACATTTACAGCTTACAGACATCTTTGATAAACTCAAATCTGTAGATGAAGTTACATCTAAAGATAGTAAATGTGTGTATCAACTTCATCAAATTATTTGATTATTAGTGTAGAGTAAATTTTATATTTAAATACACAACTTTCTGGCTAACTTATTGAGAATGTACACTTTATATGGGTGTACAGAAGATTTTGTATGATTTCTGAGGGATGGGTAGATACATTTTATATGGGTGTACAGAAGATTTCATGATATTTTGATGGATGGGCAGATACATTTTATATGGGTGTACAGAAGATTTCATGATATACTTAGGGGTGGATACATTTTATATGGGTGTTCAGAAGATTTCATGATATTCAGAGGGGTAGGTAAATACATTTTATATGGGTGTACAGAAGATTTCGTGATATTCTTAGGGGTGGATACATTTTATATGGGAGTACAGAAGATTTTATATGATTTTCTAAGGGATGGGTACATTTTTATTTTATATGGGTGTACAGAAGTTTTAATATGGTTTACTGAAGGGTGGGTACATTTTATATACATATGTATATGGCATATGGAGTGAAAGTCACAAGTCTTTCAGATGTTACTGAGGTGTGGCACATAAAAGAACCCTCACTGCATTGGTGTCAGTCCATAGCACAGGTCAAAATTTGTAGCACTTCACCTAAAGCCAGAGATCTCAATAGAAGTGAAAAATTCTTGATGGGATGTAAAACATCAAGCAAACAAACAAACATTTTATATGGTTTTCTGATGGGTGGGTACATTTTATATGGCTGTACAAGAGTTTTATCTGATTTTCTTAGCGTGGGGGTACATTTTACATGGATGTGCAGAAGATTTTATCTGATTTTTTTCTGCCCTCTCATGCACTACCTCTCATGCCATCCCTCTCATTTTTACTACATCATCAGCCCTCTTTCAGTAACTGTATCATGTTCCCTCTTACATACACTACCACCTCTCTTCCTTTACCTCCCCATCTCATCTCTCATGCCACCTTTCACCCACTCTCACTACCTCTCTTGTTCCATATTTTTTTCGAAAAACACTGAAATTTCACAAATTTTCGGCCACTTGGCCTTTATCAAGTCGTCTTTCACTTGATAAAGGCCAAGTGGCCGAAAATTTGTGAAATTTCAGTGTTTTTCTGTTTTTTCGCAAACTAATACTTCCCTTTAGGAGGACATAAAATTTTATTGGAATTACATATTTTTTTCATTACCTCCCCATCCCCTCTCTCATGGCACCTTTCACCCACTCTCACTACCTCTCATGCCACCTCTCTCTTCCACTACCTTCCCATCCCCTCTCTCATGTCACCTTTCACCCACTCTCATGTTCCATCTCTCCTACTACCCTCCCCCCCATCCCCATTCTCATGCCACTGTACAACCCACCCACTCAGTCTACCAACCACTCACTCACTCTACCTACAGCCTATGTTAATTTTCTTTTAAACATCCTCACCTTATATTGTTAAGTGAATATGTATGCACTATTTATATGGAGTGGGTACATTTTTATGGCAAGATTTTGTACCAGGGTATTCTTTATAGGGCCATGATTTGTACCTGGGTACATTTTATATGTCCATATTTTGTACCTGGGTACTTTTTATATGGGGGTACATTTTATATATGGCACCGATTATGAAACTGAATCTTGTTTCCATTATGGCAAAACTGGTGTTATGGTTGATAAATTGAATATGAAAATATATCAAAAACTGTATAGAATTATATCCACACCATGTATTAAACATAACAGTTATAAATGTTATATACAGTAAAACCTGCTATAGCAGCCACCTCTATATAAGGATTACCTGTTTATAAAGGCCAGTTTTTTTCAAGTCCCTTGACTGCATACTTCAACTAAATTGAACCTGTGTATAAGGGTCACCTGCACATAAGGGCCAATATTTTCTGGTCCCTTGGGTGGCCCCTATATACAGGTTTTACTGTATTGTACATTGTAAGTGGATACTCTTCTAATGTACTGTGTAGACAAGTTTACATTTATGTATAGAACTATCATTATATCCACACCATGTATTAAACATAAAAGTTATAAATGTTATATACTGTACATTGTAAGGGGATACTCCCCTATTGTACACCAGTTTACATTTATCAGTTTATTGACTATATACTTACGAAATTGGTACGTGCAAAAAAAAAATAATAATAATGATAAAAAAAAGATAAAAGCAGAATTGATGACAAAGGCAATTAAGATATAAAATACAACAGGAGAAAGAAATGCCAGTCATGCTTGTGGGCACAATTCAAAAGAAAGACTTTTTATAATTTTTTTTTTTAAAATGAAAGTGAAATTCGAAAGCCAAAAAATTATGTAATATAAAATGAGAAGAAACAAAGAAGCAGTGGCATTGAGCACATTTAAAAGTAATTATTTTGAACTATTTGAAAAAAACTAAAGTTTAATTCAACATAACATTGTCTATAGAAGAATAGTTTCACATCCGCTTTACGCTATTCCGTCTGAATGAAAACAGAAAATCAGAATCGAATCAATCATTCTGATTGTTTGTTCAGGGATCGTTAGGTATTAAGGTATATATTTTCTGTTTGCCTTAACCCTTTCACCCCCATAAATCCAAATGGTATGTTATTTCATATTGTTGTAGTGCAGTCCATCATGGTCTATAGAGTTGAAAGGGTTACCTGACATTTTAAGTAAATATTTGATTCAGTTTATGAAATAATTGCATCTTTTGGTAACTTTTAAAAACGATATAGATACGGTAACTCTGATTTAGCATTAGTCCTGTGTGAAGTTTTACAATTTATACCTCAAGCCTGTGCTAAAACCTAAGAGCTGTTTTTTGTGAGAATGTTTGCCAGTTTGCTTACCGAAGGCTGGGGGAATCTTCCTGTGTACATTGTAATGGGATTCCTTCCTCCACCATTAAAACTGGCTACAACTATATGACGTTGTTGAGTATGGCATAATTTATCATTAAAATAAACAAAAATTCAGTTTATATAAAGAACTTCAAAAGCATCATAAGTGTCTGTGGCTCCAACCCAATCTTAATTTGGGATTCGATCTTTAAAACAGTGCAATGAATGCAATTTTCTCGGCAGTGATAGAAATATTTTATGTTGAAGATAATGTAATGAAAAGGGAGATAATACATGATTTACCGTATATTAATGATAACTTTAATAATTAATCTTTCCAACATCATTTACCCCTAAAAGCACATTTGGACTGGTCTAAGTCATTGATTTACAGAAGAGTCCATTGTTTTTCAAGGTTTGATAAGTTTATTAATGTTTTAATTCATTGTCAGTTACATTCTTACCAAAGTTGTTTGAAAGGAAATACAATATTTTAATATGTATGTGTAAATACAAACAAAAAGGATTTCAAGCTACACTTTGGAGTGTCTTTGTAAAAATGACAGTCATTAACAACATCATCATTTTAAGTATGATAAATTGTTTTGACAATTAAGATGTTATATTACAACTTTTACATGTATACCTTTAACCACACAGAGAAAGGAAGTGATGTATAATTGAGGAAACGGTCATAAATTGTCGATAAAATTAGAGACTAATTTAAGTTTGCATCAAAAGAAGTCATTTTATAAGCAAAGAGACATCACTCCAATGATGTGAAAGATACAAATTTAATTTCTGCATGAATTGATTGACAGGAAATTCTTTTGTCTTTTAACTGTACAGGAACAAGATCTCTTTCAAATAAGCAGTAGAAAGATATTAAGTCACAAATAGCAATTACTATGACAGCAGTATAGTATAATATTAAAGGCATGCAAACTGTCAAGACCATTTTTTTTTCTCATTTGTATTAAAAGTTTCAATGTTTGGTACAAATACAATTTTCTTAAAAAAATCTTGTTATACTGTCATAACAATTTGTGAAGAGAAATCGATTGTGAATAATGGAAAGGTTAATATATAATTCTTTCATGGATGGAAAGAATATCAATTCTTGGCTCATTTCTTTCATTCTAGACAATCTATGCATGATATGATAAAAATGTCTGTATATATATATATATATATATATATATATATCTTTTTTGTAATCAAAGTTTAAGACTAATTGCAGGATATATTTTTTTTTATCAAAATGACAGCCTGTATTCCTTTGAAGTATATCCACTTTTACCTGTAAAAAACGAATAAATATGTTGAGTACGGTACTCAAGATTTGAGTACATACTCAAACATTTTTTTAATATTTCTGAGGTTTTCTTCAAATAAGCAATCATTTTTATCATTATTTACAGTTGTATGCTGTCAATATACAAACATGTGCAGTTACAGAATAAAGTTTGCATGTTTTTACCTTAAAATCGTGAAAAGTTAGTTGAGCTTGAGTACTGAGTAAATTTGGTGACTTTGGGCCCTGATGTAAAAAGAAACATGCAGTTTAGTATGTTTTAACATCACAAAAGTAAACAAACTTGATGAGCTTATACTCCCATGAGTTAGATAGCAAGGGTATTAAGGATTGACTGTTTTCTAACTAGTCGCAAACAACAAAATTGTCAAAATACACAGAGAGAGAGAGACAGACAGACAGACAGACAGAGAGACAGACAGACAGAGAGATAGGGTCACCTTTGACTTTAATACTTCTGATTAAAATGTAAATGAGTTCTAGTTTTGTCATGTCTTGAAATTAAAAAGATAAAGGTCGAGGTCAGATACTGGTTTCAGCGTGAAAAATAACACCCCATGCAAAATCAATGTAAACTTATTTTCACTCAGCAAATCGAAATACTTTTCAAATTTTTGGACTACTTTTTCTCATTTTATGATATTTTTTTAATTAGAAATGTGATAAATAGTGTATTTGCAAATTTTTTATGAATAACATTTTTATTTCATATTGTGAGGCAGAAGAATCTAACGCATGCTAGATTTTATCCTTCTGCCTTATGTGATGAAATAAAAATGTTATTCAAAATTGGTAAATATCTTTACATGGTTCAAAATTAGCAGTAGTCTGCCAGTCCAAGACTAGTATCTCTTGCAGTGGACTAGGTTGCGCTTCAGCTAGTCCGGTTGGCTGGTAGAAAATCTGTATAAACATTACAATATGAACATGAGTAAAGATGAAAGTTTGTTTGTCGTTGTTTAACGTCCCACTCAAGAATATTTCACTCATATGGAGACGTTACCAAATGCCGTTGAAGGGCTTTACATTTTGGTCTATGCTCGGCAATTACAAATTTTGAGCAGTGAGGGTTCTTTAATATGCCGACACCTTCTGTGACACAGGACCTCGGTTTTTTTTTTGTCCCCAATAGTACCATTTATGTACAAATCAACTTCTGTATAAAGACCGGTATTCTTGTTGGAGGTTGTTATTTACAAGTTTCAGTATACAATATACCTTGGGTAATTGGTTTTTTGGTACTAATTTTGGGGGCTAGTGAATTGGTCAAAGGACAAGTAAAATTTGTTACCAGCTAGTCCAATTGACCAGTGAGACAGAAGTTCTAAATTCAATCCCTGCTATATATTCAGGAACAAAGAACATGGAATGTGTTTTGTAACAATTACTTGTTTCCGCTGTTGTAGTTGAATTTGACATCATTCATCTTTGATCAAGAAATTAGTGGAAAATAGATAACCAAAAAAAAAATTAATTGATAGTAAAAGACAATTGAATTCTAAAGATAGACTACATGTCTGCCAGATTATTATTTTCAAGGTTTCGTGGTGCAATTATGGTTGAAGTTATTCATCTGTACTTAAATTATGTGATTTTCGTTTGTTGCATTCAAACAACAACAAAAAAAGACAAACAATAAAATTGCCGACAATTTCTTGACTTCTTCCGAGTTCTTTTTCTTGCCACCACATTGGTTTTGTTATTTTCCATTTCAATGGTGTTATGTCTCATTTTAACATTTGATGATGATGTACTTAATTTTCCTAATTCATTTTGGTTATAGTATATTGGTATCTTTTTATTATTTTATCATATAATTTGTTTTATTGGTTTCACTCACAATTGAGGTTTATGATTGATTGTTTTCATCTGGTGGTTGGTCCATTTTTATCACTTCTTGAAATCACCTTTTTTACAGCTTTTTTTTGTAGCTTGTATAATTCCTCAACTCCCCATTAGTGATTGCTCCATTTTTTCAATTTCACTTCGGTGGCTTAACAATTGCTTCCATTTTATTTTAATACAGTGAGTTTGCTTTTATCATTCACTTAGCAGATTTGCTACATTTATGGATGCCATACCACCGAATTCAAGCAAGTGAAATTGAAACCAGTATTCTGTCCATTTCATCAAAATCAACCGATTTTGTGATGCGTTTTAAAAGATATAAAATCGGTGATTCCGGTGAATCCGTAATGAACATATCTATATGCATTGTTCTTGACTCGAGCTGTCACAATGATACTGTTACAACTATAAATCAAGCTGCGTAATACAGAATCGTCATGACGAAAGTTAATTATCGCCTGGGATGTGATGAATTCCAGTTTGTATCGATGTGGTCAAACTAATCCATTTCAATAAAATTCAATGTCCTCCAAAGGAAAGTATTGTTATGTGAAAAAGACAGTAAACAATCTATGTTCACAAATTTTTGGCCCCTTGGCTTTTATCAAGTGAAAGACGACAATATCTATATGAGTTACATGGTATCAAGCCTGCATAATTAACAGTTGACAGTGGACTTAACAAATTATAAGAAATGGGCAGGTCCAAATGTGACTACAGGGTTTGGTTTAAACAGTATTTTATTTGAGAATGAAATTGTAACATATAAACAAGTCATATAATACAATTAGGGATTTGAAGAAAAGCAAGTCTGCTTATATTAAGTCATCTCCCTGTTTTCAATGCACTATAAAATCTTCAAGATGGCCAGGAGAAAGTGATAGAAAAGAAGGTATAGGCAGAAAAGGGTACAAGAAATTTGAAGATGCAGAATATTATTTTCAAGATGATTCATCAAAGAATGAAAACGAATGGAGAAACTACAGGGGTTTCCAAGAAGCATTTATTTTCCAACTTAGAAAACAAAGAGAAACAAAACAAAATAGAATGATTTAAAAAGACATGTTTAGGTCTAAAAAAGTAAAAATTTTCTATTTTTGAAATGGATTGCTATGATTGATTCTTTATGCCCATCATCAGCAGTTGTGAATATTATATGATTAAAATGACATTCAAAAACCAAATTCTCTTTTTTCCTATTGACAAGTAAGTTTTTGAAAAAAGTTATTATTCATTATCATAATTCAATGCTCCAAATATTAGCTGTGTAATTTATGCATTAAAAATTAATAAAAGCAAGCAAGTAAAAACCGCCCCTTTCCAGTTCTTGAGAAGAAGTTGAAATTGTGAAAATGTTAATGATGATTATTGCAGACAAAAGACGAAAGACAAAAGACGAAAGACGATCGCAATAGATTAACATGACCCTTTGGCTCAGGTGACCTGAAAATAAACAGACACTGAAGGGCAACAATTCTTCATTACCAAAAATAAATAGCTGCAGAATTTAAAACCAATAAATATGTTGTTGGTAGCCATTGACTTATGATTTATTAACCATATCAGAATCAACATATGTACTTGCTATGCCAACTAGACAGGTGCCAAATTGATGTTATTTGAGATAAAATGTCAGAATTTATTTTGTTTTCTGGCACAATAAAGAACAGAGGACAAAGTTTGCTCAGAAAGTCTACATATATTTACTGACACAACCTAGCACTCATGTTCCTGCCTATTTTTTTTTTTTTTGTAAAGCAAAATTATGAGTATTATGCTTTTGTTGGTGTTTTATGCTACACACAACCACTTTTCAGTTCTATACTGCATGTCAACCAGTTTTTAGTGGTTAGAAGAGAGAACCTCAGGTTACAATATATTAGGGAAGAGAACATCATAATTTGATATTTGAAAATAACATGTATAGTCCCCTCGGAATTTTTGATAACTTCAGGTCACTTGCTTTGAAAAATGATATTTACATGGTCAGTCTCTTTTTAAATTTTGAATGTTGTTTTATGCCACACTCAACAATTTTTATCTCACCTGCAATTCCAGCCACAGCGACTGTGATGGCGGTGTTGGTTGCATGGTCAACATTTGGTTTCTGGAGCAGAACTCCGAAACTATTGGGTGGATTGGAACCATACATGTACTTCAAACAAATGATTGTCATGTACATTAGATGTGCCTTTCCGGGTACAAAGGTCGGTCTTACCTACTTTCTGGAAACTAGGTCATGGTCACTGAAAATAGTTTCCGGAGCAGAACTCCTAAACTACTAGTTGGATTAGAACTGTACTTTACATAAATGATCCCCATTTACCGTAGATGTGCTTTTTTGGGTACCAGAACTGATTTGACTTAATTTCTGGAAACTAGATGTGCCTTTCAAGGTTCTAGGGTCAGTTTAACCTACTTTCTGGAAAATATGTCACGCTCAATAAAAATTTTATAGGGACGTGGTCTTTATATAGAGGTTGATTTGTAAACAAATGATACTATCGGGGACAGCAAAAATCTGTCTTTGTGACCAGGTGGTCTGTATACACAGGTGGTCACTAAAGAAGGTTATACTGTTATAACACAAGAGTATGACAACTGAAAACAATTCACTGGAGTACATGTACATACACTAAAGTTTAAGCTCCTTTGAGGCTCTCACCAGCTTTCACTAGGGGTGAGAGACATTTATATGGTAAAGAGTGCAATGCTGTAACCACTCTGTGCCTATATGATCTTGTGAATGCTCACCTTGGCCAAAGCTTAATATTTAATCAGGACAAGGCAGATGGGGTAGCTCAGTTGATAGAACATCTGATCTTCAACATGAGAGTGCCTGGTTCAATTCCTGATCTTGCTATGTATTCTGAGGTAAGTTTTTGTCTCCTGTTTGGAGTGAGTTTTCAGCTTCTGTCTTCACAGTTCTATACCTACATGGAGGGTAAATGGTTGAGGATGTGCTGTTTAATTCCACTGTTGGATTGTATGCTTCAAGTGTAGTGCCTGCTGCACTTACATAGCCGTTAGAAATACAAACACGAAAACCTACAGTAGACATCTCTCCCTCTGCCTTACAGGGACCAATGTAAAGGGCTGTCAGTAGTCATGCCACTGATCAATCAAGCCAAAGTGAAAATTAGCCATCTTTTGTTCCGGAGAAACTAATTTTTTGTTGTGCAGAAAATTAACATATTAAATACATACATATCAAATGAATTATTTCAAAGGTTAACTTATCAACCCCCTAAACACAACGGACTCTTCCATAAATCAAAGAGAGCAGTCCAAATGTCTTTAAAAACATATACATGTACTTTATGATATTGATTTATGAAATATTTAGAATATACTTCTACTTGGTTGACGTTTTTATTTTTGTTTGTGACCTATGGACATTTTTTACGATTGTAAGGTAAATAAGGACACAAGTAACCTTTTTTCTGATTTCATTATTTGTAATGCAATTTAGATTTGATTCTAACAGGAATACAGAAATCAATAGAGTTTGTTAATGTTGCCACTAGCAGGTTAAATGATTCTATCTTATTTTGGAGAAAATTACATCAATTACACAATTTCTCACTATGATTGTCGGGCTTATTACTTCTTATGTTTACGATTCACTCAATACGTCAAAATAGATAAAAGTTAATCCATTTACTGATTTGATTTTCAGACAGTAAAAACCTCATATAATGTCAGACGGCTGTGATAAAGACTGACTTGTCTATTTTCCAACACGTATATGGAATGCTAGATTCCCTCTCCCTACTGTTTTAAATACATTTTCTATAACTTGTTCACCCCTAAAGATACATTTGGACTAGTTTCAGTCATTGATTGATAGGAGAGTCCATTGTTTCTCAGGGGTTGATGTGTATAAAATCATTTTCATTTTCTATGCTTTTAGGTGCATGTCATGAAAGACAACCTGTCTTTTGGGACCAAATATTGAGACCCACTCAGTTTAGTACCTTTGTAAGAAATTCCTCTTTTGAGGAACCACCTGTTTTGAGAGACCACATTTTGGTGGTAGAAAGGGTGGTCTCTCAAGACAGGTTTTACTGTATTGTAAGAACAACAAGTAATCAAAGTACTGAAAGTACTGATACGAGTTGATGGCAATCATAAGTTTTAATGAGGTATAATACACTCAGTATACTGAATACTTTTTAATTTGGTAAAATTAGGTTTTACAAAAAAAAGTACCGGTAACTAAAAATCGGGTCATATATTTGGCCCGACTTGAGTACTGATGGCTTATTTATTTTGCAACAAACTACATAGATCAGCGATATGATTATAAAACTTAGTGCTTATAAACATCGTTTCATCAATATTAAATTTCTATGTGACAGGGCAGTGTTATACCCTTATGCCATACTTCCCATCAGAAGCCTTAAATCTCTAGGTCAGTATGTGTACATGTAAAACATTTTCACAACTTCAAAGACTGCCACAAGTTTCTCATCAGTTAAGATCAGGTGAATGAGGAATGATGCAACTTCTATGTCCAACTTCACAGACAGATCTTGCCAATACACAGTAAGGAAAACTTGACCAAAACTCATTTGCATATTAATCATGTGCAAGAATTGTTAACAGTCCAGTCTATTGCTTTGATTGTCAATTCTATCACAAGAGTATAATGGTAAAAAATAATTGAAAAGTAACATTCTAAAGCAAATTTATAATATCTTAAAATTCATAAAGGACACTGAACTGACCGAATTGTTACTATATTTTTTGAATTTTAAAAAGCAAAAAAATACAAATAAATGTGATTTGGAAATTTCAATCTTGAAGTTGAGTTTATGTTGCTGAAATGCACATACATGTACATGTGTAATTTTGCGTCATATAATGTGTTATTAACCCCATACTGCAAAATGTGCTTTGACTTGTTCCCAATAAACAACTTAGCATAACATAACTGCATTGATGTTCCATCAACTCGTAGAAAGGGATTTTATTTAACAGTGAAATCTTGTTATGTCAAAATTGGATGAGTCGAAATTCTGGTTATGACAAAGTGGATTGTTTGGTTCTGATTTTTTACTATATATTTTTACTTTTTTTACTCTGGATTTCTCAAAATTTTTATCTCAAAATTTTGCTCATGTCGAAGCATTTTTACAGTCCAAAGTATCAAAATATCATAGAAAAAAACATTTCTTATCTCAAAATGACCTGTGATTGAATGTTAACTTTTTGTAAGCAAAAACATTGTAATGAATTACTTGTTTACCTACAAAACATGATATTTATTAACAAGTCTAGGTTGTTGGTGTACTGTTGTTTAACATCCCACTCAAGAATATTCCTCTCATATGGAAACATCACCAATGCAAGGAAGGGCTTCAAATTTTGGCCTTTGCTCAGCATTTTGAGCAGTGAGGGTTCTTTAATGTGCCGATACCTACTGTGACATTGGACCTCTGTTTTTACTTCAATTTGAATTACATGTATCAGTAAGTGGTAGCATGAGTAGATCTATTTGTTGTCTATTTGGAATAGAAAATATGTGAACAAAAAATGTTAGTTATGTGAGCGAGGTGCCTGTGCTACCGATAGTGCAATCTGGGCCGGACTGTGTATCTGTGACCTTGGGATTGTGGCCTGATCACCTCTTACACCTACCATGCACTTACTGTTAAGCTACACTGCTTTTGTGGCACCACCGTAAGAGTGGTCACATTAAGTCATTAGGGGGAATTAGCTTTCATGTGTTGATTTGTTTTGTCAGCATCCATATCAAGAATAACACCACTCCATAAATAAAGTTTATATTGTATTGAAGTTCAACATATGTACAAATAAAAGTAATTCACAGCATTAAAGGTCTAAGTCACCATATTTATCAAACGAAGAAAGTTATGATTTTACAACAGTTGTCATTAGTTGATAAAATAAATCACAGGTGAATAAAAGTCCAATTATAGTAGTACAATCTCTTATAGTCTTGTCTGTACTCTCTCTATATCAAAGAAATGTCATACATCTTGATCACTCTATATCCACACAAAACCATCTCTTGTATATCTAAAAATTATTCTCTATATATATTTTCTAAAGTTAGCCTATCAAAAGTTTTGACAGTTTTTGGATGAGTCCATTAGGGCATCCTCTTGAAGTAATTGTCCTATTGTACATGTAGGAAAGGTGTCCTAAGCTTGAGCAAAGAAGTAAATAGTGTTGACAAGTTTTAGAAAGTGACATGAACAATAGTTCATTAATGCTTTTAGATAAACATCTTAAATGTAAAAGTATTTATATATTGGATTAACACTTACAAGTTTTATCAAAGATGTTCTGACTGGTCTTAATAAGGTTATTCAAAGTGATATAATGTAATTTGCCTCAAGGTAGATGCCAAAGAGATTAAAGTTTCTCAGATTGACAATTATAGATAATTATGGTATGATAAACAGATGGAGGAATCTAAGATAGATAGATGAATGAATATAAGATAGACAGAAGGGTGTGTCAATGAAATTAGCATTGACTGGTGATAGTTATCACGAACTCCAGATATGTCAAAGTAAATGGGATGGTCCCATGAATTTCAACATAATGAGATTACTATGTAATATTTACATTAGTCTGTAGAAAAGTCTAAATTGATAACACTTCATCTGTAATACATAAGATACCATGTATCATATATGCTTTAGTTTTTCTGATAGGTCTTCAGTGGGTCACTTTGCTATAACAGTAAGAAGGCAAGGGGGTCTTTGGGCATCATAGGTCCCTGGTGGTTCAAGGGCTGGGCCTTTCTTTGTAAGGGGCCAGGGTGGTGAATACCACCGAAAGCTAACAAATTTCAGTAAATTCATAATCGTTTTAAGTGTTCAGAAAAATATACATTGTAAATCTCAATCAAATGGTGATAAGCTTGCTGTTAGAAAGTAAAGTGATATTTCAGCAAAGACTTTTAAAGTTAATAGAATGCTTAAAGTTACACATGCAAGAATTTTATTTTTGTTAAAAACGATATGTATGCAACTGCCTACATGGCCTAACGATTGCAACACCACTGATGTTGTTGATAGTTACTGTTTTTAAAAAATGTTGCATCATCAAAGATCAGGATTTTTCTGCAGATCAGCATGTCACTGTCGGTCTAGTGAGTTTCTTTTTTTTTTAGTGGTTTATATGTCTGGAAGAGATTTCCTTTGCTGAAATGAGACTTTATTGGATCAACTTGTCCTGACTGATGAAGGAGGCGCTTTAAGCCTACATAACACATGGAAAAATATATAAATCGTAAAAAAAACCTCAGACTTGTGAATAATTCTCGCTGAAGTGACGAGAAATTATGTAAGTTTTCAATACCCATTATGCTGATATTTCATCGCCTAGAATTATTTATAGACATGTGAAGATCATTTATCTTGAGCCATGTTATTACATCATGTCTAATTATAGCATCATGATTCCTTATTTGCATCTTGATATGTAGACAGAAATCTAAGTAAGGCCAATCAGAAGGGGATCTAATTCTGTACTGTCTGAATTCATTCATCAATGTGTGGAACTTGGCGCCCTTGATGGCTGATATTTGTTTAAGTATGTATTAAATCAATGATGCTTTATTAATAAGAATGTTTCATATTTGAAGTTTATATCTACTATAGATTTAAAATCAAGACAGTTGTAAAGGAGAAACTATTTTCAACAGGAAAATCATTGCCATTGAGGTGAAAAGGTCAATGAAAGTTTTGTTGTAGAAAATCAATATACGGTAGAAACTTGTAACATGTATCTCAAAACTCACAGGATTGCCACTATTACTTTGAGTTATCCGGAATTCAAGATAACTGAAATTTTTATTAACATATTTTTCTATTCATAAAATTTCAACTTTGACATATCGGGAATTTCAACTCATTACGAGATTTAGTAGAAGTTAAATATTTCACTGTTTTGTTGTTGTTGCTAATATGGAAATTACATGGGTTATGGGAGAAATACTGTAATTTTTAGCTCACCTGGACAGAGATTTGTGTCAAGGCAAGTTTAATGGTGAAAGGCCATCACAGTTCTTTTAACCACCACCCTTTAATGATTGGTCACAAGTAGCATGAAAATTAATGAAATCCCCATCCCCAAACCATTTTTAGCTCACCTGGACAGAGATTTGTGTCAAGGCAAGTTTAATGGTGAAAGGCCATCACAGTTCTTTTAACCACCACCCTTTAATGATTGGTCACAAGTAGCATGAAAATTAATGAAATCCTCATCCCCAAACCATTTATTTTTCTTGTTTCTTGATACAAAGTAATATCCGTTGGAGGAGGGCCATTCTGAGCCCAGCCTTTCAGAAGGTTTTGTTGCCATGTTTTTATAAAAACATTGAGATTCCCACTAATTTCTTGTTTGCTGACCAAAGACAAAGACTTAAGTGATGTTTTCTTCTTAAAAGAATTTGTTCATTGTTGTCACTTTTGTTCAGGTGAGCATTGTGACCCCAGGACCTCTTGCATTTATTTTAAAAAATGATAAATGTCAAAACATAAAGGGTTTTAAGTGTCCATTGACTCAGAACCTTGCAAATAAATTTTATCTTATTTGCTACAGTTTAATACTGAGCCTTAGGTGAGAGAACCTGTGTTTATAAAGTTTAAGGTTTAACCAACTTTCAAACCTGAAACCTGATTAAGAAGCAAATACTTTGTCATTAGCTCTAGGCCAGAATGACGAAGCATGCCAAAACCCCTATAAGGGATGTTAAGGTATACATTGCTAAGGTCTAAAAAGTCTATATAAGGCTCTGTATCAAATTGCTATATTGAATTAAGGGGCTCTAAAAAGCCTCAATTATGCTCTACATGTCCATGTTACATTAAAACGCCTTAAAAAGCCTCTGATAGGCTAAATATCAAATGACCATATTAGAGAAGAAGGCTCTGTAATGCCTCCATTAGGTTCTACATTGTATATCAAATGTCCATATTACATTAGAAGGCTCTAAAAAGCCTCCATTAGGCTCTGTTTCAAATTGCCATATTTGAAGGCTCTATATAAAGGCTCTGTTAGGTTCTGTATCAAATGGCCATATTGCATTAGAAAGCTCTAAAAGTCTCCATTAGGCTCTTTATCAAATGGCCATTTGATATATATATATATATAGCATGAAAACTATATTATAGTGTTATTAATCAGTGATTTCCACATTGGCCTAGTCATTGTGCCAGGGTCTATTGTATGGACCTGAGGCGAAGCCAAAACCTCAATACGACAGACAGCCAAAGGTCAATACAACAGACCAAGGCGCAATATATAAGCCAATGTTGAAATCACTGACTAATGAGGATATTATTAATGAATTCGGCAAATATGAAGTCCAACTAGGCCAATGCTTTGTGGAAAAGATGGGCGTACAGTTCAATTTGAAAAAGAAATGGTGGACGTTCTCAATTGATTTTCCATTTGGTCATGCCACTTTAATATTGGTGATATTTTTTTCAATATTGGCTTTGTTTTTTTTTTATATTGGCTTAGTTTCACCAATATAGCCGAATTTTAAATTTCATATCATTTGGGCAGAAAATCCCATATTAGGCCAATATAACTATATAGTTAATTGATAATAAGATATAAATACAGACACAAATGTGATTTTCATACAACAGGCACCTGTCATATATGGTCACCTTGATACAATCTGGATTTGACTGTAAATAAATCATGTCTAACTATGTACTATTTCAGTGCATAAACTTTCTGATCAGACGTCACTTAAAAAGTTTCATTGGTTCACAATATTTTATCTATTTTTATTTTTTTCCTGGCACAGATAAAAATAAATTAAGTACGGAGATTCTGATGGTTAATCACTGTGACAATTTAAACATGTTTTGAAGATGGCATGTCATGTTAAATTACAAAAGAAATTAAATCGGTGAAATAATATTTCATGACTTTGGAAATTGGAAAATTGTCTTTTGAATAATTTACATAGAAAGAAATGTCTTTTCTGTCAAGAATAATATTTGTAATCTAACATTCTTGATACATTTTACAGAGGATTTTTTCTGATTCTGTTTCTGTTAGTTTGCTTAAATCATCACAACCACTATCTTTTTCTTTAATTTACTTCTGTATCAGGCCATTGTCAGTTTAATGATGACAACCAACTTTTAACAGCAAAGCAGAGGGATTTTAAAGCCTGGTTTAAAATGAAAATCAAATTTTAAATGCAAAAACTACTATAGATACTGGTGAACTTGTGAGTTTAATTTGATTTAATCCAACATAGGATTTGAAGAGGTCAGATATAGCATGCAAATATAGTGAAAATTGTCGATAAAAACCTCCTTAGGGACACAAGAAAAGCAGTCTTATATAGGAGGTGGTCTTTATATAGAGGTTGATTCATTCCAACATAGGATTTGAGGAATCAAATATAACATGCAAATATAGTGAAAATTGTATATAAAAACCTCCTTAGGGACACAAGAAAAGCAGTCTTATATAGGGAGGTGGTCTTTATATAGAGGTTGATTCATTCCAACATAGGATTTGAGGAATCAAATATAACATGCAAATATAGTGAAAATTGTATATAAAAACCTCCTTAGGGACACAAGAAAACCAGTCTTATATAGGGAGGTGGTCTTTATATAGAGGTTGATTCATTCCAACATAGGATTTGAGGAATCAAATATAACATGCAAATATAGTGAATATTGTATATAAAAACCTCCTTAGGGACACAAGAAAACCAGTCTTATATAGGGAGGTGGTCTTTATATAGAGGTTGATTCATTCCAACATAGGATTTGAGGAATCAAATATAACATGCAAATATAGTGAAAATTGTATATAAAAACCTCCTTAGGGACACAAGAAAACCAGTCTTATATAGGGAGGTGGTCTTTATATAGAGGTTGATTCATTCCAACATAGGATTTGAGGAATCAAATATAACATGCAAATATAGTGAAAATTGTATATAAAAACCTCCTTAGGGACACAAGAAAACCAGTCTTATATAGGGAGGTGGTCTTTATATAGAGGTTGATTCATTCCAACATAGGATTTGAAGAATCAAATATAACATGCAAATATAGTGAATACTTGTATATAAAAAACCTCCTTAGGGACACAAGAAAACAGTCTTATATAGGGAGGTGGTCTTTATATACGGTTTGATTCATTCCAACATAGGATTTTGATAGGAATCAAAATATACATGCAAATATAGTGAAAAATTGTATATAAAAACCTCCTTAGGGACACAAGAAAAGCAGTCTTATATAGGGAGATGGTCTTTATATAGAGGTTGATTCATTCCAACATAGGATTTGAGGAATCAAATATAACATGCAAATATAGTGAAAATTGTATATAAAAACCTCCTTAGGGACACAAGAAAAGCAGTCTTATATAGGGAGGTGGTCTTTATATAGAGGTTGATTCATTCCAACATAGGATTTGAAGAATCAAATATAACATGCAAATATAGTGAATATTGTATATAAAAACCTCCTTAGGGACACAAGAAAAGCAGTCTTATATAGGGAGGTGGTCTTTATATAGAGGTTGATTTGTACACAAATGGTACTACAATGTATTGGATACAGCAAAAAATGGTCTTAATGACTAGGTGGTCTTTATACAAAGGTGGCCACTAAAGCAGGTTTTAATGTACCTAGTTATTTTCGCCCTTTCACAACTGAAAGCATGTTCACTCCATCTTAGTTTGCTAAATCATCATTATCTCATGAATGACATGTATGTTGATACTTCAGTTATCTAGCTTGAAATTTTCACTTTCATTTGGAATTTGCCCTCTCATCTTAGGACGTAAATTTCAAAATATTAAATAGGAGCAAAAATACTGAGGTATAAAGTATCTTACTTCTTTAATTCAGATCAGTCCAACCACCTGTATAATACCTCAGTTCTTTATAACAGCAATCTAAGCCCGCTATAATTCAGATCAGTCCAACCACCTGTATAATACCTCAGTTCTCTATAACAGCAATCTAAGCCCACTATAATTCAGATCAGTCCAACCACCTATATAATATCTCAGTTCTCTATAACAGCAATCAAAGCCCACTATAACTCAATACAGTCCAACCACCTGTATAATATCTCAGTTCTCTATAACAGCAATCTAAGCCCACTATAATTCAGATCAGTCCAACCACCTGTATAATATCTCAGTTCTCTATAACAGCAATCTAAGCCCACTATAATTCAGATCAGTCCAACCACCTATATAATATCACAGTTCTCTATAACAGCAATCAAAGCCCACTATAACTCAGATCAGTCCAACCACCTGTATAATACCTCAGTTCTCTATAACAGCAATCTAAGCCCACTATAACTCAGATCAGTCCAACCACCTGTATAATACCTCAGTTCTCTATAACAGCAATCTAAGCCCACTATAATTCAGATCAGTCCAACCACCTATATAATATCTCAGTTCTCTATAACAGCAATCTGACCCCACTATAATTCAGATCAGTCCAACCAGCTGTATAATATCTCAGTTCTCTATAACAGTTATCCAATATATACGTCCCACTATAATTCAATACAGTCCAACCACCTGTATAATATCTCAGTTCTCTATAACAGTCATCTGAATCTTCCGTTGAGAATTTTAGCAACATTTTATTGAAATTTGGAAATCTAGAAATACACAAAACTATGTGAAATGCAAGAATAGGTTAATATTCAATGTCAGTTTTAATTCAGTTGGGAAATTTCAACAGTAAACCAGGGAAATATGCATTTTTTTGCATTGGGACTGGGGCTTATTTCGGTCCTGTGTGATGGATCAGAAAATCCCTGGATGTCTGTGTTATTCTGAATGATAAGGAGCTTAGAAAACCATTATACAGAACTGTGATGCTAGCCTCCGTTGGGGTTATTATTCTTAACCAGAGAGATCTGATATAATATGATAAGTAGTTTCTTAATTCTACACCATAACATGCAGAAGGCTTAAGGATAACATTGACATGCAATGACAGAATTTGGAAAAAATACAAGGAAACAGTTTTGACCTAATTATTTAATTATCAGATCAAATGTCATGTAATTCTATGAATTATTCTTTGTATAAAAAAAATTGTCACATACAGCCAAACCTGTTTATAAAGACCACTTTACATGCAGTCAAACTTGTCTATAAAGGCCACTTTACACGCAGCCAAACCTGTTTATAAAGGCCACTTCCCATATATACAAACCTGTTTATAAAGGCCACTTTACATACAGCCAAACCAGTTTATAAAGGCCAGTTTACATGCAGCCAAACCTGTTTATAAAGGCCACTTTACATGCAGCCAAACCTGTTTATAAAGGCCACTTCACATAAAGCCAAACCTGTTTATAAAGGCCACTTCACATACAGTCAAACTTGTTTATAAAGGCCACTTTACATGCAGCCAAACCTGTTTATTAAGGCCACTTCACACACAGTCAAACTTGTTTATAAAGACCACTTTACATGCAGTCAAACTTGTCTATAAAGGCCACTTTACACACAGCCAAACCTGTTTATAAAGGCCACTTCACATACAGTCAAACTTGTCTATAAAGGCCACTTTACATACAGCCAAATCTGTTTATAAAGGCCACTTCACATATATACAAACCTGTTTATAAAGGCCACTTTACATGTAGCCAAACGTGTTCATAAAGGCCACTTTACATGCAGCCAAACCTGTTTATAAAGGCCACTTTACATGCAGCCAAACCTGTTTATAAAGGCCACTTCACATAAAGCCAAACCTGTTAATAAAGGCCACTTCACATACAGTCAAACTTGTCTATAAAGGCCACTTCACACACAGCCAAACTTGTCTATAAAGACCACTTCACATACAGCCAAACCTGTCTATAAAGGCCACTTCACAGACAGTCAAACCTGTCTATAAAGGCCACTTCACACACAGCCAAACCTGTCTATAAAGACCAATTCACATACAGCCAAAGCTGTCTATAAAGGCCACTTCACAGACAGTCATACAGTTGAACTGTATGTGATTTTATTAACACTATACAGCAGAACCTTGCCTAAAGGCCACCTGGTTAAGGAGACCACTTTGCATTTCAGACCACAGATCTTCAGTCTAGTGATACAAAATAAAATAAGTACAGAACCTCATTCAAGAGACCACCTCACTAATAAGACCAGTTTGAGTCAGTCAGAAAGGTGGTCTTAATTAAGTGAGGTGTTACTGTACAGGGGAAAGTTCTGTGCCTTTCAGGATAATTTTGGATAATTTTTGTAAACATTTCTTTAGTGTTTTTTTTTCTTTGACAAAAACTGTCTTTCCCTCTGCTCTATACACTCAAATTATGTTCATGTTCTGTAGCTTTTACCGCAAACATCAACCAAAGAGAAATAAACCTAAACTGACACTGTATAAACCACACACGCTGGTGTCATTATTTTATTTGATAATGGTCGATATATTAATGTACAGGTGGTAAATATTAGCAATACACAATCTTACACCTAGTATTAGCTTCTATAGGTGAGAATCCCTCCAAAATCATGTTAATACACATATGATCAATTTATTTTTTAAGATTCCATGTACTCTGCTGCAAAATATAAACAAAATGATTAAACCCTTGCATTAGTTTGTAAATTTCCATCATCATCACCCTGATGACAACAACCAATCATAACCATTGTTAGAGCATACAGGTATTTTATCAGCCAATCATATCTACTGTTAGTACATATTTACTCGCACTACATTGAATTTGAGTTTCTATTTATCCAAGACCTACCGCATTGATTAATATCAATTCTATTGGCTCGTTATCACTTGTTTTTATTTTCATAACCTTTCACTATCGGGTCTGATTCAAACATCACAAATAGCAAATTGTTGCATTGCAAAATGTTTTGGTATTAATTTTTCAGTTCGTTATTATTTCAGCTGACTTGAAAATTCCTTTGACATTTGAAGTCGAAATACAAAACATATTAATGTACAAAACATTCTTTTCAGGGGTAAAAAAAAGAAAAGTTGCAAACATTACAAAAAAAACGATAAACCTGAAAATTATTTTTGTAGAAATCATTTTAACAGTGACAGAATAAGAAACTGTTGCCTGTTACTATCATTTCTATTCCACAAAAAAATTGGTGAACAAACTCAACAAACCCTACACCATGAAAACTAAATATATTGTGTGCAAAGAATTAGAAATGTTATCAAATTTATAATCTAAATTAAAAAAAGAACAATCTATTTTGTTTGTGTCAAATTTACAGATTGTATCTATGTGAATTTTTCATTGACATTACATGTACATAGCTACTATCAAATACCTGTGTGTCTTGATGACTCAGTTCCTAGCACCTGTTATTGATGAAAGGTGTTCATATAAATTTTTAAAGTCCCATAACTCTGGCAAATATTGGCCAAATGTTTCACATGGACAAACTGGAAGCAACATACCAATAAACAAGGAACAGACAAATAGACAAACAGACAAATGGACAAACACACAAGGACAAAAAGACAAATGGGGAAAATGAACAGATAGATAAATTGACATATAAACAATGGACACACAGACAAATGGATAAAATGTCACATGGTCAAACAGACAAATGGACAAACAAACAAATGGACAAACAGACAAATGGACAGGTAGACAAATGGACAAACAGACAAATGGACAAACAAACAAATGGACAGATAGACATACAAACAAATAGACGAATGGATAAAATGTCACATGGCCAAATGGACATACAGACAAGTGGACAAACAGACAAATGGATAAAATGTCACATGACCAAGCAGACAAATGGACAAATAGACACATGGGCAAACAGTAACATGTCCAAACAGACAAATGGACACATGGGTAAATAGTCACATGGATAAATAGACAAGTGGGAAAAAAGAAAAATGGTCCAACAGACACACGAAAACAGTCACATGTATAAATTGACTCATGGAAAAACATATGGACGAAAAGACACATGGACAAACAGACAAGTGGACAAACAGACAAATGGACATACAAATAAATAGACAAATGGACTTGTACAGACAGCCTAATATTTGATCTTAAGACATAAGAAACTAGCATTTTTATGTACATTTATCTTGCCATTAATACCACATTAAAACATAACATTTACATGTACATACGTATGTAAAATCAATTGTTTACAGCGGCAATTAGTGATAAATCTACAACTATAGAACATCTGCCACTTATACAAGTATTTAACACGTCCTTGTAAAGGTCATTAGATTTTTTACTTCAGGTACAATGTACTTTGTGACTAGAAATTTTTTCCGTCATCATCAGAAACTTCCAGCCATCGTACACATTTAAAACTGAAAATTGTTAAATTTGCCATAAAACTGCAATAAAGCAAACTTCAAAGGTAGTTTTTACCATTCTTGTACATTGGTCTATAGAGAGGTTAGCAATAGTGATTGTTTTTGAGGCTGTATAGGAAAGATAAAGTAGGAGACAAGAAGAAAATAATATGTCATTATGACCGCACACTGTAACTCCGAGTAAACAATCGGCATTGATTTACTGTTTACCTGGGCATGTGTTTTGTTTGTTAATGAGACTGATCTCAAGATAGGGTGATAAAATGAATAGCAAATAATACGTTATAGTGACAATTTTTCATTAAATTCTCATCATGATTGGGATCTAAATGGGCTGAGAAAAATACAGAAAAGATCCGAGACATGCACGAATAACATCAAATCTGACAGAAAACGAAATATATTGCGATACTAATCATATCATTAATCTGACTGTCCTCTGCCATCGCCATGTCGTTATCAAATCTTTAGTCCACTCCAATAATTCCTTACTTTCAAGTCCATTACCTGTTTTTGATCATTTCCTGTATTTCTTTGAGTTTAAGACAGAATTCATTCAACTAGTGAGCCATAATGTTGTTTAAAATGTCGTCGTATTGATAACAAAAAGGATTTGTACATAAGACCCCATATATACCTGTCACGAACTTGCTAAACTGTAGAATTAGAATTTTCAGGTAACATGAAGAAATTATTTCAGGATAAAATAGATAGAAGCACATGTGCTCTGTATTCAAGAATGCCACATATAGTTCCCAGAATATGATAGGGCCTACTTGGTCATGTGGTTAAAACATCATGTTTTAAATCAGGAAGCCTCACATCTCTGGTCAATGTGGTTTCAAAGGCTGCTGAAATCTAAGCTGATTTTGTGAGGCAGTTTGCCAGTTTACTTGCGGAAGGTCGGTGGGCTTTTGATGGATACATTGTAATCATGTTCTCTTGTCCACCATTTAAAACTGGCTGCCGCCATATAACTGAAAAATTTAAATAAACAAACATACCTTTGTTTAAAAAAGGGGAAAACAGAAATAAGTTCATGTCCTATGATATGTTTGTGAATTATATTAGATAAAATTGATATCAATAAAATCGCCCAACTTTCTTAGCCATCTTTTTTTTTAATCATTTTGATTTGGTAACCACCTTCTTGATTTTGTACTTTTGTACCTAATTTTGTAACAACCTCATTCATTTTGTAACCACCTTCAAGGTGATATCAACCTTGCCATAATTGTCTCTCTCTTAAAACCTTCTGTATGCCATCCTGAACAGACCTTAGTGTGTGACCATGCTCTTGACCATTTGATTGTGTAACCATCTTCATGACAACTTGATTGTGTAACCATCCTTTTGACCATCTGACTGTGTAATCATTCTCATACATGTAGCAATTTGATTGTGTTGCCATCCTCATGACAACTTGATTGTGTAACCATCCTCATGACAACTTGATTGTGTAACCATCCTCATGACAACTTGATTGTGTAACCATCCTCATGACAACTTGATTGTGTAACCATCCTCATGACAACTTGATTGTGTAACCATCCTCATGACAACTTGATTGTGTAACCATCCTTTTGACCATCTGACTGTGTAATCATTCTCATACATGTAGCAATTTGATTGTATTGCCATCCCCATGGCAACTTGATTGTGTAACCATCCTTTTGACCATTTGAGTGTAATCATTCTCATACATGTAGCAATTTGTGTAGCCATCCTCATGGCAACTTGATTCTGTAACCATCCTTTTGACCATCTGACTGTGTAATCATTCTCATACATGTGGCAATTTGTGTAGCCATCCTCATGGCAACTTGATTCTGTAACCATCCTCTTAACCATTTGACTGTAATCATCATCCTGACTGATCAGTTGTGTGGTTATCCTCGTGGCCACTTGATTGTGTAGACATCCTCTTGACCATTTGACTGTTATCATCCTCCTGACCAATCAGTTGTGTAGCCATCCTCTTGAAAATTTGATTGTGTAACTATTCTCTTGACCATTTGATTGTAATCATCCTCCTGACCAATCAGTTGTGTAGCCATCCTTATGACAACTTGATTGTGTAACTATCCTCTTGACCAGTTGACTGTAGTCCTCCTCCTGACCAATTAGTTGTGTAGCCATCCTTATGACAAGCATCCTCTTGACCATTTGATTGTGTAACCATCCCCTTTACAATTTAATTGATAATAATCTCCTTGACCATTTTATTGTGTAACCATCCTCTTGATCATTTATTGATAATAATCTCCTTGACCATTTCATTGTGTAACCATCCTCTTGATCATTTATTGATAATAATCTCCTTGACCATTTCATTGTGTAACCATCCTCTTGATCATTTGATTATGTAACCATCGTCTTGATCATTTAATTGATAATAATCTCCTTGACCATTTCATTTTGTAACCATCCTCTTGACCATTACATTTGATTGTGTAACCATTTGCTCGACTATTTGATTGTGTAACCATCCTCTTGACCATTTGATTGTGTAACTATCCTCTTGACCATTTGATAGTGTAACCATCCTCTTTACCATTTGATTGTGTAACCATCCTCTGACCATTTGATTGTGTAACCATTCTCTTGATCATTTGATTACACCTAATTGTGTTTGGTTTGCCTGTTAAACATAGATTTTAAGCATTGGTAGAAATAAAACAAAGAGCCATTTAATGACCTACATATCTTTTAAAAGATGCTCTGAATCTCTGTAAAAGGTTAAATCATAAATACAGTGGAATCTGTCTTGATAGACCACTTTCATGAAAGACCACCTGTCATTTGAGACCACATTTTGAAAACCACTTGGTTAAATAACCCTTTAGATAAAACCTCTTTTGAGAGACCACCTGTCTTGTAAGACAACATTTCAGTGGCAGACAAGGTGGTCTTTCAAGACAAGTTCTACTGTACATCAAATAAGGGTAGAGAGTTGCTGTCACTTCTAATTACTGGATGTATGCCCCCCTTTTATAAATTTCTGCCACCCAAAGAAAACTGATAAAATATTAAATATCACACAAGCATTGATCCAAAATAAGAATATGAATGTTCAACTGTGTATCAGGCTTTGCTTAGAATTAATGGAATGATAAAAGGTCAAATGATTTGAATACTCTGTACCTTGAAATTTTTGCTCCATTTAATTTTTTGCCGTTTTCATACTTAGATGAATAGGCTAGTTTAAATGAAAGTGAAATTTTCCAGCTAAATAAATGAAGCATGCTATCCATGAAAATAAGTTGATTGATGGTGAATTTAAGACTGGGTGAATAGGTTTTCTATCATAAAATGAATGAAAAATGTACATTTTTAAAGTATGCCAATTGCAATCTCAGGGAGTCAACAATAATGAAAATTTCCACTTGTTCTGCTGGATAAGTAGTATTTAAATCTACTTGTCTGAATCCATAAATCAAATGTAACATTTAAAGTTATTGTTTTGTGTTTCAACAAATATAATTTTTATTGAATTAATTTTTGTCTTCAAAAATTTCACTTGTCCTTTCGGACAAGTTTGAAGTAACATCCTCTTGTCCAAATGCAAAATGGACTTGTCTCGGACAAACCTTAATGTTGAACCCTGAATATATGCAAGCTTAAACAGTTGCTAGCTTTGAAATACTTGTACAGTTAAATATCTTCATAATGCCACCCTGCAACCATCCTCCCCATTTCATTTGCCACAGTGCTTAATGCCATAATTTTCTTGAGGCCACTTAAAATTTTTCCTATAATTTCATTTAAGGGTTCCCTCAACATATCACCAAACCCTTTTATGGTGCCAAATTTAGCTGAACAAGTAATAGGCAGTATAACAAGATTTTACTGAACCCAATGTCCTCAACTTCTTAGATGCATTCTATGATTTCATTTTTTTTTTATTACTTCCTGTCCTCGATGGTTTAGTTTGCGTCACCACCTGTGGCAAGGTGTGCTGCAAAAAAAAAAATAAAAAAAAAATACGAAGTTATTAATGAAAAAGAAAATGCACCTGTAGTTGTAGGTTTTGTGTCTGGCAAATTAAATCAGGTAAAATGAGTTCTTTTGAAATGATCAAAGATGTAAGACTTTCTTCTTTAGCGTGTTGTTAGTAAAACAAATTCACATAAACTAAAACTGCAATGATAGCAACCAACGCGCAAGCTGTAAAAACTATGTATGTGTACGGCCTTGGAAATCCCATTTTGTTTGAATATTGGCATTACTAAATTAAACAGGCATAAAAGACAAGCTATTACATTAAAACAGACCCATAGAGGAATTATAAGATTAAAGCCATGAAATTTATTTCAACAAATATTTTGCTACTTTCAGCTTGATCAAACATGAAAAATGCCTTAGAAATAATGTAATGGCACACCAATTCAAATTGTTGCTGATAAAAATGCAAAAGAAATAGAAAAAAATCCATAGTAATTTAAAAACAAATACGCTTTCTATCAGCACACTGGAGTTTTAAAGTGAGATATTAGGATTTGGGTTTGAATTCTGTTTTAGGGAGGAAACTCAATTTGTATGATAGGGATGTTAACCATAAAGGAAAAGAATATATCAAGAAGAGGAGCTAAGAAGATTGTTAATTGTTTGACAAAAATAAATTTGTGATACATTAAATTAAAAAAAAATCGATAAAAACAGATGTAACAGAAACCGTTTTCTGTCAATATCTGTGAGGTCACATGCACTTGTCATCCCCTGAAATCACATTTGGGACCTGCCCATTTCAAAGAATAGTTAAGTCCACTTTCAGAATTCAGGGGTGTATGATTAATAATAAAAATTTCATAACAATTTGACATGCAATATTAACTTGTTCTGCCCTGAATTATGACAGTAGACCATACTATTTATTGATTTCGGTGAGTCTAAATGTGACCGCAGGGGTTGATGAGTGGAACATGTCTACTGCAGAATACAAATTAGAAATTGGGGACCTACGTGGCCCAGTGGTTAGAGCAACAGACTTTATATCATTAAGTCTCTTACCTCTAGTCACCATGGGTTAGAGCCTTACTGGACCACACAATAAATTTATGAGAATGTTTGCCAGTTTACTTATAGACAGCTGGTGGCCTTCTGGTTGTCCCCTCCACCTTCAAGAATTGGCCAAACTGCAGTTGATACTGGCACAGTTGATTTGATCTGATTTGATTTGATTTTTTGTTTTACGCCATACTCAACAATTTTCAGTCATATAATGGGGTCCAGTTTTTATTGGTGGAGGAGAAACCCCGGTTACTGGGTAAAGACCACCCACCTTCCGCAAGAAAACTGGTACTGGCACAGAATACAATGGTGGCACATAGTACAATGGTGGCACATGTCACAATGGTAGCATATATTACAGTGGTATCACATTGTACAGTGGTGGCACATGATACAATGGTGGCACATGGTATCAATTGTTAAGTGACTGTTTCTCTGAAGAGTGCACAACATAAATAAACAAAAATTTCAGATGAGAGTCAACATGATGTTTCCTGCCACATTCAGTTAAAGGTCTCCCACTGCATAGGTATCAGACCATAGCACACATGCATGCATACAAGTATATAATTTTGGGAGACCTTTAAACAAAATTTTTTTTTGTCACACATGAAACCGTTTTAAGTGGTATGGCCGAAAAATATTGAAGCTTTATATTTCTTGTAATTGAACTAATTGCAACAGCTGAACCAATATGTTGATGACAACAGACAGATGGACAGATATACAGATAGATAGACAGACAGACACATAGATAGACAGATAGATGGACAGACAGATGGAAAGATACACATAGATGGACAGATATACAGATAGATGGACAGACATACAGATATATAAAGACAGATGTACAGACAGATAGACAGACAGAACAAGGCATATACACATATTGTCAGTTCATAGATCAGAATTTGCTTTGCAATCTGGCCAATGATGGATTTTGTTGAAGAATGCCATCTCTTAGTTTCAATTCCACAATTTCCACGATTTTTTGGAGTACTGAAGCAATAACAGGCATATGAATGCTAGAAGAATATTGTTACAAAACTGTATTACTATCAATAGGCATCTTCACTTTTTAATTATTTTTTTTTTCAGAAATATACATGACCCGAAATTGTTATTTCCATAGAAATAATTAATTTTTTCTAAGTCTTGAATACTTTTCAAGCTGCATTAGTCAAGCCTCTATTAATGCAAAACCATTTCAAAACCATTTTAGTTTTACACAATCCAATTAAATCAAGTGCATTGAAGCCATATTTTTTAATAATCGGAAAAACACCAATATGATTTTCGACAATATCGCCTTTTATAAAGCATTTCAAATTATAAATGCCAGTGATGTTACACAGTGGGAGTATACCTGTGTTTCTCCATTAAATGAATAATTCTTTATGTTATATTCTTGATGGATGCGTTTTTTATAATGTACAAAGAATTACATAAATCTACAACAATGGATTTCGAAACAAATAGAGTATAATCTTGTAGTAATGTTCTGGATTGAAGAGGTTATGAAAACTAGTGTATTGCCATGACAACATTGTGTCTTTGTTAACTCGTTGTTGTTGTTGTATTGCTGTTTAACGTCCCTCTCAAGAGTCTCTCAGTTATATGGAGATGTCACCAAATGCTGGTGAAAGGCTTAAAATTTTAGCATATGCTCGGCACTTATATGACCATAGTGCTGAGTGAGGATTCTTTTAACATGCCGACAGCTACTGTGACTCAGGACCTCAGGTTCTCATCCAAAGGACAGGAAAAGCTTTGTTAACTCATCATCCCCACAAAAACAATGGACTCTTCTGTAAAACAGTGATTTAGGCCAGTCCAAATGTGTCATTAGGGTTGAACAAGTTTCTAGAGACAATGATCTCATATCATAAACTCTTTGAGTGTTGAGCATATAGTGTTCTCAGTCATTTTTAATGTAGGGCATTGCACCATAAATCTTAAATTTCAAATAAATTCTAAAATCTTTATTCAACTTTGGCAAATCCTGAAATCTGATTGGCTGATCAGGTCAAGTTGAGACAAAATCTAAGACTTCATTATATTCTTCAGTTTTAAGGTGCTAGGCCTTGGATTTTAAATCTGAAAGTGAAAATATTCATGGACTTAAGTTAAATGTTGAGATCATCATCTAAACTTTTGGTATACTCTTATTCACACAAGATGACGTGGGTGGAGTAACCTTTTCATTATCATACAGGTGATTCTATTGACTTTTCAGTAATGACAAGCTGCACAGAAAAAAAAATTGTTTTATTCATCACTGGATACTCTCTTATGTATGGTGACGAGTAGAAGTGATTCCTCTTGCCAGTGGGTCATTTTGAATTAAGTGGGAAAGTTTGCCAGTTTTCTTGCGGAAGGTCGGTGGTCTTTACCCGGGTAACCGGGGTTTCTCCTCCACCAATAAAAACTGGACGCCATCATATGACTGAAAGATTGTTGAGTATGGCGTAAAAAAAAAAATCAAATCAAATATTGCCAGTGTAATTTTAATGTTTTGCTTTATTACCTAAAATTTAAACCTTTACAAGCCAAGAAAGGGTTCACAAGACTCCACCCCTCCAGCTTGTATGGATTTTACTACAGCATCCATTACAATTGTGTACTAGGAGGGTCTTGGACTCTGACATTTTCAGATCATATTTTATCACACACTTGTCACTTAAGGTCCTAAGATACATCCTGACCATATTTGGTCATATATTGTTAGAACCATGGACATCCTATCTGTATGTGTATTTTATGTATTGGCATGTCTTGAACACCATTGTATCTGTATTTATGGATCTGTATGACACACCTTTTGAATGCTCCATTAGCTATTGTTCCTTAGACATTTCCACATTCTGAAATTATTTTCCATCAGTTTCACTTCAACAAGTAGAAGCAGGGATATATGAAAAAGAAAGGATATTTTTGTCCCACCATGGACAGGCGTATGTACCGTTTTATCAAGTCAGAATTCGTCTGTTTGCACCCTAGTGTGTAGACAAACTACACATGATAAGACATCTCAGTGTAATTTTTATAACTTACAGCTTCTTTGAAATGAGAATGGAGTGCATAAAAAGTTGTGTCAGACTTTATTTACCTGCATAAACATGTCTTTGAATCATGGGAGAAAAATAATCAAACATAGGTGTCTTGAGTGGAAAAGGGAAATCTCGACCCTCGTGGTAAGATCTGAAACAGGTTTCACTGCACATGAATTTACAAAATCACTTCAACCTGATTAACTTAAGTTGGTCCATAGCTATTAGTATTTGAAGGAATTTTTTTTTTATAAAAAAAGTTCAAGCCCAGTAAAATTACATGTTAATTCATTGCTTCATCTTCTTTTATTTTTATTTTCAGAGAATGTGGTCAAGGGGAGACAACTGAGAACTTGTAAGTAAAATTTATAATAATCTTAGATAATAACAGTGAACACTAATTACAAACATTTGCCTTCTCTTGTATTACATGTACTTGTCCATTACTGATAAAATACCAGAATGTGAAATATACATCCGCAGAGAATATGTATACACGATTAGAAAACATGGCTATGGATGTAACAACGTTTTCATTGTATATTTCCTGAACATATATCTGTAATAGATGGAGTGTCCATATGCAGAAAAATCAGATGAGTTGAAATTCAAAGTTTAATGGCTAGTTCCAATTTTTATGGATCGACAAATATGTTAATTAAAATTTTTGTTATCTCGGATTCCGGGTATCTCAAAGCAATGGGGGTGGTCCCACGAAGTTCAACATAACGAGATTCCATTGTATTTGTATATAGATATGAAACCCTCGATATCAGTTGATTGATAGATTGATTGATGTTTTCTTTGATAGGTTTCTCTCTCACAGTATCAGTGTGTGATGTGTACAAACATCAATAATTGAACCCGTCCCATAATTAGATAAACCAAATACTTGCCTACATCCCATTTTTCATTTTGTAACCTACCATAATTGCCAGTGGCTATAGACAAGTTGCCAAGTAAGATAAATCTACCTTTTTTAAAAAAAAAAAAAAAGGAAAGAAAGGAAAAGAAACCTTTAACAAAGAATGAATGCTTATCAGAGTGCATTTTTTGTCAATATGGATGCCATTTGAGTGACTGGTATGGCAGGAAAGAAACCTTTAACAAAGAATGAATGCTCGTCAGAGTGCATTTTTTGTCAATATGGATGCCATTTGAGTGACTGGTATGGCAGGAAAGAAACCTTTAACAAAGAATGAATGCTCGTCAGAGTGCATTTTTTGTCAATATGGATGCCATTTGAGTGATTGGTATGGCACCATGAATGTTTATCTGTCACCCAAATGGCATCTATATCGACAATACATGCACTCTGACAAGCGTTTGTATGTTATATTTGCATATCATACACAGTGAACACTCTTTACAACGACCATGTTTGTTCCCACATAGGATTGACGTTATATCCAATTTGTCACTAACGAAATTGATGTGGTGGGCATTTTATAGTTAGCTCACTTGATTATCATTTATGCATATAAATAAAACAGTAAGTCATAACGATTCTTACTATGTTATTTTACACTATTTTCACCCTTTTAATTGTCATATTTATGCAAGATAATCTTGTAAACATCGATGCACAATTATTTTTTAGTCGCATATAGTAAATCGGTGATGTCGTAAAATGCATGGATCATGTACAAAAAAATTGAATGTACCTGATTCCGAGTTGGATTCTTTATCGTTTAAATAAAAATCGCGGAGATTGCTGATACAAATTAATTAAAAATGCCTTTCATAAATAAAATCTTACTAAAATGTCTACGACTGTCGCAAAATTTGAAGTCGGAGTCGGATACCGAATATTCCGTTGTAATGAGTATTTTTTATGTACATGTACATTTGTTCCCGAGCGATTCTTGTCCGATACTGAATATTTCGTTATAATGAATGTCGTTGTAAAGCGGGTTCACTGTATTTGCATTTTCATACTGAACAACAAAATAATGAGAATGGAATATCGCTCCTTATACGTGATCAGTCTCATTATGATGGAACAGCAAAGTTCAAGGTAGAACAGTAAAGTCAAAGAGTTTTTCTGAATGATATATATCTTGGTGTGACATCACGTTGTTTCTGAGGATACATTATTGTGTGAAGTCATATGAGGAACTTTATTTATAGCCGATATAAATACCTTGTAGACTAACACTGAGTCTGTAGGAGAAGACTTCTGCGGGAAACGTAAATATAAATTGATGTACTTCAAAAGTATGCTCTCCAAGAATACAACTTCCTTTTTGTATATGTGGGAAAAATGACGAAATGAGAAAAAAAAATCTTGTTAAAAAAAGGGAACTAGCTGTCTAAATTTTTAGCTAGATTTGGGTTTCTCATCATGAAGGGATTATAAGATAACCGGATTAATTCAGTGTAAAGCGAGTCATCGGCGTATAAGATTATCTGTCTTTTTAGCTGTCAATCATTTGTCACCGAGAGATATTCAATTTCTACATTGTAAAGCTTAATGGCTGTAAATGTACCGTTACATAGAATATATTTCTTCTACTTGTGTGTCTATATAAATGCACAAGAAAACGGTTTAATCGCATGAATTTCATTATTTCGTATTTGAATTATATTGCGGAACCTTGCCTAAAGACCTGACCTAACATTTAAGACTACATGTACAGTAAAACCTACTTTAGTGACCACCTGTGTATAAAGACCACCTGGTCACAAAGACTATCCCCAGTAGTACCATTTGTGTACAAATCAACCTCTGTATAAATACCGCCTCCCTATATAGACCAGTTTTTTTGTGTCCAAAAGGTCAGGTCGTTATATACAAGTTACACTGTACATGTATTAATAGGCAGTATCTTGAGATTTTCTAAATGCACCTTATCGCAGACCCCCACTTAATAGATCAGTGCATTAATCAGGGCCTCCTTGGTCAAGTGGTTAGAACATTGCACTTTAAACCATCAAGTCTCTTCCTGGATACATCGTAACCAGGTTCTCTCCTCCACCAACAAAAAACTGGCTGCCACAATATAACTGAAAAATTGTTGAGTGTGGCATAATCCAACATTCAAATTCAAAATTCAAGCACAAATATTGTTGTTCAAAATTACTTTAGTTCTTGTGGTTTTTTCTACTATTTTCCTATAGAGCAAGGGGTCATACAAGGGCTTATCATAATTGGTGTTTTCTATTTTACTCAAGTGGTTTTTTTTTCATTTTTGATATCATGTTGCCATAAAAACACTTCAATTTAGCATACATATGGTGGCTATGATTAGAATAACACTTTGATTTAGCATAATTGTGTTGGGTATGTTTTGTATAGCACTTTGATATAGCATATATATCAAGGATATATTTTGTATAGCACTTTAGTTTAGCATATATATCATCAATATATATTGTATAGCACTTTGATTCAGCATGACTTAAGCATGTGCTGTGGACTGCACTGAAAAAATCGGGCAGCGCAGACTGAGCATGTGCTGAGGTTGTGTTGGTTATAACACTGATGAAGTGCTTAGCTAATCATTTATGAACGGCTGCTTGGTTTTAAATGGCTTTTTTTTTAGTACTGCTTTGGCAAAACATAGTTAGTTATCTAGTTTGTATAAAGCTATCTTGTTTTACAGTCAAATTTGCATTAAAGGTCACCTCTGTATAAAAGGCACCTGCCTATAAAGGCCATTCAAACATAACCTTTGTTAACATTTATATAATGGATAAAATTCATTAAAATGGCCATCTGTATAGAAGGGCTACTTTTGCCTGTTCTCTTGACTGGCATTTATAGACAGATTTGACTGTATCTTGTTCCTTGATCAAACTTAACTATCCAGGTTTTAAATACAGTGGAACCTAACTTTACATTTAAGACTGTATATATTCTGTCTCTTGAAAATCAGATAGGCCCGACCAGAATTTGAATTGAATTTTGAATAGGGTTTTACACCACACCACACAATTTTTCAGTTATATGGTGGCAGTCAGTTTTTAATGATGGAGAGAACCCGGTTACAATGTGACTGAGGAGAGACCACTGGCCTTGCATATGTAAAATGGCAAACTTTCTCACAAAAATCGGCTTAGGTTCCAGCAGGGCTTGAACATGTGCTGACCAGAAATGAGAAACTTTCATGGTTCAAAGCGTGATGCTCTAACCACTTGGCCCTACCAGACTCTACAGACTTGAGTGGTAGTCTACCAATTTTTAGACTGATCTTCCACTTAAATCTTCCATTTTCTTGGCATTTCTAGCAAACCAGTAATTTTTTTTTCATTTCATGTTTGGCTTAGGGGAGGCTATAATTGTTTACAATAAAGCTCTCATTCTGTTGTGTTCTCTGTATAATACAGCTTAAAAAAATTGAAGAAATATAGTCACCAAAATGCTGCAAAAATGTTGAGTGAAATGCAACCTCTTTTGGTGTGTGAATGTACCTCTTTTTGGTCATCAGAGGTTTTAACATGTCTACCAGGGCATGGGACCATAAAACTTAAGAATTACATAAGTCTAAATATTTTACTCAACTTTGGGTAATCCTGTAATCTGATTGGCTGAACAGGTAAAGTTGAGAAAATTCTCAGACTTGAGTAAATTCTCAACTTTTATGGTGCTGGGCCCAGAATCCCACTAACATGTACAAGACCACCCTGCTGATCAAACAAATTTGAGTCAGACATATAACTTATTCACCCCTAGAGACATATTTGGACTGGTCTCAGTCATTGATTTAAAGAAAATTCCATTGTTTTTCAGGGGTTGATGAGTAAATGGTCTTTTGATAAAGACAAAGTTCCACAGGTAGTTACATGTACCTTGTTTTATATAACTGCTTTACGTTGTTTTGAATAGAATGGAACCAGCCTTGAAAGATCACCCTTTTTGCCACTGAAATGTGGTTCTCTCAAGACAGATGGTCTCTAAAAAGAGGTTTTAATTGCAGAAATACATGGACATTGTATTTCACTGAATGGTTTTCCAAATTTGGTCTCAGGAGACAGGTGGTCTTTGAAGACAATGACCTCTCAAGACAGGTTACACTGTGCATGTACGTGTATATAACGTAAAATTATTAAGTGACTGTCTTGTATACTTTTTTTAATTATTACTGCTTGGTTATAGAGCTATCTAGTTTTTGTCTCGCCATGACGAAGTCGCAAAAGCGAGACATAGGTGCTGCTTTCCCAACAGCGACAGCGTCAAACTTTGCATTTAGCTCTGTTTGACTGGGAACATTTTTTGGATTTGGGGGGAATTTTTTTGTTTTTGGACATACTGTTTCTTGCACAACTTTGCTGTGTTCAGATCAATGTTAAGATTACATGATTCTTGGTTTATTAATCAACCCCTGAAAAAACAATGGACTCTTCTGTAAATCAATGACTTGGACTAGTCCAAATGTGTCTTTAGGGGTGAATGAGTTAATGACAGTACTGTACGTGTACTTATTACAGCGATAATCATATTAATGCCTTTCGCCCTCAAGTCATTGTGCTAGTTCACATGCAGCGCTAAAATTTCTCCATTCTGTCATTCTTCTTACATGGTAAAACTAATGGTATCTATAGTACAAAATAATATCTATTGCGTGTAGTTTAGTGTGTGCTGTTATGATAACAGTATGGTCTGTCGTATTTGCACAAATTCAGCAGTGTGCTAATAAGTCCACACCAACTCAAAGTGCTAAAATATGAGTGCACTAATTTAAATAAACATGCAGTATATGGTTGGTGATAATTTGGATGGAGGTTCCATTAGGGTAGAACATCGTTCTTATTGATGCGCATTGGGGTCTTTCGGGTGATATGTGCCCCACCTCCTTAAATTTATTCTTTTATGTATCTCTTGAAAACCATTCACATGTCTACTCCTAAGCCATATATATTCTTGTTTATTGTGGGTAGACATATTTATTGTTGGGGGGGAGGGGGTTCCTGCTTCACACACACCCTGAAAATTATATTTTTATTTATAATTTAAAAACCGTTTGCAACAACCCCACCCTCAAACCATATATATTATTGATTGTTATAGGGAAACACATTCAGTGGTATATGGGGATCCCTGGGGGTCCTGCCCCACCCTCTGAAATATATATTTTTACTTATAACTTAAAAACAGTTCAAAGCCCCACGCTTAAATCATATATATTATTGATTGTTATGGGAATACACATTCATTGGTGTATCTGGGGGTCTTGCTCCATCCCCAAAATATACATTTTTACTTATAACTTAAAAACTATTCACAGCCCCACCCTTAAATCATGTATTTTATTGATTGTTATGGGGAGACACATCTAGTGGTGCATATAGGAGTCCTGCCCCACTTCCTGAAATCTATATTTTAACTTATAACTTGAAATACATTCACATCCCTGATCGTACACTTATTAATACAACATGTTACAAGTATACTTTGCTACATTTAATGTCAAAGCAGGGACCGTCGAGACATATAATTATGTGTAATTTTTGTTAAACAGCTGTCTTGCTTTTAAAAGTTACTATTTGGTTATACATGTATATTACCTTTCCAGAAACAGAAATCTCCAAATTTACTCAGTACTCAAGCTCAACTAATTTTTCATTATTTTTAGGTAAAACACACAAAATTTACAAATTTATTCTGCAACTGGACATGTTTTCATATCAATGACAGCATTTATTGCTCATTTGAAGAAAAATATTCAATATATATATATATATATATATATATATATATATATATATATATACATGTATATATATATATATAAATGTTTGGGTACATATTGAAATTTTGTGTACCATTCTGAATGTAGTTCATATTTTACCAGAAAATCATAAGTATAACCTAGATATTTCGTTATGTCAATGGTGAAAATTAGTACCGTGGAACCTGTATTGAGAGATCATTGTCATCAAAGACCATTTGTCTTAATTGAGACCACATTTTGAAATTAGAGTAAAACTTGCTTTAGCCACCATCCGTGTATAAAGAAAGGCAGTGGCAGAAAGGATGGTCTCTCAAGACAGGTTCTGCTGTAATGTTTTCCCATTCAGTCACATACAGATGTCTTTCAAATGACTATAATGTCAAAATAATACTATAAAAGTTGAGAGCTTGAATATGGAGTAAATTAAAATGGCGACACTGGCCCTAGAATACGAACCAACTTTTGTTACAGAAATCAACATGTAGGATATATATTTACTATACCTCCCATCTGATACTTATCAAAGTCATATACAACATCTTACGGACTTACAGCAAAAGTAAAGGAACATAGATACATCTACAAAATCTATTTTACATGTGTCATGTTATTTTATGTTTTCCATTGTTGTTTCTTTTATTTTAGAATAAAGTCAAACTTGTATATATTAAAGGTTAGTTACTGAAGGGAACTGGCAAAAGTAGCTATCATAGGCAAGTGAAATTTGAAGGTTATTTTTGAATGGCCATTGCAGGCTGATGCCCTTTGTGTAGAGGTGGCATTTAATGCAAGTTTGATTGTATACAAATACATTATACAGAGAGACCTGTCTTGAGAAACCACATCTGCCACTGAAATATGCTCTCTCTAGACAGGTGGTCTCTCAAAAGAGGTTTTATTTAGAGGTTTAATTAGCCAAATGGAATTCAGAATGTGGTCTCAAAAGACAGGTGGTCTTCCATGGGAGTGGTCTCTCAAGACAGATTCCACTGTATAACTTATTGTGCCGAAAATAAATGATACCAATACACCAGACACATACTACAAGCACATTATCATGCTTAGGCCAAGAAAAAAAAAGTAATTTGGTTCCCAGGCCCCACCACATGTACTTTTTTCCCCTCGCGTTCAATTTTTTAAACCACTTTATCTTTAAAAAATGCTTCACATATTTTCCGGACTTTGTGTCCGTTTTCATTCTGAACTCTATTATGTACATGGTCTTGATCTTTCAAGGGTTTGTATGCTTAGATCACATCTTGTGATATTATACAGTCATGTAGATAGTGAATTTAGTGCATCGTTTGTACATTTGCAGTCATGTGACATGGTATTATGATTAAAAGAAAAACAAAATCTGCCTGCCACATTTAATAAGAAAAAAAGTGGCCTAAAAACCAATTTTTTAAAAATTTTCTTTTGCTTGGCCTTATATCTCTGGTTGTACTTTACAAAAGTAGATATAAATAGTCATATCTCATTAAAATGTATATTGATCACGGATAAAACTGAGAAACAAGATCCTACAAATACATAATTAGTAAAATAAGACAGTTATCTAGATCTCTTTGTAATGCGAATAAACCTTATGGATCAATGATTGATATTAAAGTAAAATTTTGTTGATAAAATAATCCATATTCTTGTATCACTTTGATGGTCATTTAAAAGTAAAAGTGCACAGTTTATATGACAAAAAGAGACAGAAAACAGACGTATGGTTTATAAAGAAAGTAAATATTGAACTATGAGGAAATGATCTAATGCTAATGATGATGTCAATTTCCTAGCAAAAAATGTTGTGATTGCCAACTGCAAGTCTTACAATTACATGTTATAACGGTCCCTACAATTACATGTCATAATGGTCCCTACAATTACATGTCATAATGGTCCCTACAATTACATGTTATAATGGTCCCTACAATTACATGTCATAATAGTCCCTACAATTACATGTCATAATAGTCCCTACAATTACATGTCATAATGGTCCCTACAATTACATGTCATAATGGTCCCTACAATTACATGTCATAATGGTCCCTACAATTACATGTCATAATGGTCCCTACAATTACATGTCATAATGGTTCCTACAATTACATGTCATAATAGTCCCTACAATTACATGTCATAAATGGTCCCAACAATTACATAGTCATAACAGTCCCTACAATTACATGTCATAATGGTCCCTACAATTACATGTCATAACGGTCCCTACAATTACATGTCATAATAGTCCCTACAATTACATGTCATAATGGTCCCTACAATTACATGTCATAATGGTCCCTACAATTACATGTCATAATGGTCCCTACAATTACATGTCATAATGGTCCCTACAATTACATGTCATAATGGTCCCTACAATTACATGTCCCTCATAATGGTCCCTACAATTACATGTCATAACGGTCCCTACAATTACATGTCATAATGGTCCCTACAATTACATGTCATAATGGTCCCTACAATTACATGTCATAATGGTCCCTACAATTACATGTCATAATGGTCCCTACAATTACATGTCATAATGGTCCCTACAATTACATGTCATAATGGTCCCTACAATTACATGTCATAACGGTTTCTCTTAAAGCGATATGAGCTGTCATAGGTGAAAATTTTACATGCCCATTTTATGTAATATTTTATCTCATACATACCAGTATTCCAAAGAGACTATCTGGTGGTTAGAATAACAAATACATGTACCAGTATATAATTGCAACAATCTTGCCAAAGGTAACCAGTAATATCAGTTATTGTTTGTCCACCATTATTTTGAGCATTGCAAATTAACTTTTGGTAAATTTTTACAAAGATTACAAAGTGTCCAATAAACACGTGCTATTTGCAGTTAATATACATTCTATTCTTATTACCCTTTTTCGTTGTTTCAAAACATTCGTCTCTGAAATTGTCCACGTGCAGGGTATATCAGGTGATCTCAACCCATTTTTTACTTGTCCCATCACATTCTCGGCTTTATCATTCTTGACACATATAATAATAAACTGCCCAACTCCGAAAGACATCGCGACATGATTGTAAAACATGAGGTACGCATATTTTTCAGTTATATTGTTTTGATTTTATCAATGTCAGCATTCGGGGTAACATTAAAGATCTGGAAAAATTTCTTTTTGTGAATTGATATATTTATTCATATATTCATCTGATTTTTTTCTGGTATTTAAAATAGCGTTGAAAAGCATATATTTTACATAATAATTGCAAAACATCCTGTATTTTAAAAGCAAATATAAAACACATAAAATCGGCTGACTTAAAAATAGTCCGAGCCCGTAAAGGACCGAGATCCACTGACCGAATTACGAAGTACATTTGATGTGGCGAAAGAGTTTATCTGAAAGGTCATTGCAAATGGAAATACAGCTGGATTTTTTAGGGTACGAGAAAACATAAATTCTAACAAAACAAATAACTTTGAAAAGAAGATCTTTTACAACGTTTCACATGTTTGATAATGTATTTGAACACACATTTTATCATATTCTCGACTATATGTCGGAGGACAAAAAGAATCTTTGTGACAGCTTATATCACTCTAAGTGTATAGCTCTTGTCTTTTTTTTTTTCTTTTTTGCAGCAAATAAACAAAAAATAGTTAAATTGGTTAGAAATTAAAAAAGAACCATTATTGTAATCTGGGTTGCATTTTATCAAAAATATGTAAGTCTTCATTAACACAGGGGCATAATTTAGGAACGTTTTATAAAGAGTACCCTAACTCTAGTCTTCAGGCATATTCACACATGTTAAAATTAGATTTTGATGTTTCATGAAAAGTTTTACCTGCTACATTTACAATGCATAACACAATTACAGCAATGACCTAGGTCTACACATAGCCTCTGGGTAGTTATAAAGAACTGACCTGATTTGGTCATAAGTCACAAGACCTAATTCTATGTAAAATTGTTTCTGCTTAGACCTGCTCAGAAACAAGCAATAAGGATTTCTGCTTAAACCTGCTCAGAAACAAGCAATTATGATTTCTGCTTAAACCTGCTCAGAAATAAGCAATTATGATTTCTGCTTAGACCTGCTCAGAAACCAGCAATTATTATATCTGTTAAAATCTGCTTAGAATTAAGCAATTAGGATTTCTGCTTAGACCTGCTCAGAAACAAGCAATAAAGATTTCTGCTTAGACCTGCTCAGAAACAAGCAATAATGATTTCTGCTTAGACCTGCTCAGAAACAAGCAATAAGGATTTCTGCTTAGACCTGCTCAGAAACAAGCAATAAAGATTTCTGCTTAAACCTGCTCAGAAACAAGCAATAAGGATTACTGCTTAGACCTGCTCAGAAACAAGCAATAAAGATTTCTGCTTAGACCTGCTCAGAAACAAGCAATTAGAATTTCTGCTTAAACCTGCTCAAAAACAAGCAATTAAGATTTCTGCTTAGACCTGCTCAGAAACAAGCCTTACAATTTCTCTATAAGATACTAATTCATAGTGCATCACAGAATTTTGTTTGGCTTTTGTCAGTGTGATTGACATGGATAGAAAAATCATCAATTTATGGTCTCTTTTATTTGTATTAGATGCAACTGATTCATGATTTTACTGTGTAAGCAATCTTATATACATGTTTATTGTTTCTGAATCACCTAGTATTAATTCTAAAATACCAAGCTTGTATTCATACATGCGGTTACTGATCTTTGACGGTTTAATAGCAAGTGATTTGGATGCAAAAGGGGAGTCTTCAACAGACTGTAAAAGAATATACTAATCAAACACATACTTATTTTGGAGTGATTTTTGTGAAATTGACTAATTTTCTTTTTTTAAGTTGAAGAGTTTCAGCCATCATTTGTGATTTAGTTGAATGACAAAGCATTTGAAATTAAATGGAAATTCAGTCAAAGAGTTTCATGATTAAAACAAACTTAATCTTCATCATTTACATTGCAATTGAACAGTAGAACCAGTTTATAAAGAGTACTGGCAGTTGACTAGCTCTTGCTAGGGCTATATTTTGACAACAGATTTGCAGTATTTGACCATGCTTGGTCATAATTGAAGAAACAAGAGTACCCAATGGACCTTAATGGTCAACTGTGTGAAATGTACGATTACAGTAAGAGAATGCTCATCATTGGTTTAAAAAAGAGGATATTTGATGATATACAATGTAGCCTACCATGATAGACCCTTTTGGGAGAACCTATGGGTGCAATCCTTTTTTTAATCCAGTCAGTTAGGTTGTCTGTATATTAAGGTTCCTCTGTATATATTCTCCTCTTTAAATCAGTCCATCAGATGACCTTAATTGTGCTGCTCCACTGTATTTTTCCACTTTCTGTCAGTAAGGTGGTCTTAATAGGAAACTTCCTCTGTATTTATTTTCCACTTTGAGTCATTCACTAAAGGCGGTCTTAATAGTGAGGTTCCACTTTTTCTTCCCTTTGAGTCAGTCAGTGAGGTGGTCATAATAGCAAGGTTCTACTGTTTTATTCTCTACTTTGAGTCAGTCTTAATAGTGAGGTTGGACTATTTATTTTTCACTTTGAGTCAGTGAGTAAGGTGGTTTTGATAGTGAGGTTGGACTATTTATGTTTCACTTTGAGTCAGTGAGTAAGGTGGTTTTGATAGTGAGGTTGGACTATTTATTTTTCACTTTGAGTCAGTGAGTAAGGTGGTTTTGATAGTGAGGTTGGACTATTTATGTTTCACTTTGAGTCAGTGAGTTGTGGTTTTTAAAGTGAGGTTGGAGTAACTTTGGTCAGTGGTAAGGCAGTTTTGATAGTGAGGTTGGACTATTTATGTTTCACTTTGAGTCAGTGAGTAAGGTGGTTTTTAAAGTGAGGTTGGACTATTTATTTTTCACTTTGAGTCAGTGAGTAAGGTGGTTTTGATAGTGAGGTTGGACTTTATTTTTGTTTGAGTCACTTTAAGGTCAGTGATAGTAAGGTGGACTATTTATTTTTCACTTTGAGTCTGTGAGTAAGATGGTTTTGATAGTGAGGTTGGACTATTTATTTTTCACTTTGAGTCTGTGAGTAAGGTGGTTTTGATAGTGAGGTTGGACTATTTATTTTTCACTTTGAGTCAGTGAGTAAGGTGGTTTTGATAGTGAGGTTGGACTATTTATTTTTCACTTTGAGTCTGTGAGTAAGATGGTTTTGATAGTGAGGTTGGACTATTTATTTTTCACTTTGAGTCAGACAGTGAGATGGTCTTAATATTCAGTTGAACTGTATTTATTCTTCACTTTGAGTCAGTCAGTGAGGTGGTTTTGATGGTGAGCTTCCACTCTACTTTTCTAAAGGAAGAGTCAATCAGGTGGTCTTGATAGTGAGGTTGGACTGTATTTATTTTCATTTGAGCCTGTCAGTTAGGTGGACTCGATAGTGAGGTTGAACTGTATTTATTTTTCAATTGAGTCAGTCATTTAGGTGGTCTAGTTAATCAGGTTGGACTGTTTTTATTCTTCAATTGAGTCAATCAGTTAGGTGGTCTTCATAGTGAGGTTGCACTGTATTTAGTCATTAAGTGAGTCTGTCAGTTAGGTGGTTTTGATAGTCAGGTTGGACTGTATTTATTCGTCAGTTAGGTGGTCTTGATTGCAAGATTCCACTGTATTCTAATATATAATCTAAGTCATATTAATCATTTACATCATACTTACAAGGATAACACTACTAATCTATTTCCATGGGTGTTCTGTCTTGTCAGTTTCACGGGAAGACAGAATAAATATTTTCACCTAGACCATTTTATGCCAAATTAATCTACAGTTTCTATTATCATCAGAACTGCATTTCTAAGACTGACATGTAATTTTACTGGCATGTAAATTTTTGATTAACTCCTGAAGAAGTGATTATACACCTGGCCTTGAAGGAAAAAACCACCCAGGTATTGTAAGAGTTCTTCTTGCCATCTCTACATTTCACTAGTGTTGTAATGTTAGATATCAAAACAAATAGGATAAGACGAGGGTACACATTATCATGCCATCATAAAAAAATTCTGATGTATCCTGATTCAGGTTCTAGAAATTAGTCTGAAGTTTATCATGCACCCCCCACCCCCCCCACCCCCCCCAAAAAAAACCCAGATGATCAGGCCCAGCCAGGGAGGTGTTTTTTATCTGTCCATTTGTTACATTGTTATTTCTGCTGAAGTTTTCCCCCTAAAACTTTGATCAAATTAGGTACAGTGGAACTTGATGTGTAACAAATTCCATCATGGTTGTGTGTTACATAACCGTGTAACAAATTCCATCATGGTTGTGTGTTACATAACCGTGTAACAAATTCCATCATGGTTGTGTGCTACATAATCGTGTAACAAATTCTATCATGGTTGCACATTGAACACAAGGAGCCTCTCCGGAGCCACCGTGTGTGGCAAGGGCTTTGAGTAGTCACGCTGCACGTTAAATCAACTTTTGACTTGACTTGACAGTGGAACCTGTCTCGATAGTTCAGTCATGAAGGATCACCTGTCTTTTGAAATCAAAATTCTGAAAACCACTTGACCACCTGTCTTTTGAAATCGAAACTCCGAAAACCACTTGGCTAATTGATCCTTTATATAAAACATTTTGAGAGATCATCTTTCTTAGGAGACCACATTTCAGTGGCAGATACGGTGGCCTCTTATCAATGCAGGTTCCACTATATTCTCTTTTCTTTTCTTAAGTCGCTCACCTGGCAAAATTGGTCAACATTGCAGAAAACATAAAAAATGTGTAAAAGATAAAATGGCTAATAAACATGAAATATAGTAGGCTTCGGGCCAGGTGAGCTAATAAACAGCAACAAACAACCAAATTATATCAAATCTGGTTTATGATAGCCATGATCAAGTATCTATTTATGATCAAATACATATAGAATGGTATGTATTAACAGACTAAGTCAACACTTTCTTCATACAGGCAACTTCAATTATTGATTTCAGGAAAATTAAAGTAGTGAATGGTTCAATCATACCATCAAATTGTAATCATTCACTAGTTTTCCAAGATCAACCATGTTTTTTTCTCTTAACAGGTTCTGTCATACCAACTAGTAATGCAATGGTTCCATCGGACCAACTAGTTGTAATCACTGACTGGTTCTGTCAGACCATCTTGTTGTAATAATTGCCTGGTTCTGTCAGACCAACTATTTGTAATTACTGACTGGTTCCATCAGACCAACTAGTTGTAATTACTAACTGGTTCCATCAGACCAACTAGTTGTAATCACTGACTGGTTCTGTCAGACCATCTTGTTGTAATTACTGACTGGTTCTGTCTGACCAACTAGTTGTAATTACTGACTGGTTCTGTCTGACCAACTAGTTGTAATTACTGACTGGTTCTGTCTGACCAACTAGTTGTAATTACTGACTGGTTCCATCAGACCAACTAGTTGTAATTACTGACTGGTTCCATCAGACCAACTAGTTGTAATTACTGACTGGTTCTGTCTGACCAACTAGTTGTAATTACTGACTGGTTCTGTCTGACCAACTAGTTGTAATTACTGACTGGTTCTGTCTGACCAACTAGTTGTAATTACTGACTGGTTCTGTCTGACCAACTAGTTGTAATTACTGACTGGTTCCATCAGACCAACTAGTTGTAATTACTGACTGGTTCCATCAGACCAACTATTTGTAATTACTGACTGGTTCTGTCAGACCAACTATTTGTAATTACTGACTGGTTCCATCAGACCAACTAGTTGTAATTACTGACTGGTTCCATCAGACCAACTAGTTGTAATTACTGACTGGTTCTGTCTGACCAACTAGTTGTAATTACTGACTGGTTCCATCAGACAAATTGTTGTAATTATTGACTGGTTCTGTCTGACCAACTTGTTAGAAATGATGTCAAATTTGATAACAGTTAAGTGTATTAAATTCTAATCAATTTACTATAAATAGAACATATGAGCAACTGGGCTTGCTTACATGTAACTCATCAACCCCTGAAAAACAATGGACTCTTCTGTAAATCAATGACTTAGACAAGTTCAAATGTGTTTTTAGGGTGAATTGGTTATCTGATGCCACTTGCAGATGTATTTGGTGTTTTTTTACTTAAAAATGACCAAGGTTCAGCTTCTAGCTTCTAATAAAATGACATGAATTTCAGGTGATATATACATGCAATATGATTATCATAAATATGATATATAATCTACAGGTAAAAGCATAATAAGTAACCTACAGGTGAGGAAAAGAATATCATCAATATAATTCATAATAAACAGGTGTAATGTAATTAGTAACTTGTACAGGTAATCAAGTACATCATAAAAGTGATTATAATCTTCAGGTGCAAATACAGGTACTATAAAATGATGATAAATAATTCATATGTCATAGGTCTAAAGAAAATAATGTAGGAATGGTCAAATAATGTATATCATGCATGGTTCATGGTGGAATTGTAGATTGGGGCAATTTATATATCTGTCCATCGAGTGCTTTAATAGGCCTATCTCCCACAATCTGTACTGAAAATAGATATAGATATGTACATGTTACAAGTCCAAATATAGGCAATCATCTTAGAATAAACGGATCACTGTTAATGTCCGATAAAGGCAGCATGAAGTCAAATTAATGAAGAAATGGTCATCTCACTTAATAGTACCAATCAATACCTAAACATAAATCTCATAAATACACAATACAGGAAATCCGAGTGTGCTGCTTCTATTTAGATATGCATTATATTATGGACTTCAGCATTGGAAACTTAACCTAAATAGGTCTTGTGCATTGGAGCACCAGCGGAACGACATAAATGATAAACTGGACCAAGATATATACACTACATTTATGTGAGTAGACTTTATTTTAAAAAGTTGATAATTGTAAGTTTTAGAGACAAACAAAAAATGTACCGGAGGAACGCTTTCACACTGAAGCTGTGGTTTGAAAGGTTGAAGCAGGGATTGAAAATTCCTTAAGTGCGAGGTCCAGGACCTACATGTTTTACTTTCTTGCTGTGTAGGTCCAAGGTCCAAAGACCTAACAAGTCTGAATCAATGAATGACTATTCTGTCAATTTCTTTATTTCTAAACTTTATTTATTTCCTTTGTAATGTTAAATTGTCATTTTCTCATATGATTTTGGTAGTTTTTGGTTTATATAATTTTGTGTTCCCACCTTTGATAATTGTTATTGTATTGATTGATTATATTAAAACTCTGACCTAGATATATTGTTATTGGACCCATATGTTAGAGAACCGGACCCAGGAAAAATTTAACTAAAAAGTCCTGGACCCAAGCAGCTAAAATAAAAATTTTCAGCCTCTGTTAAAGGGTGCACATGTTTATCAGTGATTGTAAGATTTAGGGGGTTACCCTGTGACTGTTTTTTTTACAAAAGCTGATAGGGTATCGGTGATTCCTGTATCAAAAATGAAGTTTCAATCTGATCAAAAGCCGAGTGGTGACGTAATACGAGTTTTCAATGTCACTGACCAATGAAGTAACACAAAACAAAGAGATTGCATTAGAATGTTGGTTGCCCAACAGTTTTAGGACATCATTCCCTGTGCTGTCAGATATCACAAATATCTAGTCTAAGGACATGTGCTTTATTCACTCCATCTTAAATTGGCCCTTAATAATCACTGAAGTCTCATGGATAGTGTGTCTGGCTGTACTTCATTTATTTAGCTTGAAAATATCACTTTCATTTCAAATTTGCCCTCTTACCTAAGGATGAAAATTAAACTTGAGCAAAAATTTTACAGGTGTATAGTATAGTGGGAGTACTTCCCTTTATTTAGCTTGAAAATACCACTGTGATTTACTTTCTAAATTTGCCCTGTTATCAAGGATGAAAATTATACAAAATTACAAGTATAGGTCCTTGAATAAAGACCTATGAATTTTACTTGATCAAGCAAAATTAAGTGCTTGAGTCCTATGAATTTGAAAGCTAAGTGCTAGTATGAACCATGGTCATGTGTCTGTTGTAGGTTGTCTGTCTCTCTGTCTGTCTGTGTGTTTGTTTGTCCATAATTCTGTCCCGCTTACATATAAAGTACAATATTTCAAGTTTGGGTTGTGATACAGTAACCAAACTTGGACTGTAAGTTCATCTAAGGATCACTCACACTTCACTGACATCACATGCCCCTGGGGGTGGGATGGGGTCAAAATGTAGGACATTACAAAAAATTAATTGGGACCCAGAGCATCTGTGTTTCTCAAAAACATCTTTTTTTTCTTATAAATGGTATTTTATGTCACACTGAACGATTTTTTAGTCATATCATATTGCTGCCTGTTTTTAATGGAAGAGGAGATAACCCAATCTCTTACTCAGAGTTGTCAGTCCTTGCACTCGATCCTCAACAATCTCTGTCAACGTCAAAAAAGAAGTCCCAAAACATGTGGTCATGTAACCCACAGAAGGTATATAAAAACCAAATTACATAGAGTAAGAAAACCTTTCATAAAATATAGTCCCCTATATTTATATCCATTTTAAAAAAAGTATTTTCTGGCTCAGTCAGTAGCACGATCGACTCTGGATCTTGAGGTCGTGAGTTCGAGTCCCGCCGGTGACAGGTTGGTTTCCTGTCTTTCGGATGAGACAGTCAAAACTGGGGGTCCTGTGTCACAGTAGGTGTTATCATGTTAAAGAACCCTCACTGCTCAATGGCCATAAGTGTCCAGCATAAGCCAAAATTTGAAGCCCTTCACCGCCATTTGGTGAAGTCTCCATATGAGTGAAATATTGTTGAGTGGGACATTAAACAACAATAAACAAACAAACAAACAAAAAAGTATTTTCCCCTCAAATAATATTTTTTCTATGTCAGCACTAAATATATATGCAAAAAGATGGATACCTTATGAAAAGTAAAATCTATAGTAGATTTATATATTATGCCAGAAATTGGTAAAAGTCGAGATGTTGACAGATATTGTTAAGGAGTACAAGGGCAGACAACTATGTGTAAGAAATTGGAGATAACCCTATTACAATGTACCCAGGAGGAGAAATCATCAGCCCTCCAGATGTAAACTGGCAAACATTCTCACCAAATCAGTTTTTACGGCTCTAGCGGGCTCAGATTTGCACCAACTAACAGTAAATCATTGCCAGACTTCATGGTTAAAGTGTTTTAACCACTCAGCCATTAGGCTCCTACATATATCTGTAACTATTCTGATGTAAAATGTAAATTACAGAGATCAGTGACTGCATAAATTTGGTAAAAACTTTAAAAAAAATCTAAATAATTGCCGGAATTGTGATTTGTTATTTAAAACTGATCAAGAGCAATAAATATGTATAATAATTAAGAACAGAAACACACATCCCCTAAATCATGTGTCAAATCTGCCTAAAAGGATTTCGATTGGTTCTGTTTTACCGGCAATATCAATAGTGTTGTACTGCAATAACATAAACCTTTTTCTCTGAAATTGTTTTTTCACAAAAGTATCCATAACTGACCTACATTAGTGTAATTAGGTAAGATTTTCTTCGTAGTTTAATGGAAATTAATCTCCCTACTTGTCACATTGATCTACATGGACCAAGTAATTATCTGTCCTAAAGGCGTCACCTACTTTTTTTTTTTTTTTTACTTTTTGTCGTTTTAAAGATACCACCTTCTTGCTGTTAGTATTGATTTTGAAACTGAGTGGGTGGAAGGGATAACTATAGCGTCTTTAGGCTGCAATGAAAAAGATCTGAAACTATCGATACAAAGATGATTTGGTGTTATTTTTAGTGGTACTAAAAGACTTATCATCTTCAAAGTACTGTTAGCTTGTGCTGATGTTTAAAAGATTGCTGATAAGAGCATTGCTAATTGAATTTTGAGAGAGAGAGAGAGAGAGAGAGAGAGAGAGAGATAGAGAGAGAGGTGAAGGGATAGATGAAACAGGAGAAAGAGATGTAAAGAGAGAGAAAAGAGAAAAAAGAGTAAGAGGAGAGATAGAGAGAGAGAAAGGGTAAGAGGAGAGGAGTTGGAGAGAGATAGGGAGGGGAGGCAAAGAGAGACTAGATATGAGGGCGCTGGTCACAAGATGGACCACAGATCTGTACTTTAGGTACTCTGAGAGAGAGAGAGAGAGAGAGAGAGAGAGAGAGAGAAAGATAGAGAGAGAGTTCTTTATAGACTATTTTGACTTCACTGTGGTTCTGTAATTTTGGACCACAAAATAATTGTTCCTTGACGTTTTTTTGTGGGGATTTGTATCTTTTGCCTCTAAAGTTATAGAACCGCAATTAAACAAAAAGGGTTAATCTGCGATTTTAAATAGTGTCACACTTTAACCAATTTAATATGTTTCATGAAACAAGAAAGGAATTGACGTTGAGGCACATGTTGCAGTAAGAATTAACCAAATTATTTTTTCCACATTGTTGTATATTTCTGTGTCAGTACATTGTAAGAATCTTGAATTAATTGTGATTGAAACACTCCCAATCTCCTCGATTTTTCCCCATATATCAATTTAGTATCTTAAATGTACTTAATGGCTATGCCATATTTGATTTATATCAATCGTTCTTAACAAAGATATTGGTCAAATGAAAATAATAACTGTATTTTTTTTTCTAGATGTCAACGTTTTTGCGTTAATTGATAAATGTTAAGTGCCACTTTTCACTTTCCAAACTTGGCTACCATTTTGGGATGTATTGATACAAGTCTCGTGAAGTAGTTACATGTATTATGATTAAGTACCAGAAATCGATGTGTATACCATATAGGTAATAAACACAAGTTATTGTTAAGTCGTTTCACACATTTTTCTCCCTTCATCTTCTCACCATTAACAAGTTTAATTTGGAGTATTATGTAATGATATGATGGCTCATAAAGTTTATGTATTGGACTCTATCTTCAAGTATTAATCGTACTGCAAAGTAATCTACAAACACAGCAAGCATTCTATAAGAGTATTGATGAAATGATACATGTCCCCTACCTGCAAATACAATACTTTAACCAAACCCTTTAAATAACATGTTGAACAAACAAAAAAGTCCAAACCTTGTCAAAACTTTCAATTCTTTAAAATTTTTTTATTCCATTATAATTATGCTAATAGTACATTTATATCCAGGTGTATTTTTCAGAAAAGATCTTCACTTTAGTTTGGGACTTGCCGTATTCAACCCATTAACCGCCCATGTCCCTATAAGTGCTCCTCCCCCCATTTTTACATACATGTACGATCAAGAACACCTAATCGACAACATGTTTGTGGATGCTCTTTGAATGGAGGTGTTTCTGTGTATCATGGTGCTACTGGTGGTTCTCTATAGAGCCACATTACAAAGCGTGCTCTAGATCTTAACTGGATATTTTAGATTTAATTACCAGAGCTATATATATATATATATATAATCATAGAACGTAAAGAAAACTTTGTCCCACATTTGAAACCATAAAAATTCAATGTTTTAAACACTTCTAAAAATATATTGAATAATTTTAGACCTTGCTTGAGAATCATTATACATGTATAACATACTACTGTATAAATAAAATCATCAATTACAAGAAAATGAAATAAAAATAAACAAGAACATGAAGATTTTGACTTACAAAAATGTTAACAACTGATGAATACTATTTAGCACTCCAACTAATAACATCATAGGAATCTTAATTATCATCATTCCTTCTTCTTCAACAAGAAAAAATGACACATGCCACAAAATCTAATTTCCTTTCTCTTCAACATCCTGTTTGTTAGTAAGATGCAACTGATTGCGCTTGTAGACCAATGTAACTTTCACAAGATTAATTTACAGACACAGTCAAGGTTAAAGGGGCACTAGCTGTGCTATATATATAAAAAATTATTTCAATTTTTTTCTACTTTTACTACTTGTACTAGAAGAACAATAAGAGTTATACACAGGCATAAAAATCTTATATTTCTTATATATGTTGTGGAAAAAAGGTTAGGTCCAGTGTGGTATTCATATAGAAAAAGTAAGGTTGAGTTAATCAATGGATTTAAGAATTTTTATACCTGTATATATGTATTTTTTGTTATTGTTTATCAATCTAAGTAGTAAAATTGGTAAATAAAAATTTTGATAAATGCCCCTTTAATTAATTAAACTGAGTGTTCTACACAAATCATTTCAAATTAAGTGGGAAAGTTTGCCAGTTTTCTTGCGGAAGGTCGGTAGTCTTTACCCAGGTAAACAGGGTTTCTCCTCCACCAATAAAAACTGGACGCCATCATATGACTGAAAGATTGTTGAGTATGGCGTAAAACAAAAAATAAAAAATCTACACAAATAAACACTTTCTTCTGCTGTAATTTCAATTAATTGTTTTACCATGTTTTATCTATCTTCCTTCAACAATTCTTCAAATTTCAGAAAATTATGTGCATATTTATTTATTTCCTTAAAGTATTATCATATTGTTGTAATGTAAGCATGTAATTTTGGTGTTTTTTTTTATCAAAAGTGATAAAGGAATCATGTTTAATGCCAAAACGTCCTTCCTCCGTATACCATGGTAAACAAAATACATACACATTATGTTAATATTAATCTGTTTTTCTTTGTCATTTTAAGTCTCCAAAAACAATGTAATTTTATTTCAGACAAACATAGATATAACTTGATGAAAAAAAATTAGTTTCATGAAATAATTTTCTTTCAGATTTTAAGTTTGATTTGATTTGAATTTTTGTTTTACGCCATACTCAACAATCTTTCAGTCATATGATGGCGTCCAGTTTTTATTGGTGGAGGACAAACCCCGGTTACCCGGGTAAAGACCACCGACCTTCCGCAAGTAAACTGACAAACTTTCCCACATAATAATGACACTAGATTTGGCATACACCTTTTCTTTTTTTTTTTTAAAGGTGTTTTACACCCCACTAAAAAATATTTTTTTTAATATATGGTGGCCACAAGTTTTTATTGGTGGAGGAAAAAACCTGGTTATAATGCACCCAGTAAAGGACCTTCTGCAAGTAAACTGGCAAACTTTCTCACAAAAATCACACTAAGTTCCAATAGGGCTTGTATATACATGTATATATATTGGAATGTGTCTAAAGAGATGTAATACCCCATCTGCCACTTAGATACTTCTCTCAAGACAGGTGTTATTTGAAGAATATCTAATCAAGTGGTGTTTAGAATGTGACCTTAAAAGACAGGTGGTCTTTCATTCAAGTCAAGTTCCATATATATATATATATATATATATATATATATATATATATATATATATATATATATATATATATATATATATATATAACACAAAAGATCCCCAGAGGCAGCCATTTGTAGAGACATATCACAGGCTTTACAAAACCAGTAATGATTTGATTCTAAACTTGCCTAATAACCACCCGCAGCATTTTCTGATTCCTAATTAGGATAGTGACATGTCCAGTCAAATCACAGATACCGAACCAGAGGGAGACGAACAAATTAATTTTACATCAGAGTCAGAACATCTCTCCATAGCTTCCCATCATAATGATAATTATAGGAATGTTGGGTCGAAAACTAATATATATGAGCAGCAGCTCTCAGGGCTTATAAAGAAAGTTGTCTTGTGGTCAATAAAGGAATTATTGGTTAGCTTGGTATTGACTTGACCACTCAATTTTACATACATGTAAGCTATGCCTGCTGATTTTACAGTGTTACCCACAACTGTACATTTTGTATGTATTTAGGCCAATGGGAATCAGTTTTATTTACAAAGAATTTCTCTAGATTTTCAAATTGGATGTGCAATCTTGTCTTCCTGATGCCAGTGCACATGGTATATGTATGTATCTATACAGTGGAACCTCATTATTTAGACCACATGCCTGACTGAAAGTGGTCTGATTAGCAAGAAGGCCTCTTAAGTGAAAGTCAGGACTTGTTCAAAACCGTGTAAGAAATTTTACAAGTACATGTACACACACACACACACACACACACACACACACACACACACATACACACATATATATACATATATACACAATGGAATCTCGTTATCTCAAAACTCACAGGACCGCCCCTATTACTTTGAGATATCAGGAGATTGAGATAACTGAGATTTTTAATTGATACATTATTATATCTTTAAAAATCGGGACCAGACTTTCACTTTTGACATATCTGAAATTTTGACTCAACAGATTTCAACATAATGAGATTCCACTGTATATGTATATATATATATATATATGTATATATATATATATACAAACATTTACATACTGTAGAATCAGAAAATATTATGGGGTTAAAATTTTGTTGTTGTACATGTTTAAATAGAACAAATTTGCTGACATTCTATATCATTTTAATTTAAAAACATGTTCGTAAAGTAACCTGTTACTATTGCTCTGTGTGATATATAATTTTGACCTGTATATAATGAAAAACAACAAAATAATTGACATTAAAACCATAACAAAATATTCTGCTATTACAGTGTTTATAGATATATATTTGATTGTTTCTCATTTATCGATATACAAATCCTTACACTTGGTCTGATTGTAGCTTCGTAACTGCTGTCCTTCATCCCTGATTAACAAGAGAGTTCTTTAATTTTACATTGATCAATTCTATGAGGGCACGAGTTTCAGTCGATTGAGTTACACCAAATCATCTTACATTTCCTACAGGTCATCTCTCGAACAAAACCAGAATAATCCCACATTATGTTTTCTGCCTAAGCCTGTTTTTCAGATTTGCACAAATGATTCCAGCCAAATCATTTGAAGTCATTACCCTGTGAATCTTGTCACTTGCAAGTGGAAAGTCGACAATACATGTACTTAATTATTAAGTCCTTGGCATTCTCAAATGATAGAGCATTCCTGACAGACCAAAAGCCAAGAAGATAAAAAAAAGGCGTAATGAAAGAAAATAAGGATTAAAAAAAACAGAAAAATATAATTATAAATAGGATGACAATGATGATAATGATAATCATTATAATAACAATACATTTAAACCTGCTTTAGTGACCACCTGTGTATAAAGACCACCTGGTCACAAAGACCATTTTTTGCTGTCCCCCAATAGTACTATTTGTGTACACATCAACCTCTATATAAATACCACCTCCCTATAAAGACTGGTTTTCTTGTGTCCCTAAGGAGGTCTATAAATAAAACATACAGACAAAAACAAAATAAATAAAACATATAAACAAAAACAAAACAAATAAAACATATAAACAAAAACAAAACACAGCCAAGATGCAAAATCTAATCATATTCATGAGAGAGGAATGTAAATTTTGCACATGGATTGACACAATGCTTATTACTATATCTGTAAATATCTATACAAGACATTTTTGTCTCGCATACTAGTTTTTGATGTATAAGTGTCTTATGCCACATGCACCAATTTTTCGGTTTTAAATGGCGGAGGAGAGAATCTGGTTACAATGTACGAGACCACCAGCTTTCTTCTGCAAGTCAACTAGCAAAGTTTCTCACAAAATCAGCTTAGGTTCCAGCAGCACATGTACTGACAAGAAGTGAGAGACTTCATGGTATAAAGAGATGCTCTAAACATTCGGCCACGGAGGCATCTTACTTACTAGACATCTCAACAAAAGTGTAAACTAGCAAAGTTTCTCACAAAAATCAGCTTAGGTTCCAGCAGCACATGTACTGACAATAAAAGTGAGAGACTTCATGGTATAAAGAGATGCTCTAAACATATTCGGCCACGGAGGCATCTTACTTACTAGACATCTCAACAAAAGTGTAAACTAGCAAAGTTTCTCACAAAATCAGCTTAGGTTCCAGCAGCACATGTACTGACAAGAAGTGAGAGACTTCATGGTATAAAGTGATGCTCTAAACATTTGGCCACGGAGGCATCTTACTTACTAGACATCTCAACAAAAGTGTAAACTAGCAAAGTTTCTCACAAAATCAGCTTAGGTTCCAGCAGCACATGTACTGACAAGAAGTGAGAGACTTCATGGTATAAAGTGATGCTCTAAACATTTGGCCACGGAGGCATCTTACTTACTAGACATCTCAACAAAAGTGTTTTTATTTACCTTTTGCTGTCTCCTAAAATAAACATGACCAATATTTGAATTCGTTTGATGAATTTTCAATTTGTTCATTTAGTTTGCTAGGTACACATGTACCAGCACACTGTATGTTTTTCAGATAACTGTTCTGTACTATAATTTCATCGGAATTGTCCTGAAAATATATACAAGCTATGTCTGAATGTTTGATCTTGAAAGTCGTAAATTATTTCAAGGTCACAGAATTAAAGCCATTTTTTGTGGAAGGGTGGTGGTCTCTTCCTGTGTACATTGTAACAGAATTCTCTCCTCCACCAATAAAAACTGGCTGCCACCATATAACTGAAAATCAAATCAAATTCTCCACAGAGTAATTTCATCAGAATTGTCGTAAAAATACAGTAAAACCTGCTACAGTGGCCACCTCTATTAAAGCCATAAGGCTTACCCATTTATAAAGGCCAATTTTTTCAAGTCCCTTGACTGTATACTTCAACTAAATTTAATTTGTGTATAAGGGTCACCTGCACACATAAAAGTCAATATTTCTTGTCCCTTGGGTGGCCTCTATATACAGGCTCATTTTTTTTTTACTCAAAAGACAAATTGTTGAGCAGATGGTAAACAATTAGAAATCAGTATTTCCTTTTAGTTTCTGTAATTGACTACTAGCTGTTATAATACAAAACGAAAACAACAGTAAGCGACTATAAAAAATCCACGATTGAAATGTGATGAAAATTGTTGTATAATTGCCTCTAGTTAGAATGCAAATTAGAAACAGAAGAAGAATGAGTGTATATTATCTAAAAACAATTTTAGAAAAAAAAATACATATATACAATAGAGCCTTTCTGGAGAGACCACTGTTATGAAAGACCTACTGTCTTATAAGAACATATTTTAAAAACCACATATTTAAATATCTCTGTAATTAAATTCTCTTTTGAGATTCCACTTGTTTTAAGAGACTACATTTCAGTGGCAAGAAGGGTGGTCTGTCAGGGTAGGTTCCACTGTTGAGGCAACATATTTTCAGTAAACATATTTCTTTTTATCATGCTTTCTTTTATTTAAGTATGAGATAACTAACGACCAATGTAAACTTTATGTTCAAACCACTTAACCATGGAACCATATCTAACTCCCACCAAATATATTCTACAATGATACACAGAACAATGAATCTCTGTACATTTTGCAAACATAATACCAAAGTTATAGCTTTACAAAAAAAAAGATGTTCAAGATAATCATTTCTGTCAATAAGACTCTATCAGTTGAGCAGGAATTCAAAATAAATGTATTGTGGAGGCAGAATGGGGGTTTGGTGTCAGATATTTGAGTGATAAATAAATTCTTTTATTCCCAATGTAATTATTTGATCTATAAATTAGCAAATTCAAATGGCCTCTTTTTACAGAATTTCCTTTAATACTTTTTATGATATTGTGTTAAAATACAGTAAAACCTGTCTTGAGATAACACTGTCATGAAAGACCACCTGTCTAACACTGTCATGAAAAACCACCTGTCTAACACTGTCATGAAAAACCACCTGTCTAACACTGTCATGAAAGACCACCTGTCTAACACTGTCATGAAAGACCACCTGTCTAACACTGTCATGAAAAACCACCTGTCTAACACTGTCATGAAAAACCACCTGTCTAACACTGTCATGAAAAACCACCTGTCTAACACTGTCATGAAAAACCGTTTGTCTAACACTGTCATGAAAGACCACTTGTCTAACACTGTCATGAAAGACCACATGTCTAACACTGTCATGAAAAACCACATGTCTAACACTGTCATGAAAGACCACATGTCTAACACTGTCTTGAAAGACCACCTGTCTAACACTGTCATGAAAAACCACATGTCTAACACTGTCATGAAAAACCACATGTCTAACACTGTCATGAAAAACCACATGTCTAACACTGTCATGAAAAACCACATGTCTAACACTGTCATCAAAGACCACCTGTCTAACACTGTCATCAAACTGACCACCTGTCTTTTGAAATCACATTTTGAAAACTACGGGCTAAATATATCTGTATAAAACTCCTATGAGGGGCCACCTGTCTCGAGAGACCACATTTCAATGGCAGATGGCAGTGGTCTCTCAAGACAGGTTCCATTGTACTTTGATTAACTGAAAATTATTTCATTCATTACATTGTTTTAAGAAACATCTGCCATCAAGATGTAGTTAGTGATTTGGAGGCTTTTTATTTAGAATTCTATAGTCAAACTTGCTGTAAAGGCCACCTCTGTATAAAGAGCATCTGCTTTTAAAAATCATTTAAACAACTTTTGTCAACTTTTTAAATAATAAATAAACCTGTTTATAATGACTACATTTGCCTGTTCCCTTGAGTGGTTTTTATAGACAAGTTTGACTATATACACATACATGCAAAGTGAAAAAATCAAATTTCTGTTTTTCTCGTTATTTTTATTGTTTTATGTCAATGTAATTATATTTTCCTTCTGTCAGGTGATTAGAAAAAAAACATGACTGCAATAATTTTGGCCTTTATTACTTGACAGATTGTGAAAGAATACCTTTTATAACAATAAAATGTAAAATAAAACACAATTTTTACAGTGAAACCTGTGTTGAGAGACCACCATATATATTACTGAAACATGGTCTCTCAAGACAGGTAGTCTATAAAAAGAAATTTTATTTACAGAGATATTTGACCAAAAGGCTTACAGAAAGTGGTCTCGGAAGATATATACATGTATATACACCTCAGAGATCAAATCTAACCATATTGTAAGTAGGCTCATGTCCAGAACTTTCCATTCTGACAGATCTTTAGTATCCCATTTAAAACCTTCATGAATCAAACTGTCAGATAAAACTGGTCAACCTTTTATCCGTGAAAGGTATATCTATATATTTCATAAAACCTTTTAGGAAGAAAGGAGATTTTATTTGCATCTAAATATAGATTCACTATCTAGTGTCACTCTCCTGTAGTCATTATCAGTAACACCATAATTATTTCTTTAGACTCTTCAGTCTCCGCGGATGAGGCTATAAAACTTATTCCATTTTTTTTTCTGTTTATATAAAATAAATCTATTGGTTTTTTTTAGCTGGACTTTGAAGCAAATAGGAGTCTATGAAAAGACTGCATCTGACCATTTGTCTGCATCAGCTAATTGGTTTGGCGCTGTTGTGCTTTGATCTATATTGATAAAACTATGAAAAGTACAGTGTAACCTGTCTTGAGAGACCACCCCATGCCACCTGCCACTTAAATGTGGTCTCTCAAGACAAGTGGTCTCCCAAAAGTGGTTTTATTTAAAGGATTCTTTAACCAAATAGTTTTTAGAATGTGGTCTCAGAAGACAAGTGGTCTCCCAAAAGAGGTTTAATTTAAAGGATTCTTTAACCAAATAGTTTTTAGAATGTGGTCTCAGAAGACAGGTGGTCTTTCATGAGCTTGGTCATTCAAGACAGGTTCCACTCTATTGTGTTGTAAGTTCATATGACATCGTTTGACTATAACCATAATTACTACCTTGAAATTCAAATTCCAAATTTATTACTTTGCAATTCTGCAATTTTGTCTTTAATGGTTTTCTTGTTTCCTTTTTATAAACCCATTGTAGATGGACATTAACCATATTCGACCCAATTAAGCGCCCATGTCCCTATCAGTGCCCCTCCACCTTTTTTACATACGATCGATAATCTTTTCTAGCTGGTTGACAATCAGATGTGGACCTGAAAAACTGCAAGTAACACTTTACCTGTATCCTCCCAATAACAGAATTATGTTGATAGGTGTCCTTGGTGATAACTACAGCAACTTTACCACTGTGCCTTATGAAAAAATAAATGTTTTACATCAATTTGAGTATCAATTGGTCCCATTAAGTGCCCGCCCCTTTTTCCTTATTTTTGTAGCGCCTTGGGTGCTTAATGGGTCGAATATGGTAATTATCATATTACAGGATTGTCCATCTGTTCAACTGTAAATCACTACGTCTGTCCCCAATTTGTAGGCAAGGTACAGACCAAACAGATATACCTAGGATTCTCAAATTTTGGTAAACATTGTCCCTCTGGGGAGAGACAGACGTCAATCGCTTGTCAGGTCAGAGGTCAAGAGCTGACTTTGAAGAAAAATAATTTGTCAGCAAGGTACAGACCAAAGCATTGTACCTAGGATTCTCAATCTGGGTACACTCACATGTACTTCTTTTGGAAAGAGGGAGATGCCTATTGTTTTCAAGGTCAAGGTCATGACCTAATTTTGAAGGAAAATAACTTAAAAGCAAGATACTAACTATACTCTTGTATCTGAGATTTTCAGTCTCATACTTTTTTTAAATGGTGCCAGGAGGACATCTACTGATTTATAATGGCCAAAGGTCAAAGCCACATGATAACTTTAAAGGGAAAAGATTGTAGACATGGTAAAGACCAACTTCTTGTACCCGGGAATCTCAAATTTGAAACACATGCTCCAATTTAAGGAAGATGTCTTGTTTTTAATGCCTATAAAAGTTACTTAATCCTGATGAACATATTTTTCAACAAAGACATTGCTTTTGTTTTATTGTGTGTGTCTCTCTCATACACACACACACACACACACAGGGTCAATTTATGGCTTCACTAAAGTGATCCCCCTTGCAAGATTTGGACCTCCCTTCAGTGTGATAATTCCCCCCTGCAATAAATTGGCACAAGGATTAATCTATTGCAAGGGTAAAAATATCATATGACACCATGTCAAGTATAACCAGGTCATCTTTTCCATCATAAACAACAGGCCATCATCGTAAAACTTAAAAATTGTTTACCATGAAGTGTAAAACACAATTGCAACCAAATAATGCTGACAAAATGGATGGTTGTTTAGGACATGTCCCTGTGATATAGACCATGTGATATAGATAATGTGACGTACATCAATCACAAATTAAATTTGCTGATCTCCGGAGCAAATTACTGCAGTTTCCTACTATATATCATTTCCAGAGTTCTTGGAGAACATATACATGTATGATGAATAAATCAAAATTATTTTGTTGTTATTTTATTATGCTTTTTGTTTGAAGGTTCTAAAAGCTGCCCTATTATCTATTACATGATAGGAGGTATATATAATCTTTCACAAAGAAAAAAGTTTTATTACTTTTCATCTATGGAAACAATTCAAACAATTTTAATAATTCATGTACAGTCATGTACCAAAAGTATGTCAACTAATTCATTTTCTTATAACTTTCTATGTTTAATTAACTTTTTCCCAGTAATTGTCATATATTAATACTTCCATCAATTCATGCAGTATTTCTTATGTGTAGATAACTCTAATAATGCCAGTCATTATATTCCACCAATCTCCGATCTCCGATGCTAGAGCTTCATGGGATTTGTTTATCATAACATGTGGCGCAAAAAGCAGGAGGAGTTATAAATTGTTTGTAAACATGTTCAGTTGAACAAAAATCACGTTTCTATTTGAATTTTAAAGTCATATTTATCTTCTAAAAGCCAGATTCATTGAGAAAAGTTCTTTTTTAAAATTGGGTTTCTTTCCCGGAAGTATTGAATGTGCATCCTCAACTTAATAATCGTCTCTGATTGGTCTGTACAATTTGTACAAAACTGACGAGTCCAGTGAACATGTTGCCTTCAAGCCTTCGAGAAATGATAGTGGATAGAGGGTGCTGCAATTATTCAAGTTATTTATTTTCTTTGCAATAAGTTCACTCCGCAAACTATGAACACAGAAGGAAATGGTGTTTCAAATTTCACTTGTCCCTTATAAATACTTGAATTATTTAACAAAAACAAATTGACACATTCCAAATCAATTTAGAAATTTAGAAAGATAGTCCACACAAATGTGCAAAGGTTTACAAGATTTCATTGAATATATGAGTCTGGCCAGTTATTTAAAAAAAAAAGAATTATTTAACATAGAAAGCTATCGGAGAAAGACATTAGTGGACATACTTCTGGCATGTGGGTGGAAGCATATATATTAAGTTACATGTTTCCCTCTGTTATTCTGTACTGAGCCTAAAACACCATACATGTACAGCAAAACCTGCTTTAGTGATCACCTGTGTATAAAGACCACCTGGTCACAAAGGTCTTTTTTTTTTTGGTGTCTTCATTAGTACCATTTGTGTACAAATCAACCTCTATATAAAGACCACTTTCTTGTAAAGACTGGTTTTTTTGTGTCCCTAAGGGGAGTCTTTATATACAAGTTTCACTGTACTTCAGTAAAAAATCACGTCTGTTATTCTTGTTAAGTTCTTTTAGTTTATAAGATTTTTATTTATTTTATATAGTAAATTTCAGATTCAACAGTTTCTTAATATTTACAACAACAAAACTAAATGTTGTGTTATATAACTCTACCACTGTATAAGTGTATGATGACTGCTATGTTGGCAGTGTAAACATACATTTTTGTCATGGTAATGAATCTGTGATAAGATATAGTAATAAAAAATTACACAGCTTACATCATGCCAACATATTTTACATATCCCAAACAACCTGACCTTAGCCAATCTTCTTAAAAGATCAGCTAGCTGTGTGTGTGTTGTTGTTTTGTTTTTTTGTTTTTTTCTGTTTGTTGTTGTTGTTTTTTTTTTGTTTTTTGTTTTTTTTAATTCTTTCCTGTTGTACAACTT